>OZ012737.1:39449556-39940535 GCA_963859935.3 Lathyrus sativus | reverse complement strand
CTCGTTTTCCGGAACGCATCGTCTGATCAGTCCATCCACCCCTTTCTTGTAAAGAAACGGATCATCCCATAAGTAGAACCTGCAGTCATGAACAAACTTTTTTCGTCTGTTAGAATCAAAATCGTCGGGTATGAGACCACCGACTAAATAGTTGGCGTAATCCGCAAACCAAGGAACGCCATGAATAACTAGGATGTGTTCATCAGCAAACTCATCCTTTATCGGGCGCTTTTCCTCGTTCTCTTCAATTGGTGACATTCGTGAGAGGTGATCAGCCACAGTATTTTCACATCCTCTCTTATCCCGAATCTCCACATCGAATTCTTGGAGAAGAAGGATCCATCTCAGCAGCCTGGGCTTTGACTCCTGTTTAGCAAAAAGATATTTTAACGCAGCATGGTCAGTATAAACAATCACTTTAGAACCTAACAGATATTTCCTAAATTTGTCAAAGGCATACACCACCGCTAGCAACTCCTTCTCAGTAGTTGCATAATTCATCTGTGCTGGGTTCAAAACGTGACTCGCATAGTAAATAACATGCAAAAGCTTCTCTTTCCGCTGCCCCAATACAGCCCCTACTGCGATGTCACTGGCGTCACACATGATCTCAAACGGCAGCGACCAGTCTGGGGCTATCACAATTGGTGCTGACACCAACTTATTTTTCAGGTTCTCGAATGCATCAGCACATTCCTTATTGAACGCAAACGTCGTTTCCTTGACTAACAAGGACGTCAACGGTTTAGCTATCTTGGAGAAGTCTCTTATGAACCTGTGGTAGAACCCTGCGTGACCCAAGAAGCTTTGGATACCTTTCTCGTTTACGGGTGGTGGTAACTTGGATATTACTTCTACTTTTGCTTGATCAACTTCGATCCCTTTGTGTGAGATTTTGTGACCAAGGACAATGCCCTCTCTCACCATGAAATGACATTTTTCCCAATTCAGGATCAAGTTACTTTCCTGACATCTCTGCAAAACAAGTGACAGGTTAGTTAAACAATCATCAAATGATGACCCGAAAACCGAAAAATCATCCATGAAGACTTCCATATGTTTCTCGAGCATATCCGCAAAAATGGAAGTCATGCATCTTTGAAATGTGGCTGGAGCATTACATAACCCGAATGGCATTCTCCTATAAGCAAAAACTCCGTACGGGCATGTGAAAGTTGTCTTCTCTTGATCCTCCGGCGCAACCGCGATTTGGTTGTATCCGGAGTATCCATCTAGAAAGCAGTAGTAATCGTGACCAGCCAATCTTTCTAACATCTGATCAATAAAGGGCAACGGGAAGTGATCCTTTCTGGTGGCTAAATTAAGTCTCCTATAATCAATGCATACCCTCCAACCAGTGACGGTACGCGTAGGAATCAACTCATTCTTGTCATTAGTCACCACAGTTGTACCTCCTTTCTTAGGCACCACGTGAATAGGGCTCACCCATGAACTGTCGGATATCGGATAGATAAGCCCAGCATCCAATAATTTCACCACTTCCTTTCTTACGACTTCCTTCATAACGGGGTTCAGTCTTCGCTGGGGCTGCACAACCGGTTTATGGTCCTTCTCCATAAGGATTTTGTGCATGCAAACTGTAGGACTTATACCCTTTAAGTCTTCTATTTTCCAACCAATAGCACTCTTAAATTTTTTTAGAACCCCAATTAGTTGTTTCTCTTGGACACTTTTCAAACTAGAGCTGATAATGGCGGGACACTTTTCCTCGGTGTCTAGAAACACATATTTGAGATTTTCCGGCAGTTGTTTCAATTTCGAACCTTTAGGCTTTTCGTCATTACCCTCAGGCTCTATAGGTTGCCGTAAGTCCTCCCATCGGTGTGGTCGGGATCCCCTTTGGAATGGTCGAGTGTCCAACATTTCGACTACCTCTCTGTCATTCTCATATACTTCTTTGTCTTCCTTAAAGATTGACATGCTTAGCACTCTCTCCAGGGGCAGTTGGGTCACACTCTCCAAATGTTCACTCTCTACGACCTGTTCTAGCACTTGTATGTTGCTGCTGGTGCCCCGATCCTGTTTATGCTTCATGGTATTACTAACATCAATTTTTAACTCCTCGTCATATACTTTCAAGGTTAGGGTGCCGCCTTCCATATCTATCATGACTCTTCCGGTTTCCAAAAATGGTCGGCCCAAAATTAACGGCATTTCTTCATCTTCCGGCATCTCTAGGATCACAAAATCAACCGGAAACACAAATTTATCTACCTTAACTAGTACATCTTGAACCACTCCATATGGCCGCTTAACTAAATGATCAGCAAACTGGAGGGTCATCCGAGTGTCATGAACCGTACCGATATCCAATTTTTTGTAGATAGACAAGGGCATGAGGCTAATACTTGCTCCCAAATCAATTAAAGCTCTGTTGAATGACCTATAGCCAATAGTGCATGGGATAGTAACAACTCCACTGTCTTTCTTCTTGACCGGAATCTTCAGACCCTGGAAAATAGCACTACAAGTTTCCGTTAGAATAACAGGTTCAGACTCACTCGTCTGCTTCTTAGCAATGATGTCCTTCATGAATTTTGCATAGGTGGGCATTTGTTCTAGTGCCTCCAACAATGGAATGTTCAGCTCCAAATTTTTAAACAACTCCAGGAACTTCTCGAAATTCTTCTCTTGCTGTCCTTTCTTCTTATTTCTTGAGGGGTATGGCAGCTTGATCATCGGTTTCGGTTCTACCACTTTTTCTTTAGTTACCGGTACCGGTGTCACCACTTCTTCCTCGACTATTTCATTCTCTTTAATTTCCAGCTCCACTTCAATCATCTGATCATTCAGTTTCGTTTCCTCTTCTCCTACTTCCTTGGCTTTTCCACTTCTTGTTACTACCGCCTTAATTTGGTGGTGATCCTTTGGATTTGGTACTGTGGCACTTGGAAGTGTACCCGGCGCTTGTGAACTTGCTAGCTGTTGGGCAATTTGACTCATTTGTACTTCAAGATTCTTTATGGATGCTCCAGCATTCCTGAAGTTACTCCTTGTCTCTTCTTGAAATTGAGAACTTTGGGCAGCCATTTTCTCAATGGCCACTTCCCAATCAGCTTTTCGAAGCGCTTGTGGTTGATATTGAGGTTGGTACGGTGTCTGCTGGTACTGCTGTGGCTGAGGTTGATACGGTTGTTGGCCTTGAACAGGTTTTTGCACATTACCTTATTGATCTTTCCATGAAAAGTTTGGGTGATTCTTCCAACCAGGATTATATGTGTTGGCGTAAGGATTGTTCTGCCTCAACATATTAATTTGTTCCACTTGCTCTTGAGTTGCTACACAATGCATTGTGAAGTGTAGCCCACCGTATATTTCACAAGGTGCTGCTCTGGCTCAACCTGTGCCACTACCTGAGTTTCAACATTCATTTTCTTTAACCTTCTCTCTACCTCAGTGGTGATCTGATCCTCCATTTTAACAACCTGGTCTGCCAGCTTCAGATCAATCTTACCTTCCGGTTGGTTTACCGTGCGATCATACAACTCAAGGTGCTCGTTCGCGGCGATTGCTTCTATGATCCTTCTAATACCTGTGGATGTTGAGAAGTTGGTTGAGCCACCGGCAGCAGTATCTATGAGCTGTTTCGTTTTGAGTCGTAATCCATTCACAAAGTTTTGCATCTGCTCCGTGGCGTCCAGGTTATGAGTAGGACATGCTGTAAGACACCTCTTAAACCGCTTATATGCATCCCCTAAAGATTATCCTTCTTTTTGCTTGAAGTTGACAATGTCGTATCTTTTTCGGATGAACACTGAGGCAGGGAAATACTCATTCAGGAACGCAATTTCCATCTCTTGCCATGTTGTGATACTCCCAGCGGGAAGCGAGTAAAACCATTCTTCCGCATCATCAGTGAGTGTGAACGGGAACATAACTAATCTCTTGGCCTCTTCGGAATGTCCTTCTATTTTCAGCGAGGTGGTGGTTGTGAGGAATCTCTGAAGATGTTTATTTGCATCTTCGTTGATTCTTCCGGTGAACGACTTGCTCTCCAACTGACGGATGGTGGAAGGGTGTAACTGAAAAGGCACAACATTCACCGGTTGATTCACAATGGTCATCCGGTTCGGTTGAGCATTGGCCCCTCCATAGTCTCCTAGCAGTCTTTCAGGCTGAGGTGGATTTCCAGCCATTTGAACAGTCTCAGGTGGTGTCTTTCTCTCTTCGGAGTCGCTTTGCACGGATATAATTTCCTCTATTTCTTCCAGTCTTTTAACTTTAGCTAATCTCCGTCTTTCGTGTAATGCTCGTTCTGGTTCTGTATCAAAAGAATATTTAGCTGAGGCCTGACCTCGCATACACAATTAGACAAGCGTTAGATAATAAACGGATAAAAGTTATGCAGTAAACAATAAAATTTTAGTCGCAGAGCAACAAAATTTCTTTTGGATTCTAAAAACAATGTTAATTTGGCAGTCCCCGGCAACGGCGCCAAAAACTTGATCGGGAAAATAGCAAGTGTACTATTTTTACCAATTGTAGTAATAAGGGAAAAGTCCCAAGTATCGATCTCGAGGACTGTGTAGTAATTAACGGAATTTTTAGGATTCAATTGAACAAAAGGTCTAGTGGGTTGTTTGGTAGCAGAGTAATATCACAAGTAAATACGGACTTAATTAATCAATCTAAGAACAATGTTAGGGGAGTGGAGACTATACGAGTAAAGACCCTGTATGATTATTCTACTATACTAGTTATTAACCTTAATTTATCAGTTGGCCACTTTAGTTGCCTTAATTCCTTAATGGAAACCCTTTGATGATTTTCCTGTTCACTAATTCCTCAGTGTCCCTGAAAAACATCAAGCAATAATTCCGACCATAAAATACGGGATACGGGATATCCTCATTCCTAAGCAATATCGACCGTGATACTATTTTGCAAAAGTGTTAGGTTGACTTTCCATACTAACGCCTAAGCACCATTCGAATTCTACTTTTCAATATGAATACGAATAGGATTAATGCAAAATCAAATATATTAAGGTAAAAACATAGTTCTCATAGAATAATTAAACAAACGTCATTACATCGCATTAAGGACCACCCCCTAACAACTTGGGGTTTAGATACTCATGTTCTGGGTAAACATAAAAGTAATTAGAATTAAAAAGGAGAAGATCATTACAATGCACGTTGAACTTCTTGGATCATCAATTGCTTCCGCTTTTGATCGATCCTCTGTTTCCAGCCGAACTCTCCTCTCAGTTGTCAATCCTAATCCCTGTTCAAAAAGTGTTCTCCCCTTTCTAAAATGTGCCTCTTATATCTAAATTCAAATTACATAGCGAAATGTCTCAAATGCCCTTCGAAATAGGTCTGACAGCAAAAAATAGAAAACAGAGAAATTTCACGTTCAGTGGCCCTGACACGGGCCGTGTTGTGCAACACGGGTGGCCGTGTCAGGCTGCTGGCTTCTTTTGGGGCGTGTTCCTCTCCAAGGGCTGCAACACGGGCCGTGTTACATGACACGGGCACCCGTGTTGCAAGTCTGCGTCTTCTTTTTTCATCAGCTTTGGTCCACCCGTGTCTGCCAGTCGTGTCCTTCATGACACGGGTCGTGTTGTGCAACACGGGTACCCGTGTTGCAGCTCTGAGTTCCCTTTTTCGCCTTTTCTTTTCCTTTGAATGCGGTGCGATTGTCGTGCTCTTCAGTCCTGCCAAAAATACACTGAAAGAAACCAAATCAAACGCACCAGCGGCAAAAGCAACATAAACTTAAAAATAAGACTCGAAGACACACAACTACGAGTAATGCAGATAATCACAACTAAAGCTTCGAAAATTAGATAAAAACATTGCGAAATTAACCACAAACAGCGTTTGAAAACACAACTGAAATCCACCGATCAAGAGTCATGATCAACCTTATGTTAATTACCATCAAAACTTCTAATGCTACAGGAAAAATAGAAGTATTGGTAACTTTGCACTTCTATCTAACATTACCATTTGAATGTTTCTTGAGCCGGGATATGCCAAAGCCTTTGGTCGCATTCGTAATCCTTCTAACTCACATCAAATTAATAAAAGTACAAATAAGGGTTCTAATGGTGTATCAAAGTCTTCAGCTCATCAGCAGCCACACAGAGTCAATGAGAAGCTAGTTAAAGCTGAGAAACTCAAGGTTACTAGAGATTACTCATTTCTTTTGTCTGATGATGCGGATATTCCTGGTCCATCAAAAGAGCCTCCATCTAGGAATACATCTGTGCGCAGTTCAGTGGGACAAGCAGCTCAAGTTCCAGGAAGGAGTAATCATTCTTTTAGCAATGGTGGCAAACTCGCTCGTAGTACTGGTGATAATCAGAGACCTGTTGCAGGGGCTTGTCACTTGATAGAATTGGAGAGATAACTTCTGGGCTAGAAAACCATGCAGTTAATGCATAACTTCCCCCAGCAAAATCCTATTGACAATGAACAAAATCATCAACCAATGAGCAATATGGCAGGATATATAAACACAGCTGAAACGAGCATAAAAAAGGAAACAGGGAGGAACCAGAATAACGAGGAGAGGGTTAGAATTAGACTAAAAGCAGTTCAGACAGCATGCCAAATGGTCACAATTATCATGACATTCAAAGGTCTGCGGGCGCTCCAAAACAGAATCAGGGCCAACAACAACTTCCAGTTTACCCAACAACCATCCTTGAGCTAACTAACTCGAAGCTTTGAAGAAGACGGGAAGGCGGTTTTGCGGTAGTCCACCAATGTTAAATCTGTAACAGAAATAAATATGGCTCAGACATAACTACTAATTTGAAGGAAAACAAAGTTTCACGGAGGTACCTGCTACGAGACTCCAAGTCCGCTCCGAGGCTACCAGTCCATCACTCCCACCCATCTAATTCGAAGCCGAAAGTGGAGTACCGAGTTTTTCTTCCCAGCCCTGTTAACAAAATCGAGAACAATTTATCTTTAATTACATATCAGACCAAGAATTCGCAACGACCACCTGGACTTAAAGATCCTCAAGGCCTTGAACTCGGGAACGCATACTACTGAAACACAACCTTAATAGGGTGGACCTGTTTCACATACGGCCAAAAGCACTCGTACGGCTGCACCTGCTATCGGCGCTCCCTCATCACCATCAACTGCTACTAAACCTGTATCAGCAACAAGAACAACCGGTTATGAAGAATATTGTCTCAATAAATAGAGCAAACGTAGAGTCACAACACCTAAGAGGTTTATCTGTTTGTTCGAGAATTACCGAAGCCGTAAACCTTGATAGAGTAGAGATCATTGGAGAAACACCTAATCCCTATAAGAAGGCCATAACAATTATTGGCAAGACTTTGGCTCCCTTGATGATGATAACCTGATTCCATGCTTTGGTGATCAACAAGTATTCAGCTTTCATAGTGATCATTCACCTTGCCATGGCTTTGAGGAAGTTTTGGATTGCTACAAAAAGTTGTTCCAAACTTGAAACTCTCAGGACCAACTTCTTATGCTCCTGTCATTGAGGCTGTAATAGGCATGGTTGAGAAAAGTCATGACCAATTTCATGTCTCGGTTATCATTGCAGATGGCCAGGTAAAAGTAAAAAGCATGAGTTAAAGAACAACAAGGAAAGAAAGCCCTAAAATTCAGAAAAGCAAGAAACACGGAACCACACGATTGCATTATGGGCGAAAATCAGAGCACAATTGGATTAAGAGAAAAGGTGCAGACAATACCCACTCGAAGTTGCATTCAAGGTCACTATCCTGGAGAGGATGCTCAGGAGACATTCATCTGGTTCTGTTATTGCTATTGCTGAAGGAATTTGGCCTAAACTTTTACGGAGTTGAAGCTTCAAAGACTTTGCCAGATACTTGCAGCAACACCAATGAGGAACTCATCGAATGCATCTTCTAAGACCAAGCGACAACTTAACTCCCAATCAATACCTGTTTCCAAAACAAGAAAGGAATATTTAGAGGAGAAGATCAAGAGTCATCAAAAGATAAATCAGCAAGCTTTGATTTTCAAATATTTCCAAACACAATCAAGGTGAATGTGGAAACTAACCGAGGGCAGCAAAGTAAAAGGGTCATGGCCATCACTTTCTTTCCAAAACCGGGCAAACATGCTTCAGACAGATTTGAACCTGAAAAGGAAATTCTTTATCATGTTTTCATTCTTGGCAACTATAAAAAGAAGGGGAATTTCATTCACAGAGGTAGCTATTTTTTCACGATACACAGATATACGCAAAATCACACAATAATCCCAATCGCCAAAACCCTAAAAAATCAAATCGTGAGAACGGGAAGAGTGATACTTATCTTCATCGTCGAAACCCCAGCATGGAACCCTCGCATCGTCCGTGAATCCCCATAACCGTCGAAACCTTCGAAGCCATAACTTCTGCCGTCAGAACCCCGTGAAGCTACTGTGAAATCGCCGGAGAGCCGACATCGTCGAGCACTTCATTTTCTCATTTGTGGGTAACACTAATCCCTCAATTGTTTGATTCGTTTGATTTGTTTTGTTTTAGTGTTCACAGGTTTGGAGTCATAGAAGAACAGAGGGATAAGATCGGAGGAAAAAGAAGAAGGAAGTGAGAAGCGGAAAACGGAGAAGGAGGACGAAGGAATCGTGGAGGAATCATGGATCAAAGAGAACAGAGGAATGGAGAATCGAGAGATGGTGAAAAGGAAAGCTCGTGGCGGAGAATTTGGGGGTCAATTTAGGGATTTGGGGTTTATTATTTTGTTTATTGTTTACTGGTAATATTATCACATGTATTGCACACACACACTCACCACACATAACCACTGATCACTCACAACCCCTTAATCCGCCTCTAACCTCTTCGTTAACTCAGAGCCTCCTTTTAATTAACCCATAATCCTTTTTTTAATCAGTTCTTTTTAAAAAAAAACAATTTATTAACCAATCAACTTAATCACTTTTTTACAATAAAATAATTGACTTAATCTTTTTTAAACAACCTGTTTTTTTTTTTTTGCTAAGGGGCCTATTTAATTATTCAATAAAATTTATATTAAGTCTTTTCTCTTTTTATTAAATAACATTATTCATTATTCTAAATAATTTGCAACTAAAAGATAATAATGTTTTTTCTCTTAATTACTAAAACCTTTTCTTATAATTTATTTAATATATGGCAAAAATAAATTTTATAATAACTTTTAAATATTGTAATAGCAACTTTTCTTTATAAATTAAATTAACTATTCATCTTTAATCATAATGACTAAGTTTTATTAGAAGAAAACCTTTTCTCAATTAAATCAACTCTAATAATAACCATCACTTTTATACAAAATACCTCTTTAAAAAATAATAATAATAAAAAGATAAAGTATAAAATCTCATTCTCTTAAATCACCCATTAGAAACTTAAAACTTTTAATATAATTATCTTACAAATAATTTCCTCATAAAATCAATTCGTCTAACATTTTCATAAATAGAATTTTCCTAAACCAAAATTCAAACTAAAATAATTTCTCTTAAAATTAATCCCGCTTAAAATTAATTCAATCCTCTTCTTAAAATCAATTAATAAAAATTCACTTATCCTAAAATCAAATCCCCTTAATCAATCCGTCTAAAATAATCAACATCGTAAAAAAATTAATCAATCATGCACGCTTTCACCGCCGCTCACATATTCACACTTTCACACACTTAGCGCTTTCATGCGTATGTGTATGGCTTTATCATTTCCGCAATTTATTTTACGAGCAATTTACATTATCTTATTTATATTTTCGCATCGCATTCCGTCCAAAGGAAAAACCTACACATGATTCAACAATCGTGTGTAGTGCATCATTTGCATCATTTTCCCCTCGATCCTTGATCCCATTCAAGTTGATCTCTAAGATCCTACCCCATAGGAAGGACCCTTTTACAACTTAGAAAAAACAAAACAATTCAACTAATACAAATATATTCAAACACAATAGAGAATAGATGTTAATCATCTTAGGCGAGATATAATCTCCACCCCACATCAATACAATCAATTCGTAGGAACTTTGCCTTAAGAAAGATAAAGGCGTACCTCGTCGATCCCTATCCGAGTACTTGAGCCCTCCTCTTAAGATGATGCAAAGATTACATTCCTACAACTTGTGGTGGTTACATCTCCCTTAAAATGATAACTCGTCTCTTCTCCTAAAATCAATCAATCAACTACCCTAAAACCCGTAGGAACTTTGACCACAGTCAAAGAACTCCTCTAACCCTTTAGGGGAACTACAAATACTCTGATTCCACTCCCGTAAGGATATCCATCTATGACTAGATCCCATAGATCCCATCTGTGGGATGAACATATCCATCTATAACTAGATCCCATAGATCAACATCATATCCAAGGAAAAAACTTTCAATTCTGTCTTTCCAGTAATCAAATTTCTCCCCATCAAACATAGGGGGTTTGGTGCTAATTCTGTCCCTTTCTTCATATTTATTGTTAATGTTGGATATTGTATTATCAGCCATTGTAACAAATAAATATATATCAAAGTATTTCTCTCTGGATCTTTACTGTCACTGTTAGTTGGTAGCACACACAGAACCGGAGCTCTGATGCCAACTGAAGGTGAGATGATAATTAGAAGGGGGGTTGAATAAGTATGAAAGATTAAAACTTAGAATTAAAACACAATTATTTTTATCCTGGTTCGTTGAACTCAACTACTCCAGTCCACCCTTCCTAGAGTGATTTGCCTTTCTCAAACAAGGACTTAATCCACTATTTAATCAAACAGATTACAATAGTAACACCTAAGAACAACTGTTCTTAGTCTTCTCAAGAGCTACTGATTCCAACTGAATCCTCTTAAGGAAATCCTTTACAATCAATGTAAATCTAATACAAGAGTAAGAATGCTTCTAAAAAGCTTTTATCACAACAGTGATATTTCTCTTAAGTTTAAGTACAATTAATTCTAAGAATGAATATGAAAGTATGAGAGCTTTGAATGTTTTAATTCTTTTTCAGCAAAACGTGTAACTGAAGAATTTGGTGGAGTCTTGCTTTTATAGGCAGCTGATCCAAGGTGAGCTGCACGTTGAGAAGAGTGTCCCAAAAGGTCTGAGCCTTTTTGTCTTCACATCAAGTGACCTTTCCTAGAAGAAGAAAGCACAGAAAAATCCTTTTTGTCTGTGTTCTTGTGTCTAGCACAAATAAGGAAAGAGACGTTTGATTTACTCCAACGGATATAATCTTTGAATATTTCTTCTTCATTTTTCAGCAAGTTCATCAGAGTCTGATTGGGTCAGAGTCTTCTAATGATGATCAGAACTTTGCTGTATCAGAGTCTTCTGCAGCATGTGTGCTTTTAGCGTGTTAAATATCAGAGCATATTTGAAACAGAACTTCAGTACTGGCAGCTTTAGTACTTTCAGAATCTTCTGTAGAAACTATGCTTTGAAAAACTCTTCATACAATATTCTTCTTTGCTTCAGATGCTTCTGACTTGCTTCAGATGCTTCTGCTTGCTTCAGATTCTTCTGGAGCTTCTGCTTCAGAATCTTCTGGAGCTTCTTGCCTCAGATCCTTCTGGAGGCTACGCTCAGGATCTTCTATTAGCAGCAATCAGAATCTTCTAATGTATGCATCTGGGGCGCTACAGATTCTAGTTAATTTCTTGTATTCAATTCTGATTTGCTTCTGGAGTGTTAATTTCCTTACTATCTGCAGTAAAAACTCTCAAGAAAATTTTAGAGTATATAATTCTTAAATACAAAATTTCCTAATAGTTATCATCAAAACAAAGAGACATTATTAAGAACCAATCTGTGTTCTAACACCTCACTCTTTACGTTGGGTCACATCGTGCAGTAACGATAATTTGATTGAGGAAGGTGTTGACGGATCAACTCAACCTCTACAAGTTGCTGCAGCTATTAGCCATGCCTAAGCAATCGTACCACTCCAATACAAAAGCATATTTGGGGTAATCCTATCTTATAATGTTAAATTATTCTCAAACCTGTAACCGTATAATTGTTCAAAGATTTCTTCTAGTTTTGTTGCAGATTGTCGAAGAAGAGCAACTTCAACTGCGTAAGTGGCTTTTCTGTATGGGTTTTGTATGTAATTCCTTGTTCCCGTTCCGAATTATTGCAGGGGGAGACTTATGCCGACAACCCATTAATGGATGGTAAAACTTAGGCCAAGGGTGGACCAGCAGATGGAAAAACGGAGTCATCCTCTTAACTTGCGATGGCTCTTACCACAATTCCGGTTTCTTATGGACGAGCAGACGAGGTTAGACTTCTCAATAATCATTCCATTTGCAAAATATATGGAGTAACTCGACACTTAAACTAATAGGATGTGAATTTTCTGCAGGTTTGATGGTGGTGATGTAACGATACTGTTATGTGAGATGGAGATGAAGTGGGGTTGTGTTCATCAGAGCTGCTGTCCTTTCTCCAAAAGAAATTGGCAAGCTCATTTTGATGTGCTACTGCTGAGGCTTAAAATTTTATTGCAGGAATGGTTCATGGACGCGACACGACTTTTGAAGGGAACGGCTTAGAAAGTGAGGCATGTATCTGTGCGTTTGGAATTGTTTCGTTCCAATTTCGTGGGCTGACAAATTGTTTCCATTTCTTTTGTGCTTGCAGCAGTAGTGGCAGCGTTGGCTGGTAATTTTGGAAGCGTCGATACCTCTATTAAGCAGGACTCGTATTCCTTCTGGATTGGTGTTGTTGCTCTCCTCGAAGGTTTGTATCATCGTCCTTCACCGCTTTCTTCATCTTAAGTTCTTCTTCCTACTTAGTTGGAAAGTTGAAACCGAAGATTTCTCCCTTGCCGCAGGTTTTCGGAAGAGAAATTGAAGCTGCCCTCATGAGGTTACCTCTTGATCCTCAAAGCAAGTAATCAGATCAAATCCTTCTAAGGGTTTTGCTTTAATTTTTGTTTACTCTGCGGAAATTCGAATTGCTCCTGTTTAGGTTCCGAATCTTCCATGATTTTCCTTCTCCGAAACCATTATCGAGGTAAGTTTGAATTCTTGTAGTGATTCGTCTCTTCCTTGTTTCTCTAAGGGCTTACCATGTCGTTACAAAGCCTCACTCGTATACTTTCTGCAACTCAAATAATACTGTTTAGAGGACAGCAGCGGTAACATTATGAGACGCCTTCCGAACCGGGATGCATATTCCTACGAACGAGGTCGTCTACCACCATCATCCCTTCGCCATCTCTACTAAAACAATCAAAGATGAACCAGCGGATGGAAAAATGGAGTAGACATTACTCTCTTAACTTGTTACGTGGTGTTATGATATATTCCTCACTTGGCTTATAAAATGTGCTTAGCTGACAAAAGTGTAAAGCCACAAAGTCCAAGGCTACTTGTATTTTGTCAGATTGATGATTTGTTGTGATTAAAGCCACAAAGTCAAAGTCCATTGTGTTCTTATTTAATCATCACAACCACTCCAACTAAGAAAAGTGTTACCATTCTCTTGTGTAGGTGGTTAACTTATATGATTTTAGTATTGAAGTGAGCATCATTGCCTCCAAATGTGAACACCGTCTGCGCTCACAATCTTTTAACAAATAAACGCTAATTGAGTGTTAGAATGAGATCAAGAGTTCTTCTTCACCTGGTCTCATCAAACATACAAGAGATAATTATATAAAAAAAACAAAGAGAATAACATAATTAAAACAAGTACAAACAAACCCTTAGGTTGTTTAGAAACAAGACCACCTGGTCGCACCCTGAAACAAATAACTGCGTAAGCTGGTTGGTTAAAAACGGGCAGAACAATATGAAAGTTTAAAGCTAACGTAAAACGCACAAGGGGTGGGGTCTTAATGGTCAAAAATTAGGGTGTGACAGATGCGCCTATTTAAGTTTCTCCTATCCAGAGATATGAAGATTGAAATCTTCGTCTCGATGAGATAGGAGGGACTTAAATACAAACATTGCACGAATTTTTAGCCCTAAGATGCCACAGAATGCAAATGATATGCAATGATATGAAAATGCTAGACAGAGCTTCTGTGGGGAAATGATGCCACAGGGGAATAAACTGGACACGACACACGAGGAACAGACCCCACGACGCGAGACAACACGAGAAGAGACAACAATCAACATTGTGGATTCTCCAAAACGAAGATAAGATATAATAATACCACCAGGAGTACAGTAACTTGGACGGTGAAACGAGATCTTGAAAATGAAGGGTAGCCCACTACCAGCGTGTGGCAGCCTAAACAAAGATATCCGGTTGGAGCAAGAAACACATGTTACTTACTATCAAACATATGATAGCCTATGCCGAGGTGTTTGACCAAAAGACGATATATTACCTACTATCAAATGTATGATAGCCTAAAAAGGTATTAAATAAAAGGAAAGATCACCTACTACCAAACATATGGCAGCCTAAGAAAAAGCGTCTGACAAAAATATGTGTGTTACCTACTATCAAACATATGATAGCCTAAGGAAAGGTAATAAACAAAAGGAAAGATCACCTACTGCCAAACATATGACAGCCTAAGAAAAGGCGTCTGACCAAAAGAAAGGTGTATTACCTACTATCAAATATATGATAGCCTAAGCAGAGGTATAACCCAAAAGATGTCGAGATCACCTACTACCAAACATATGGTAGCCTAAGCCGAGGTGTCTGACCACAATAAGATGTGTTACCTACTATCAAACATATGATAGCCTAAGAAAAGGTGAACACCAAAGGAAAGATGACCTACCACCAATCTTGGCAGCCTAAGCAAAGGTGTCTGACCAAAAAGGATGGTATATTACCTACTATCAAATGTATTATAGCCTAAGCAAAGGTAATAACCCAAAGAGGGAGAGATCACTTACTACCAAACATATGGCAGCCTAAGAAAAAGTGTTTAACCAAAAGAAAGGTGTATTACCTACTATCGTACGTATGATAGCCTAAGCAGAGGTAATAACCCAAGATGATATGTACTAGAGATTACAAAGCTTCAACGGGGATCTTCAAGAGATGTAAGCCTGTTGATTAGCAAAATATATTCTCTCAAATAAAGAGAGGCTAGTTGTAATAAACTTCATCGAACTTCTTGGAAGAGATGCTCTTTGATGGAGTTAAAGCTTGTGTGATAGACTCGCCGGGGAATACATTCATGAGGAGCATCTTGTTGTAGTTATAAAATATGTATCCTTGTAGTGTAAGTTCTCAAATAAAGAGAAATATTTGTAATGTCTTCGATGCGTTTCTCTGACAGATTTCCAGAGGGATGCCTTTTGATGACTTGATAATCTTGATAAATTCGCTAGGGATGGACAAATTGTCTTGAGGAGAATGACATTTGTCGTTTTGAAGGGAATCCGTTGGAGAAAATATCCATCTTCAATAGTTATCTTCACAAAGAACTTCTTGGGGAGCCAAGTGCAAAATAAATGCACACTTAATCCACACTCGAAAGTTGGAGGTGTCCATAATGTGATTGTCAAGGACCGAAGTTCACTTCGGGAAATAACCGAAGAGAAGCTGTCAAACAAGACTCGACCACTGAGATATGAGCTCAAATGGTATTTAACTGAAACAACTGTCTTCCACGAGGATCGAACTCTGTGGGGAAATAGGAGCATTGCGCTTTTTCTGCCTAGGGCTGACAACTCTATTTGAAGGGGAAGACACACCCAGTCACTTGGTGATAAACACGACCAAAGTGACAAAACAAACAAAACAGAGATGCAAGATGCATATGCCATGCTATCTATCTATATGCTATGCGTATGATAACGAAAATGAAAAAAAACATTCCGGGCACTCAAACCAAATCTTCACAGATCAAACATTGCTTGAAGAATGTACACTTGCTTTTGAAATTCTCTCAATCTTCGGAGATAGAAACGTCACTCGTAGACAGGTGGAGAACCATATATGGGATCACAGTCTTGCTTCAAGGTTTCAAATCTTCCTATCGGAAACGGATCCCTCTCTTAATTGGAGAAGCTTCGTGGATAAAATAAATATCCATCCAATGGGAAAACTGGGTTAACAAAGTTGTTGAATATGTTGGATGAGTGAGGCTAAATCAGAAACCCCCTTCGACTCTCAAATGCCCCGAGTCACATGGTTCACGATAAAAGGTTGTTTCCAAGAGGATTTTACAGAAAACATGATGTCCAGATGCCCCACTGTTTTCAAACTCTTGTAGAGATTCGCAGAAGCTCGACGTAACTGCCCCTGATTGACGGTATAACCGAGTCTTCAAAGTTATGCTATAGATAAAGTCAAACTTGTATGGATCAAACCTCTTGGAAAAAGACTTGCCCCCAGGTTAACAAAGTCTTTAAATTTTAATCGGTGATGTCTTCACGTAATCTCTCTAAGATATTAAGCGAGTCAGAAATGTTAATTCTGAAACCGTTAACACAACATATATGTTTGTCTGGAAAAAGTCTTTTTGAAAAAGATATCACAATGACTAGTGACCGAAATCACTAGTTAGGATATAAATTTATTTATAAGGCCGATACTAAATTTGAGCATAGCTCATAGGAGTCAGGAAACGATATCTCATCGAGTATGCTTTCGAACTAAACCTTACTTCAATTAGGACTTTATGGGTTATGGGTTTAGTTTATGATTTGTACAGCTGAGGAATAAAAGGTCAAAGTATATTTGTACCCACCCAAACTTTTTTTGAAAGATGTTCATTTTTGATACCCTGCCCCAGGTTAAAAACGAGGTTTTGATTTAAGAGAGACAAATTCTTCATCCAGGTTCGAAAGGTTAAATATTTCTGGTGTTTAGGAGGTTTGAAACAAGAATGCCTCACATCATCAGTAGGGTTTTTTATTCAAAAGCATACAACGAGAGATCCTGCGTTTTACTTCATCATCCTCCCTCCAATTATTCACCAAAGTGAGAGAATTAGGTATAGCAGGCATTATAAATTATGAAAAATATTTTACGAGTGAAACGAATGGGTTTCTTCAAGACAAACATTTTATTGCATTAATTATTCAAAATAAACAAACCATACAAGCCAAACATGCTTTTAATCAAAGAAATGAAATACGCATAAGAAAACACCCTGATGGGCTCTTCTCAGGATTTGATTCAGCCTTTGCTTGGAATGGAGAAGCTTGCATAATTGTCTGATACGTCGCCTTCGGATCCATTTTCAGGCGCTATATTGATATGAGCTTCCCGAGTAACCCTGGATCATGTTCGCGGAGGACGAACCATGCTGAGGTGGGGGATTACCTTACACATAAGGAACAAAACCCTTAAAGGATAAAATTCCGTCCTTAACCAACCTTTGAACGTCCGCCTTCAAACCGTAACAGTTCTCAGTATTGTGGCTTGGGGCACCTTGATGGTATAAGCAAAATTTGTCAGCTTTGTACCAATATGGGAGTTTCTTGGGTACCTTAGGCGGAGCTCTCGTTTGGATGTGACCTTTTTGAATCAAAGATGGGAACAAGTCAGCGTACGTCATCGGGATGGGATCGAAGTCTGCTCTTTTGTCTACACGACGCTGATTTTGTTGATTTTGTTGATGTGGCGGCTGATGAACCGCAGCAACCTGATGTGATGGCAGATATCCTCTCTTGGATCGCCCCTGCTGCACAACACTTGCCTCATGTTCTCTCTTTTTCACAAAACCACTCCCATACTTTTGAGCATTATTAGAGGTACTCCCTTCCTTGACTAATCTTCCTTCACGAACCCCCTCTTCCAAGCGCATGCCCATGTTTAACATCTCAGTGAAGTCACTGGGTGCACTTGCTACCATTTTCTCATAAAAGAATGGACCGAGAGTCTTTAGAAAAATTTTGGTCATCTCTTTTTCTTCTAGTGGCGGTATGACTTGAGCGGCTAACTCGTGCCAATGCTGAGCATATTCCTTGAAATTCTCTTTGCCTTTCTGAGCCATGGCCCTCAACTGATCACGGTCAGGAGCCATGTCCACATTATACTTGTACTGCTTGATGAAGGCTCCACCCAGATTATTAAAAGTTCGAATCTTCGCACTATCTAAACCCATGTACCACCTGAGTGCAACGCCTGTCAGGCTATCTTGGAAATAGTGAATGAGCAGATGATCATTGTCAGTTTGGTCAGACATCTTCCTGGCATACATAATAAGATGACTCTGAGGGCAAGTATTCCCCTTGTACTTCTCAAAATCGGGGACCTTGAATTTTGGCGGAACCTTGACATTCGGAACCAAGCACAAGTCAGAAGCACTTTTTCCAAACAAATCCTTCCCACGAATGGCTCTCAATTCCTTCTGCATTTCGGAAAATTGGTCTTGAAATCCATCCATCCTTTCTTCAAAACCCACAGTTTCGCTGGGTGTCCTATGGAGAATTGGTTCGTCTAGGATATGTGGAGTAACATTCACACGCGGCGGTGCACTAGTCATGACAGCAGTAATTGTAGGAATGGCTTGAACAGAGGTTGCGACAGGAACCTCGGGAACAGGTGGACGATAAACGGCCGGAGTGAAATAAGGAGGCATCCCCCATGGGAAACCTGGAGGCATGCTGTAGGTTACTTCAGCAACAGTAGACACCATTGGGATCGGTGCTGATACTACCTCAGAGATAACGGTCCCCTGAACTTCTTGATTGTTGAGTGCAGACTGGTTGGATAGAGCTTTAACTATACCATTCAACCTTTCCAAATTTTCTTTCAGAGTTGCAACTTCATCACAGAGTACTCTATTCTCTTGTTCAAGTTGGTCCATCTTTTGGCGTTGACTGGCTCAAGTGTTGTACTGGTGATTCAGCTTGTCTGTGAAGATGAAGCAAGAGTGAGACCCCCCCAGAATGCAAAGGATGCTATGCTAATGCAAAATGCGAAATGCAGATGCAAGAATGCAAAACGAAAAGTTTCATGGAACTCAAGTATTTATAAACGTCACAGAGTATCCAAAGAAAATTCATTTTTATTAGATTACAAATGACTATTCTCATAAGAGTCCTGACCTAATAGCTAAATAAAAGCTAGTAAAAATCCTAAGGAAGTTTTTCATCGTGCTTCTTGATTTACTCTTTTATCTGGACTTTCTTGAATATAAGTTGTCCATGATCAACTTCGAAGGAGTATTCTGATAGAGGAAAATAAATCCTCCATCTCTTTTCTTTTCTTTGCTGAAAAATGAGGGAGAAATCCTTTGTCTATTGATGAAAGTCCTTTGAACTTCTATTGACCTTCGACGGGAGCTTCTAACTTCCTTAGGTCATCCAGGTTAGGACTCTTAAAAGAATATTTAAAAATATTTTCTTTCGTAATCTCTATTGGTTCTATAATGTTTATAAATAAACTGGGAGTTCCATGAAACTGATGCAAATATGATGCTTTATGAATGCAACAAACACAGGTAAGCACATAAGGACATAAAGAATAAACAAACAAGGGGGGCTCTAGGTTTGAAACGAGCATGGAGTAAGGGTATACCCATTCCCAAAGGACATGGACTAAAGATTGATTGCACCTGCGGAACAAGGTTCTAATAAGGTTCCCAAAGTCCTTAGCTCATCTTTCGGATATTATCAACTTCCCAAGTACTCGGTGGTTAATAATATTCTCAAGAGAACTTCTTTTGAGTGTAGCACCGCGTAGCACTATTTCGGGTGTACTCCCTCATAGCCTCGCACTACGTCCTAATAAAGGTCAAAGTAGGGTTAAGGTAACTAAGGTCCTCAATATCATAGGCTCTAACATCGAATATAGTGCATGTTTTCACGATTAAGGACTCGTTCAACAATACATCTTTCGAGAGGGCCTCAATTGAGCGTGATTTTCAAGTCAGCTTGGTCGGGATTCCACCCCCTATAAGCCTCTTTGAACATATCACTATCCTATCTTAAGTTCACTCAAGTTCGTGTGTAGGACTTTGTCTCACCACTCAAGAGTATCAACCTAAAAAAATAAAGAACACAAATAAATAAGCAAGTAAACAAGTAAGCAAACAAACAAATATATAAAGCAATAAAGAAATAAAACAAGATAGGGAGACCCACTGAGAATCCCCAGTGAAGTCGCCATTTCTGTCGCGGTGAAATTTGGATACCAAACTATTGATTAGTTTGAATCTTTAATTCATTTTGCAACCGAACTTTGATTTGTCCAAAGGAAGGGATAAAGATCGAAATTCCCACAATGCAATGCAAATGCAAGGTTTAGAGAGTTATAGGTTCGGGGGTTGGTTAAACTTAGGGAAGGTACTAGCATCCTAAGTTTCTGTAGTACTCTACAGGAACCTCTTGTTTTATGTTTGTTTATTGCTAAGTGTTTATCTGCTTAAGGTATAAAAGACCTAGGGGTTTATTTCTAAGTATACTCGATAAGATGTCGCATCTTATGCCTACATATCCTTACGAGAGTGGAATCAGAGTATTTGTAGTTCCCCTAAAGGGTTTGAGGAGTTCTTTGACTGTGGTCAAAGTTCCTACGGGTTTAGGGTAGTTGATTGATTGATTTTAGGAGAAAAGGTGTGTTATCATTTTAAGAGAGATTTGACCGCCACAAGTTGTAGGAATGTAGTTTTTGCATCATCTTAAGAGAAGGGCTCAAGTACTCGGATAGGGATCAACGAGATACGCCTCTGTCTCTCTTAAGGCAAAATTCCTACGGTATTTTATTGATGTGGGGTGGAGATTTGATCTCGCTTAAGATGATTAACATCTATTTCTCTATTGTGTTTGATTATTTGTTATTTTGAGTTGTATTATTTTGTTTGTTCTAAGTTGTAAAAGAGTCCTTCCTATGGGGTAGGATCTAACTTAGAGATCAACTTGAATGGGATCAAGGATCATGTGGGAAAATGATGCAAATGAGATGCACTACACACGATTGTTGAATCATGTGTAGGTTTTTCCTTTGGACAGGATGCGATGCGAGAAAGGTAAATATGATAATTGTAAACTGCAAATAAAGTAGAAGCAGGTGAAGTAAAACATACACGAACGCATGAAAGCGCTAAGTGTGTGAATTGTGAAGTGCGAGGACGGAGAGGGAAGCGTGCACGATGATTAAGTTGAAATTGATTTCATGAGGAAATTGATTGTTTTTAGTCGGGTTGATTTTAGGAGGAGATTGATTTTGAGGAATGTTGAATTGATTTTAAGAAAAGTTGACCTATTTGATTATATTCAAGAGAAAAAGTTATATTAGATTTATTAGTTTTTTTTATTAGATTATAAATTAACTAGATCTCTAAAAAGGATGAATATAGGTTTTTTGAGAGAAAAGTTTTATTATTAAATATTTTTTTTTATTATTATCAGAAAAGTCAAATTAAAAAAAGTTGTTATGTTTGAGTTATTTATGAAAAAAGGTTTTTATTATTATATACGCAAATTAGTTATTAATAAAGCAAATTATTTTAGTAAAACAAAAATTTATTAAAAAAATACACAAATAGATTAAGTGAATAAGAGCTTAAATAAAATGGATTTTTGTTATTTAAATAAAGAAAAAAAAGTTATTATCATAAAGCTATCATAAATATGAAAATTATTTGATTTAATGTTATTAATACGTTTTTATTAAATAAAAGTTGGTGATTATAAAATTTATTTAACTCAAGAGAAAATGTTTTTTTTATTATAAAAAAAGAGCTGTTTTAGTTATTAATAAATAAAAGGATAACTAAATTATTAATAAGAGATATTAAGTTGATTAGTAAAAATAGGTAAAAAGTTAACTATAAAAAAGGTTATTAATTTGTTTTAATAATATATAAAAAAAGGGGGTTGATCAATGATTAATTAAGTTAAGTTAATTAATTAAATAAAAAAGTTATATCCTAGATTAATGATTAATGAGGTGCATTAGGTGGCTAATGGTTATATTGATTAATTAAATTAAGTTGATTAATTATCGGATTAATTAAATAATTAAGCTAATAGGAAGTACTAATTAGAAGTTAATTAGGGATTAGTGGTTAATGTTATTAACGGTTAATTAAAGGGGTAAGTGGACGAACAGATTGGGTGTGGACGCATGTGAAGGTTTATGGTGGTCGCGCGCTTATGGATCGCCCGATCTGATCCGTTGGAGATCAGAGGGCAGTGTGTGCGAGGGTGTACAATAAGTGTGTGTGTGCGTTACATATGTTTGTTACATAAAACGGAAAAAAAACACAGGGAACAGAAAATTAATCCCCAAATCGGAAGCCCCCTTTCCCTCTCCATAGCGATTCTCTCTCGTCTCCGTCCCTCTCTCGTTCTTCTTCTCTCGATCGTCATTCTTGTCCGTCGGCTTTCTCTGCTTCTCCTCCGTCTCTCTTATCTTCGTCTCTGTTCTTCTTTCGTTCTCCGACTTGCCTCTTCCCCACTCACCTCGATTTCCTTCACAAAATAACCAACAACAACAAAAACATCAATGTTAGTTAAAACAAAAAATAACTCACGGTTTAATGGTTTCACAGGTTTTGGCTATGGACGATTCACGACGGAGAAAATATGGACGATAGGGGGCAATTTGCGGTGACGAGGCCCGAGGATAGTTGAAGCTCATAGCGACGCGAAAGTTCTCGAGGAAGGGGGTATTCGACTCGCGGCGGCCACAAAGATAAGTTCCTCTTACAAACTTCTTAGGGTCTTACGATTTTAGGAATTTTGTGGAGTTTTCATCTGTCTGTTTGTGGTTGTGAATTTCTATTAGGGTTTTATGTTTGGGGATTTTCGAATGTTTCCTCTTTTTTACGATTTGCTAAGGGTTTGGATTTGGGATTCTGAATGTTTGGTTTTGTTGAGTTTCTCTATGTGTCCCCTCTTCCCCCTTTCTGAATCTGATTGTAGTTGTTCTTATAGGCGTTCCGAGTTTGTTGATTTGGAAACCGAAGTAAATGTTGTTAATGGTAATGAATTATTTCCTCTTTTCCTTCTGACGGGTCAGAAATTTGCCGATTTGGACTCGCTAGGTTTGGAAATAGGTTTGTTAACGTTTTGGAAACAGAGTAATTCCAACTTAAACATGTTTTGAATTGCTTTGATTATGATATTGATATTTCAATCTCAAACAGATTTGATTTGCTTCAGATGCCCTTACGATTTGGTTTCCTTATTTGCTTAACCCTGAATGCTTCATCAAACACGATTTCTTGTTATGTTTATCTGTTGTTTTATCATTTGTTGTAACAAGCTTCCTTAAAGTTTGACCAGGCACAAGAAGTGAAACTACAAAGCCTACAGAAATTCTTCCCAGAACGGAGGTCGTCTGCAAATTATGATGGTGAAAAGCGGTCCAGTTGCGCTGTTGCTTTAAATTGTACACTGCCAAATCCCACCTTAACAGTCCATGACAAGTTAAAGTTGCTTTGAAGTTCAATATCGCCAAAGATGTCAGACAGCAAGATGAGCGCTGCTCACCTCATTCTCCTTTCCAATCTACTAATTCACTTTGCGGTGCATATATGGTAGCAACTCGTTTTTTCTTTTTTTTCAGTGTCATTTACTACACTTCGACATTTCGGGAAGCCACAGTAACAAGCAAGCCGTTCATCTATATAATCATATGTAAGCTCTTCCCATTGGTTAATATCTCTCTTTGCAAATATTATAACATGCTTGTCACCATTAACACTAATGACTCTTGAATAGCAATTGGTGCACAGGAATGATTAATTAAATGAGTGATGTTTCCTGCTCTGGTGGCGCTAATGCTGCTGGTAAGAGCCTCGCCGAGTGCTGGTTTGCAGCTGTCTGGTATGTGAGGGCTAGTGTCGTCAAGACACTCTTTTGCTTCGGAAACGGGATTTGCGGTAAGCACTTGGACTAATCCTTCTAAATTACGGAGGTAAATAACAACTGGAGCCTTTCAGTGTTGCTGTTGAACTTCACATGCTATTCTTCTAATTGCCGCCTCACTCTTTACGTTGGGTCACATAGTGCAGTAACGGTAATTTGATTGAGGAAGGTGTTGACGGATCAACTCAACCTCTACAAGTTGCTGCAGCTATTAGCCATGCCTAAGCAATCGTACCACTCCAATACAAAAGCATATTTGGGGTAATCCTATCTTATAATGTTAAATTATTCTCAAACCTGTAACCGTATAATTGTTCAAAGATTTCTTCTAGTTTTGTTGCAGATTGTCGAAGAAGAGCAACTTCAACTGCGTAAGTGGCTTTTCTGTATGGGTTTTGTATGTAATTCCTTGTTCCCGTTCCGAATTATTGCAGGGGGAGACTTATGCCGACAACCCATTAATGGATGGTAAAACTTAGGCCAAGGGTGGACCAGCAGATGGAAAAACGGAGTCATCCTCTTAACTTGCGATGGATCTTACCACAATTCCGGTTTCTTATGGACGAGCAGACGAGGTTAGACTTCTCAATAATCATTCCATTTGCAAAATATATGGAGTAACTCGACACTTAAACTAATAGGATGTGAATTTTCTGCAGGTTTGATAGTGGTGATGTAACAATACTGTTATGTGAGATGGAGATGAAGTGGAGTTGTGTTCATCAGAGCTGCTGTCCTTTCTCCAAAAGAAATTGGCAAGCTCACTTTGATGTGCTACTGCTGAGGCTTAAAATTTTATTGCAGGAATGGTTCATGGACGCGGCACGACTTTTGAAGGGAACGGCTTGGAAAGTGAGGCATGTATCCGTGCGTTTGGAATTGTTTCGTTCCAATTTCGTGGGCTGACAAATTGTTTCCATTTCTTTTATGCTTGCAGCAGTAGCGGCATCGTTGGCTGGTAATTTTGGAAGCGTCGGTACCTCTATTAAGCAGGACTCGTATTCCTTCTGGATTGGTGTTGTTGCTCTCCTCGAAGGTTTGTATCATCTTCCTTCACCGCTTTCTGCATCTTAAGTTCTTCTTCCTACTTAGTTAGAAAGTTGAAACCGAAGATTTCTCCCTTGCCGCAGGTTTTCGGAAGAGAGATTGAAGCTGCCCTCATGCGGTTACCTCTTGATCCTCAAAGCAAGTAATCAGATCAAATCCTTCTAAGGGTTTTGCTTTAATTGTTGTTTACTCTGCGGAAATTCGAATTCCTCTTGTTTAGGTTCCGAATCTTCCATGATTTTCCTTCTCCGAAATCGTCTTCGAGGTAAGTTTGAATTCTTGTAGTGATTCGCCTCTTCCTTGTTTCTCTAAGGGCTTACCATGTCGTCACAAAGCCTCACTCGTATACTTTAAATTCTGCAGCTCAAATAATACTGTTTAGAGGACAACAACGGTAACATTCTGAGACGGCTTCCGAACCGGGATGCATATTCGTACGAACGAGGTCGTCTACCGCTATCATCCCTTCGCCATCTCTACTAAAACAATCAAAGATGGACCAGCGGATGGAAAAATGGAGTAGACATTACTCTCTTAACTTGTTGCGTGGTTTATGATATATTCCTCACTTGGCTTATAAAATGTGCTTAGCTGACAAAAGTGTAAAGCCACAAAGTCCAGGGCTACTTGTATTTTTACAGATTGATGATTTGTTGTGATATACCATGCATCAGTTTACTAGTCACCTTGAACTCTATCGTGAATTTCTTGGTTATGCCATAAGCATTGTGTTTCTATTTGATCATCACAACCACTCCAACTAAAAAAAGTGTTACCATTCTCTTGTGTAGGTGGTTAACTTATATGATTTTAGTATTGAAGTGAGCATCATTGCCTCCAAATGTGAACACCGCTTGCGCTCACAATCTTTTAACAAATAAACGCTAATTGAGTGTTAGAATGAGATCAAGAGTTCTTCTTCACCTGGTCTCATCAAACTTACAAGAGATAATTATTAAAAAAAACAAAGAGAATAACATAATTAAAACAAGTACAAACAAACCCTTAGGTTGTTTAGAAACAAGACCACCTGGTCGCACCCTGAAACAAATAACCGCGTAAGCTGGTTGGTTAAAAACGGGCACAACAATATGAAAGTTTAAAGCTAACGTAAAACGCACAAGGGGTGGGGTCTTAATGGTCAAAAATTAGGGTGTGACACCAGGTTTGATGACCAATTCTACATCTCATTTGAGACAACAGATGGACGAAAGTAACCATCAAATAGTTCAGATGATGTCTCAAACTATAGGGGAAAATCTTTCATCCCCTCATTCAGAATACTAAACGAGCCAATCAACAATTGATAGTGCAAATGACGCGCTTGGTGGAATTCTTGGGTGTACCAAATCCCCCTCGACAACCACCGAGGGAGTATCTGATAGAAACTTAAGGAGTAGTCTTCGACTAAGACAACACCATCAATCAAATTCCACAAAATCAGGCCTAGGAAAATCAAAATAACTAGGGAATGGTCGAATGACCTAGAGTTGAACCTCTTAGGAATCAAACACAAGTTCCTAGATAAGAAGAACCAAGGGCAGTTTTGGTAAATAAGAACCAGGATGCTGAGAACATCATACAACAAGTTCGACGTAATAATCTAGCAGCAGACAATAATTTAGCTGATATGGTCGAAAGAATCATGGCACATAACAGAGTAAATTTTGGCCTTCGACGACCAAATTACACGTCACCATTATCAGAATATATCCTCCGGGTAGACTTGCCCCCAGGAACAAAAGTCCCCAAGTTCACTAAATGTCTTGGGGATACCACTGAGTCTACAGTCGAACATGTGGCTTGGTATCTGATAGAAGTGGGAGACATTTTGAATGATGAGAATCTTAGGTTCAAGCATTTCCCAAGTTCTCTTACAAAAAATGCTTTCACATGGTTCACAACTTTACCTCCAAATTCAATTCACAATTGGGCCCAGTTAGAACGTCTGTTTCATGAACAATTCTATATGGGACCAACGAAGTTTAGTTTGAAGGAATTGGCTAGTATAAAGCAAACGTTTACTGAGCTAATTGATGATTATTTGAATAGATTTCAACTTCTCAAGGCAAGGTGTTTCATGCAAATACCAGAGCATGAGTTAGTCGAAATGGCTGGTGGTGGCCTAGATTATTCCATCAGAAAGAAGTTAGATACTCAATACCTGAGGGACATGGCCCAGTTGGTCGATAGAGTTCGACAGTTGGAACGTTTGAGAGAAGAAAAAGTGAGGGTAAATAAGAATAAAAGGATAGCCTATGTCGAATTCAACGAAGACGACAAAGGACCGTGCATCGAGTCTATAAGTTTTGACGAAAATGAAATAGATCTCGCCGGATTGAAAAAGGGTTCACCCTATTCTTGCATGGTTTTAACACCTTCAAATGGGAAGAACCCTACTGAGTCAGATAAGAATGATAGGTTTCCTAAGAGAACTTATACATTTGATGTCACTAAGTGTGATGAAATCTTTGATTTATTAGTTAAAGATGGGCAAATGATAGTACCTCCTGGTGCTAAGATGCCCCATTTAGATCAAATAAAGAAAAGAGGATTTCGCAAATACCATAATTTTTTGGGCCATAAAACCTCTCAATGTTTTCTTTCAGGGATCTTATGCAAAATGCTATCCTAAAGGGGAGATTGAAATTCGGAGAGAAGCTCAAAAGCCAGACAAAGGTGGATGTCGAGCCTCAACAAATTGCGGACGCTCACTATACTGAGCCTAAAGAGGTTAACATGGTTGAGGTCACTCAGGGTCTCGATGGCGCTGTCAATATGGTGGAAGTTAGTGAAGACTTCCTTAATAAAGTTGTTCTGGTTTGAGTCACCGAAGAACTTGGTCAAAAAATTATGATGAATTTTGTTCAAGAAGTAACTGAAGGTTTCACCCAGGAAACTACTGATAGTTTCAACAACAAAGTTGCTGATGATTTTGCCAAAGGAGTTGTTGAGGACTTCAACCGAATGATAATAACGAAGGAAACCATTGATGGTTTCATTCGAATGGATAAGGCTGCTGATGGTCTGTAGATGCAGTTCTGCAAGTTAGACATCAGTGATGATGTCGACATGGACATTAACGTGGTGGAAGTTTCGCAGGGAACTCCCATGGAGGTCGACCGAGAGTGTCAGCAAGAGGAATACAACAAAATGGTCTACCCGAAAAGGAAGAAATCCTTATCGACTTTCTTCGCAGGTGCCAAAATAAAAAGTCTGAGGTGATGTTGTGCCCTATGTGCAGTGTCGTGTTTGACAAAAAAAACGGCATGCAACATAGAGGGTGTCAGAAAAGCAAAAGAGAGGCATGAGCAAAAGGCCTCTTACAACCAACAAGGTTTCGACCCATGAAGATCTACTTATAGGCAAGATGAAACTAGGCCAAGGGTGCCGGGAGTTAAGCCATCCACATTTAAACCAACGGCAGAAACTTCCAAAGGAAGTTGGGTAAGGCCAGCTGAGGGAAAACAGTCGGGAGAACAAAAATGGAAGAAATTCGACGTCGACAGAGGCTCATCAATAGCCTACTGTAAGGAGTTCGAGGCTTTGAAGAAGATGGCCTATGTTTCATAAAATTACAAGGGAAAGAATCAAATGTCTCGATCTCAATGGAGAAGGGAACAACGTATGAGAAAAGCTCAAAGAGAGGCTGAAGCTAAGCCTGAGACCAACACTAACCTACCTTCGATGAAATAAAAAGACAAGGAACTAAAGCCTTTTGACAAATTTTCCGTGGGGAGAAAACTATTTGCTACCCAAGGAAAGGAGGCTAAGAAGAAGCATGATCGAGAAGAAGACGAAATGCTTACAGATAATTTTGACTCTGGGTCAGAAGACTCTTTAGATATCATAGTAAACATGGTATCAGTTCTACCCAGGGAATTCGACTAGATCACTGAGGTCGAAGATCTAGATATGTATACAGAAACAGAAATGGAGGCACACAAACCAGTGTGGTACTATGTCATGAATAATGGTTGTGTCGAAGAGCATAATGCATTCTTTGAATGATCAGATGAGGTAATGAAGAGTAATCTTAAGCCTCTATTTATCACTGTAAAGGTAGAGAATGTCGCAGTCAAAAAAATTCTAGTGGACTGTGGCGCCACAGTGAATCTAATGCTGCACTTCATGCTAAGAAGAATCAGCAAATACGACACAGATGCCAAGCCTCATAATATGGTACTCTCCAATTATGAGGGAAAGGTGGGCACCACTCTGGGTGTTATACAAGTGGATTTGACGGTGGGGATTGTTACAAGGCCTACTATTTTTATGGTCGTCGAGGCGAAGGCCAATTACAACTTGCTGCTGAGTCGAGAATGGATACATGGAGTTGGGGCTGTGCCATCTTCCATGCACCAGAGAATCACGATATGGAGACCAGATGGTATCGTCGAAAAGTCGATCAAGGCTATCTTAAAGCTCCAATTGACCATATCGACAGGCGTAGTTTCGACAAACACTTGGCCAATATTGCTCCATGCAATCCGGCCAATTTTTCTTTCACCCCAGACGATAATGTTTATTGTTCGTTTTATCTGCATCCTGTTCAGGGTTTTCGACGGGACAGAGAAGTGGTTGGACATAACAGCCTGCCATACCTTGATGTGTCTGGGATAACCCCAACATGTTGGGGAAGCAAATTCGGTGATGATAACTGAATTTGAAGTACTAAAGAGGATTTCGGCTTACCTAGCCAAAAGTAAGTTACAAACGTCCTTAGAGGCTGAAATGGATAACATGGATGTAGAAGCCAACCAAGATTCACACCAAGAAGGTCCTAGTAAGGACTTCGATCCAAAACCTCCTAATAGGGTTCAGGAAGAACAATAAAGGCTCGATGCAATTTATGATGATAAACCTTTGGGTTCCGAGAAGGATCCATTGGCATCCAATATTAAGATGCTAGCACAATATCCCCTTCAAGAGATTGACGTGGGATAGGGGGCAATAAAGAGGCCAACATATATAAGTGCCAACATCAGCGCACAACTCAAGGTCGAAGTAATCCAACTACTGAAGTATTTTAAAGACTCTTAAGCATGAGATTATGATGAGATGCCTAGTTTAAGAAGGGATTTGGTCGAACTAAAGTTGCCAATAAAGCCTGGAAAGAAGCCTATCAAGCATAATCTAAGATGGTTTGCACTGGCAATTCTATCTAAGATCAAAGAAGAGGCCGAAAAACTTCTTTGATGTAAATTCATTCGCACAACTAAGTATGTTGAATGCTTAGCAAATATTGTACATGTTATTAAGAAGAATGGGTCTTTGAGAGTATGCATAGATTTTTTAGATTTAAATGCTGCAACTCCAAAAGACGAATATTCAATGTCTGTGGCAGAAATACTAGTTGATTCTGCTGCAGAACACGAATACCTTAGCATGCTTGATGGGTATTCTAGATATAATCAAATATTTATTACTGAAGAGGATGTCTCGAAGACGACCTTTCGATGCCCTGGAGCCTTAGGCACTTACGAATGGGTAGTGATGCCTTTTGGTTTAAAGATTGCTGGGGCAACGTATCAAAGGGCGATGAATTCGATCTTCCATGATTATTAAATACTTTTATGCAAATATACATTGATGATATTATTGTTAAGTCTGTTTCAGGGAAGAGTCATATTGACCATCTTCGACAATCTTTTGAAAGGATGAGAAGACATGGTTTGAGAATGAATCCCCTTAAATGTGCTTTCTGTGTGTAGGCGGGAGACTTCTTAGGCTTTGTGGTCCACAAAAAAGGAATCGAAATAAACCAGAATATGACCAAGGCCATAATGGAAGCGAAAGCGCCATCGACAAAGAAAGAATTGCAATCACTGTTGGGCAAGATCAACTTCTTGAGGAGGTTTATATTGAATCTCAGCGAAAAGACTCAAGCTTTCTTACCTCTGCTTCGAATCAACACGGAAGGGTTCGAATGGGGGAAGATCCAGCAAGAAGCCTTTGACAAAATCAAGGATTACTTGAGTTATCCTCCGATTCTATCACCACCTTGTAGGAATAAAAGCATGAGGTTGTATATATCTACATCGGATAAAACTTTAGGGAGCATGTTGGCTCAAGAGGACAAAAATGGTGTCAAAATAGCCATTTACTACCTTAGTAGAGTTTTAAATGATGCAGAAACTAGGTATATTATAGTTGAAAAATTGTGTTTATGCTTGTATTTCTCTTGTACAAAGTTGAAGTATTATATAAAACCAATTTATGTTTTGTTCCATTTCAATATCATTAAACATATGTTGTCCAAACCAATTTTGCATAGTCGAATTGGTAAATGGGCATTATCTTTTTTGATTGAGTATTCCTTAGCATATATGCCTTTAAATACTATGAAAGGACAAGTGGTAGCAGACTTTATAGTCGACCATTCAATAAGTAAAAGTAATATAACCTATCTCGAACTCGAGTCTTGGAAATTATATTTTGGCAGCTCTAGTCATAGAGATGGAACCGGCGTAGGAGTGTTGATCATTTCTCCTGATAAAACTCCAACAAAATTCAAGTATAAAGTCAAAGGTCTCTGTTCAAATAATGAGGCTGAATATGAGGCTTTAATAGCCAGACTTGAAATATTGTTGGAATTGGGGGAAACTCAAGTCGAAATAATGGGAGATTCAGAGTTAGTCATAAAGAAAATTACAAAAGAGTACAAATGCGTCAAAAAAATCTCATTATGTACTTCGTAATCGCCAATCGATTACTAAAAAGATTCGAAATGGTCAGCATTCGACACATACCTCGATTGGAGAATCAAGTGGGTAATGATTTGGCCCAGAGTGCTTCAGGGTATAAAATTTCAAAAGAGAAACTACAAGATGCAGTCGAAGTCAGAGGAAGAGTTGTGTCAGCCAGACTGTCCCCATCAGATTTGGAAATGACGAAGCTTGGATGTGTTGACAAAGAGAATTTTGAAATACTCGAAATAGATAGCTTGCTGGATGGAGATTGGAGGAAATCAATAGTGGAGTATCTGCAAAATCCAATGACATCCACATAAAGTAAAGTCAGGTATCGTGCTTTGAGTTATGTTCTTTTGGGAAATGAGTTGTTTAAAAAGACTCCTGAGGGAGTTTTGCTTAAATGCCTTAGTGAATCAGAGGCTTATTTAGCTCTTTCGACTGTCCATAGCAGGCGTGTGGGGCACATCAGGTTGTCCATAAGATGAAATGGTTGTTGTTTCGACAAGGCATGTATTGGTCTACCATATTGAAAGATTGTATCGAGTTTGCTAAAGGGTGCCAAGAGTTCCAAGTACACACAGGCATACAACATGATCCCGCAAGTGAATTGCATTCTATAGTTAAACCATGGCCCTTTAGGGGCTAGGCTTTGGATTTGGTCGGAGAAATTCGACCAGCATCATCCAAAAATCAAAGGTATATTTTTGTAGGTATCGATTATTTCACAAAATGGATCGAAGTCATACCTTTGCTAAATGTCGATCAAGAAGATGTAATTGATTTCATCAAACAACACATTACCTATAGATTTGGAATCCCAGAAACCATTACAATAGATCAAGGATAAGTTTTTACTGGTCGAAAGATGCAAGGTTTCACTAAGGAAATGGGTTTTAAATTGTTGACTTCCACGCCTTATTATGCTCAAGCTAATGGTCAGGTCGAAGCAGCAAACAAGATAGTGATAGGTATAATTAAGAAACATGTGGGAAAGAAGCCTAGAAATTGGCACAAGACTTTAGATCAAGTGCTTTGGGCATGTCGAACTTCTCCCAAAGAATTGACCAACGCAACTCCGTTTTGACTAACGTTTGGCTATGATGCAGTGTTGTCAGTGGAAATTTACTTACAGTCAACAAGGATCCAAAGGAATCCTGAGATTCCATCAGAATCCTATTGGAGCATGATGTTGGACGAATTGGTTGATTTGGACGAAGAAAAACTTAATGCCTTAAAATTGTTAAGAAGACAGAAGAAAAGGGTAGAGGAATCGTACAACAAAAAAGTTGAGGTCAAAATGTTTTCACCAAAAGAATTGGTTTGGAAAGTAATTTTGCTTATGGATTGAAAAGATAGAGCCTTGAGTAAGTGGTCCCCTAAATGGGAAGGACCTTTTCAAGTCTTTTCTAACGGTGCGTACGAAATCGAAGAATTAGATAAAGATAAAAGAATCTTGAAGATAAATAGGAAATATTTGAAAAAATATAAGCCTGCACTTCAAGAAATAAAGATCACCAGAGAATAACTATGTGAGAAAAAGAAAAGCTAAAACGGTAAATAAATATGCCAAAATGGCTTTATCCGTTACAAAAATGCCACAAAGGCCCAAAGTCATAATTTTCAAAGAAGAAAAATACTACAAAACAAGTTTATAATGGAAGGGAACTTTTCATTTTTTCATACTTCGACTTCTGAAGTAGCAGGCGGCGTTCACAGAGAGTCTTATTGGTGGAGAGAGCTTCGATATCTTTTCCAAGTTGTTGAGCTGTCTCAAGGTGCTAAAGGCCAGCCTGGATCTCTTTTGCCACCTCATCTTCGACAAAGTTGAGCAGATTAGTTTTGTGTTGCTTAGCCTGAGAGGTTTTATTTTGTAGAATGGCATTTTGCCTTTCCCATTCTGGAATGCTCTTGTCACACCTCTTGACCTCCTTCTTATTCTGCTCAAAGAGCTTCTCAAGTGTCAAAAAATTTTCAGTGGATGCAGAGACAACCTTCCATGCAGCTTTTTGACTACCAGTTTTCTTGTAAAGGTTGCTCAAGAAGTCTCGAAAGGCGGTTGAGGTCAGCGGCAACTAGGTCAATCATTGTGCTTAGCTCCATAATGGTATCAGCCACTTCTGGAGAAACTTCCAAGACATTAATTTGTTTCAGAAGCTTCTTAAGACTAAAACTGACAGAAACATCTTGTTCCAGGATTCAAAACAAGTCTACAGCAAAGATTTTTTCTTTTATCCGTGCCAGCAAGTCACTGTCATTTTTTCCAGTTAGGGTGTTCCCTGAGGTAGTTGAAGTAGTAGTGCTTTTGTCGTCAAAGCTGTATTGAGAACTGAGTATAGCCTTTAAATACTTCAGTGGTCACTGAACTTTCAGAGATTCCAGTTCTTCATGGGAAAGACTGGTCGATTGAGTGCCAGTCGAAGTGTTGGGTGGAGGATCCTTGGATTGATTGTCTTGGTTCACTTGGCCTTCCAGAACCTCCACCTCAATCTCTGCCTCAAATGCAGTTTTCTCTCCTTTCTCTTCTTCTTCTTCTTCTTCTTCTTCTTCTTCTTCTTCTTCTTCTTCTTCTTCTTCTTCTTCTTCTTCTTCTTCTTCTTCTTCTTCTTCTTCTTCTTCTTCTTCTTCTTCTTTTCCTTCTTCATCTTCCTCTTCTTTATCTTCTTCTTCTTCTTCTTCATTGTTTTCCTCTTTGTTTTCTTCTTCCTCTTTGACGAGTTTGTCATCCTCACTTGGTTGTTCCTCGAGACTATCCTCAGTAGGCTGCTCTACATTAGATATCACAGTGTCCCCAGAAAGGTCAACAATCTCTTTCTCGACCAGGTCCTCTTTTGGAGTAGATGCTTCGACGTGAGGGAATTTCACCACAAGAATGACTGGCGTCTTTTTGAGAGCAGCAATAGATTAGATTCCCTCCATAGAGCCTTTTGTCGAGCCTTTCACAGAGGTCCCAGGAGGAGTTATTGGATGGAAACTTGGGTCATTGCTTGTTGTCAGAATAAGCTGCTTCACCATGGGTTGACCCCTGGTGTTAGTGGTAATCTGTAAAGAAAAAAAAAGCAAAGAATTAGAGGAGTAAATGATAAAGAAATTGTACAAAGGTGCAGGAGAAGTTTTTACCTCGGGCTCATTAGCCCCAAGACTAGAATTGTCGCTTTCAGTCTGTGATGCGTGACTAGAAGGAGTTGCTGTTGTCGAGAGTTTACCAGCCTTTGGTTTTGGCTGGTTGAAGGCTTCAGGTATTTTGGTTTGCTTCCTCCTCGTCTTCAAATTTTGTTCTTCAGGAGGAGATTAGTCCTCCTCATCTGACACAATGATGATTTGGTGGGAAGCCCCCCTCGTTTTTTGCTTCTTGGGAGTAAGGGGTGGCCTTCGAGAACTCTGAAAAATTTGAGGCATCAAACAACGGGAGACTTTGCAATCAGGGAAAACTAAGTAAGAAATTTAACTTAACAATTGGAGTGTTTTCCTCTGTTTGTTCTTTGATTTGCTTCTTTTTTGGGCAACTTTAACAGCTGAAAGTCAAACAAAATAATACAAGTAAGATGATAAGAAATCAAATAGGGGAATTTAGTTCGAAAACCTCCTATTCCACACCTTCATATATTTCGGATTCAATGCGAACATCTTCGATATCGATATGAAGAGGACCTTTGAAACTGTCTAAAGTATGCTTAGTCGCAACCACTCGCCCAGCCTTCGGTTTGCACTGCTGGCGAAGGATCTTTATGAAATCCCCACAGATAAACTAGTCTGTAAATGAAAGGGTAAGGGCCACTCTAAAATCAGCATTTGGTAGTCGAGGAAATTTAATAGGAAATTGTTTGAAAGCCAGTGCGTATCGTTCCTTGGGAGGAACGAACGAAGGGAGTTCCAAATTCTCCATTTTCTTTTAAAAAATTTCCTTTAAAGTAACAGCTGCTTCGCGAAAGGTTCGACTAAGGTCATATGGTTAATAAACAGTTTCATAGTACTTTTGGAATGCTTGAATTTCTTTAATGTGTGTCATATTACCTTTCTTGATCTTTTCCTACACATAGAGGAAAGCTTGATTAATAAGTAGAGTAAAAGAATGTGCATCAAAGAATTCTTCGACATAGTACGTTGACCACCAGTGGTTGAACTCTGGGGTACAGTAGAAACAAGGATCGAAGCCAATGGGGATGAGCTGAGCTTTGTTGGAATAGTTAAGAAGATGTGTCGTAGCCATTTCCTCAGTATACTTCACACTATGAAGTAGAAGTGCACCTTTCTTTTCGAAGAGGCATTTGGGGAGTGCTTGGACTAAACCGAACTGTCGAGCCACTAAGTTTGGTTGATAAGCAACCAAAGCAACTTGAGACTTCGACAGATTCAGTCGAAGTGTTATCAACCTTGGGATCAAGAAGGCTTCCCAGATCTGTGAGGATTCTGCCTTTAGAGTTTTGTTTAGAGTTGGGAAAGTTCTGGTGAACCACTCAGGACCATGTTTTCTTGCAGCGAATTAGGCCATGTTCGAAGTAAACTCATGACGTTTTGTAAACATCATGACATAGCTTAGGAACATGGGCCTTGGGGTCTGTCCTTCTTCGTGGGGAGTAAGCTGGACCAAGCATGTTCCTTTGATTCTATTGTTTCTGATCTCGTCAGCAGCTTCGTCAGCTGAATTTTTGTTAGGAAGGCTAGCTTCGAACGAGGCATTCAGCGAGAGTTGAAAGAGCCATAAAGAACCAGACAATAGCAAGTTTCTTTTTGCTCCCAAGTCTTTGAGTTGGGACACCCTTTCACTTAGAGACTCGTAAAGGTTCCCCAAAATCATTTCACTTAGGCAGACGTCGTGGCCTTTGTGGAGCTGAGTGGCCAGAGTCAGGTACCTCCTAGCCACTTAAAGGGACTTCGAGCAGAAAACGCAGTGGGATAACCATATGGATAAAAAGGCTATATGTTCCTGATCAGAAACATCAACAGTAGTCTTGTCGAAAAAGTGCGTTATAAAATGAGAATAGGTGGCTTTTGCGGAATTAAAACCTATGGAATCATCGGATTCCAAGTCACCATCATATGGGTTTCCGGTGGGTTTAAGCCCTGTAATAGCGGCTACGTCGAAAATCGTGGGGGTCATCATCCCAGAAGAAACATGGAAAGTGTAATGGGTATTGTCCCAGAAATACAAGGAAGAGACTAAAATGGTTTGACAATAGTCGATACTTGTTTTCGACAACATGATTACATCATAAATTCCTAGTTTTTTTCAGGTTTGAGATTTTACTTTTTCTATGCTAGCCAATTCATGTAATCATCTGATTCCTTGAAGGAGGGTGTCGCTCTAAAAACCCTAAAGTTGTTGTTAATATATCTTAAATCTATATTGTTCAGCACTTCCGCATCAGCAGAGGCTTTCCCAACCTTAACTTTGTTGGCTTGTCCTATGGGTTTGGATTTATGGTAGGAAGGGAATAAGTCCCTAGCTTTACTATGGTCAAAACTATATGAAGGCAGAGGCCCACATAGATCATGCATTTTACCAGATACAACAAGAGGGATAAGTACCTGGGATTCATATATTTTCCTCTCCTCTTCTGCAAGTGGCTTAGGGAGAAATTGTTGGTTCCCCATCATCATCGGTGTTGATAGCGTGTCAAAAGGCAGGAATTGAGAAATTTTCTTCAGATCTTTGGACTTTTGACTTTTCTTAGAATCGTTGACGTTGGTAGTTGAAGATGCCATTGTTGAGATTTTTTGGAAATTTTGGGTTTGTGATTAGTAGTTTGGAAATGAAGAAACGAGAAAGTTGTTTGAAAATTTCTGAGAGCATAAAAGTTAAAACAAGTAAGCTTGGAGCAATTTATAGGTTTGTGGAAGACCAAAAGGCCTCAAATCAGCATTAAAGAGCTGATAGTTAGTGGGGCACGTGTCCCGCAATGACTGTTTGACAAAATGTGGTTAGTAGTGCCTAGTGCATGATTTCCTAGTATCTAGGGATTATGATGATGACTAGGGGTAATGGCGTGCTTTGAGGAGATGTGTTGCAGAAAGTGCCATGATGATTCTGACTTCGTAAACCTTTAGAATAGTAAAAGACATGCAAGAGTCGTTTGAGGCGTCGAACGATACTATCAAAAAATGTCTTGTTCTTCATTGATGTCGAAAATGACATTTTTGGGGGCAATTTGTTGGCTCATAATTTCGGTGTCTGAATAAAGTTAAAAATATCAAATAGAGTTTCCTGGAGAAATCTAATTACTTCGACTAAAACTATGTTTTATAGAATGAGAGTCGAAGACATCTTTTGTCAGAAGGGTCTATGTTATGAACTTAGAGACATTCCTCAGCAGTTGGAAGACCCAATTCGGCAGAAGCGTTGTTAAGGGGCATTTCGACAAGTTCGTTTGAATTCAAATAAAAGAGGGAAAATTCGCTTTTGAGAAAGACACGTGGAGCATCCCTATGGTTCGAAGGCATGCGCAACGACACTTGTCTTGATTTCATTTGTTAGTCGTTAATGGCAGTTATGTTCGATGGTTATAAATAGCAGGTCTTAGTATTAAGATGAGTGTGTTCAATTGTGTACGAATTTTTCATCTACTATAAGTATCCGTGTGATTGAGAGAAACGAGTTGTGAGAATGTACGTTGACTAAACACCAGTTTTTTATTTCAATGCAATTTGATACTTCTTTTATTTAAGAGTTTACCTTTTCTTTATGCAAGTTCTTATCCTTGTTATTTTTCAGCATTTTAATTCATTTTGCCGTTTCTTAAATTCATTTATACTTGAAATAAATTACCTTATCATAAAACTCGTCGAAGTATTCATAGTTTTCATAAACTTCATTTAAAAGATCAATTAACACATATCCTAAGATTTGTGTGGTCGATCCTGCAAATTATATATTTTTTTTTACGATTTGTTAGACCAACGTTTGTTCGCTAATTTTCACGGCGAACACTTTCCTACAACTGAAACACTAAATGTAGAACTGAATGTAAACTCTCATTTGAAGAATTGATAGCTTGCTTATAATTTCTACTTGAATAAAAGAAATGTTTGCTTTCAATTTAAAGGTTTTCTCACTTATCGTAATAGACTCAAACGCTAGAAAATTATTGGGCCGAACCATTAAACCAAATCATTGAACCTGACCATTAAACTGATTCAATGGTTCACAATTGAATCGATTCAATTGTTCACTAGTTTGACTCAATGGTTCATCATTGAATTAGTTCAGTGATGGAATTCAATGGTTTGATTGTTAGAGATTATGTATTTTTTTCTCTGAAATTTGTGCCTACCTCCTACCTTTTGTCCTTAGAGATTAAGAGAGGGCGAGTTCCTCAATTTCCTCGAAAAACATAGGAAGAGAGGAGATTTGTGCCTACCTCCTACGTCATGAGGATTTCATTTATCCACGTATGTTGCATTTTATCTAATATGGTCACATTATTTATGGCATGCTATGTTTCTTTATGATAAACTAGTAGAAGACCCGTGCGTCCGCACGGGTAAGTCCATTCATATTTTAAATGATTCAATGAGACTTTAATGTTGTTGATGTATAATTCTTATTATGAAATCACTAACATTTACAAATATGTAGTATATCTCCAACATATAATTTGCTTAATTTGTTTACTCATGTGTCGGATATCTCCTAGGAGCAAGAATTTACATTCTTTTATAACAAAGCAAAAGCTACAAATAATTTCAATACTAAATTATTCAATTGATTTTATAGTATATTTGTGTCATAGTTTATTGCTATAATTTTAGTATCAAAAATTTGAATTTTCAAAGTAATTTTTTAATTTATAATCATATCAAATTTATTTATCATTAGTATAATTGTTAAATGATTGCCGTGCCTCAGCATTATTTTAACATCACGTTAAACTTTATTTTTTCCTCAATATTTTAAATAAATTAAGAATCTCAAATATAAGAAATGTTTACTTAGTATCTTAATTTCTTTGAAAGGGACAATAGATTAATATAAATATTAATATATGAAAATTTCAATTTAATTATAATTTTGATCTTATATTTTTATTCAATATATAATTAATCTCCTCATATTTTAAATCACACGATTCTAATCTCTCGTATTTTTTATATTAAAAAATATAGCAATATGACATTTTAAAATGAGGGGACATATCATTAGAGGATTTGAAATGATTAATGCCAAAAAGGTTGCATGAAAATCTTATAATTTATTCTTTCAAAAATATTTATTTTTATAATTTAATTAATAGTTAATTAATTTAAATAATTTTATATTATTATATGATATTTATATAATTTAAAACACAACACCACTAGCGAGAGAATTATAAGTTGAAACAACCAAATAGACCTTATACTTTTCCATCTGCCACCACCAACTATCATTATCGGTAAAAGGTTAACTTATGAAGAGTGTAAAAAAAAAAACAACATTGTTATTCCTACACCCATACTTATACTTATATCGTATGCACTGTTCACAAGTATGATGAACAATATCGAGAACAGTAAAACCGTACATGAACAGTGACGTGAACAATGCATGAACAGTGTCATGTGAACAATCTCATTTGCATGAACAGTACTCGTGAATAATGTCCTTTTACGGTGCATGAACAATGATCTTTTACAATAAAACAAAGTTGGTTAATGAAATGTAAAAAATTGGTTAATGAAGTGATGAAATTCGTTAATAAACGTCTAGATATTAAAAATAATTTTTAGTAGTAAAACAAAGTTCGTTAATGAAATGTAAAAAATTGGTTAATGAAGTTATGAACTTGGTTAATAAACACCTAGATATAAAAATAATTTTTAATAGTAAAACAAAGTTGGTTAAAGAAATGTGAAATATTAGTTAATAAAGTTATGAAGTTGCTTAATCACACGGTATTCCTAAATCAAAAAATTAATTTTTATATTTCTTTTTAAAAGATTATTTAATTATTATTATATTTCATTGTTCACCGTATTGGTGAACAGTGAAATATGGAGTAGTGTATGCTTTGGTGTAAAAATAGCATTTAAAAAAAATCATCTATTAAACTTTATTCCCAAAAGAAATAAAGATTTGCCACTGTAAACTCCATCTCACACGACACCTTCCACACTCCCCTCCCTCGTAAGCATCGTTACCTCCCCACATACATATCTTGATTACGGTCAATAAGATACAACATATGAAATATCTCTTTTAAAGATATCAATCATATTCATGGGTCATCCTAAAAAGAGGTGTTTAGATCATTCTCTAATTTTTTGCTAACTCTCTCCATAAACTAGTCAGACAAATCCCAAACTTTAGAATCTAGAAAAGAGATACCCTTTCACCTAGAAGGAAAAACCAAAAATTAGGGGATTTACCTCTTATTAAAGAAGAGATCATTGAAGTATCATATCTAACAGATAAGATGTCCCTCCATAATCTAATAACTTGAGTTAACAATCTCCGCTACCACCTACCAAGGAAAAATAAGTTAACCAGACGAAGATCCTTAACACTCAACCCTCAAAACTGCTTAAGTTTACAAACATCAGACCAACAGACTCAAGGAATCTTGATATCATCTTTCACACCTCCCAGATGAACCTTATCTAGATCTCCACAATTCTCTTCCACACTTTAACAAGCATTTTCATGAAAGAAAGGTTAAAAAAAAGTAATATAGAATTTACAATGTAATCAGAGGTTCCCAAGTAAACTCATTATAAGAGTTTGCAACCACTAAAAGACCAAGATGATTAAATGGGAGATTACCCAATCTAGCGTGTAGAAAACCACCCACTAACTCCAAGAAGTCAGGATTCACAATTATACCTATAAGATAAGTGAAAATTTAACCTGGAGACCCGAGGCTAATTCGAAACCCCTAAAAATAGCTTTGATAAGCTAGGGATTCTCCATCGACTAGGAGTGACAAAACGAGTCCGACACATCATACATACCTGTTTTATCCGCACTTTTTCATGGGACGGGTCAAGGTTTTAGGTCCGCACCCTTTAATGTGTCTGCCTCATTCCGCCTAATTTTTTGTAGGTTTTGTGGGCACAAGATTTTGCATACAATTTTGTAATTTTTAGGCCTAAAAGGTTCAATACCTGCATGCCTACCCCGCTCTGCCATCATTTTTATGTGGAACTAGGTAAGGTTTTAGGCTCGCACCCTCAAATATATCCATCACATCCAGCCTCGTTTTTTAAGGCTTTTTCATAATGGGTATAAACGAGACAGACATGCTCGTTTGTCACCCCTACCATCAATCCATCATCTAAAATAAGAGTAATATATGCATATTGGTAGAATCCACTCTAAATCTAGAAAAATATCCAATTCAACAACTCTGGCAAATAACCCATTTATAATGTATCAATAACTAAAAAACAAAAATAAAATTAATAAATATTGTCTCAATCATAAGTGTTATATTAATGAATAAAAAGTATTTAAATACATGTAATTTAATATATTGGGTTAAATATACAACACCCCTTGCAATATAAGCGAGATTTGCTTTTCCCCCGTAAAAGGTTTTTTTTTATCCCCCTCGTAATACCAAGATTCTCTCTGTAAGGCCCCCGTTCCCACTATTTCAGCCCATATTCTCTTATTTTTCCAGCATGACATTTATTTTAAAGCCATATGGATTAAATTGGACAACATGGCATATGTGTTGGATTTCTGTTCAACTAGGGTTTCCAAGCCATCAAAATTTTCCTATTTCTTCATCCCCACCATTTGTAGATTTCCATTTTTCCTCTTTCTTTTTCCTTTTCCTTTCCTCGTCTTTGACTTTCTTCATTTTGAAAACAAGTTTCCATTTTGAGTTAATCATCCTCCATGGGTTTGAAAACATGGGTGGAAGCAAAATCTTATCTTTTGGTAACTCAAGTGGAACTTCATTTCCCAGATGTGGATGTAATGAACCAATGAATATGTGGGTATCAAACAACAATGAAAGTCCTAATAAAAAATTATGGAAATGTCTAAATTCATGGATAAGTCTATGTTCATGTTTCTCTTTGTTTTTCTATTCATGTTTTTCTTCATTTTTCTGTTTTTCATGTAGGTAAATAAGTCCCCAGACTATTACATTTGTTGTGAACCTATTTGCAGAATGAGGTAAGTTGTGATTTTTTCATGTGAGACGATGAGGTTGGTCTAGTTCAAAGGACTCAAATGAATCCCATAAAATGTTGTGAATGTGAAATGATAAGGGTGTATTTAAGGGAATGTGCGACATTGGCAAGGAAGTTGTGACTAAAATTGGCAAGGAGTTTGGTGTAGGATTCAGTTCAAAGAAGCTAGAAAAGATGAAGAAAAAGTTTGTAATGGAGAAGAAAAAAAACATTATTTGATGATTGCACTGATTATGTCATGGATTTTGCTCTCAATCTTTGCTAAGTTCATGTAATTTTGTGTACCAGATGTTGTATCAGTTAATGTAATATTGTTATGTATGAGTGTACTCAATCTTTATATAATGAAAAAGTTGGTGTTGGTTAAAATTGTTGTTTGATATTGTAGTTTGTTTAAAATTCATTACTGATATCGTAGTTTGCTAAAGTGAAAAAGCATAACATAATGGCACATAATATGCATCAATACAATCATAACAAAGTACATAAGTCATAGACAAAATGGCACATGAAGAGCATCACTGCAGAGATAACAAAATGTCATAACCTAAACATAACTTAAGCATACTAAGCTATTAATTCTTTTTCTTCCAAGACTTCAATGATATGGTTAGCACCCCAAGATTTGATTCATGTCCATGAGCTTTTTTCCCTATGAACTTGTTCCATCTTCATGTTCTGTTAATGTGATTGGATGGTCACTAGATGAACCTACACCTATGATTGATTTTTGAAAGCGTCTCAACTTAATTTTTTCACTCTGCCTTTTTCTCATCTTCATTATAGGTTTTGCTCCATTTTTGCTTGTACTTGACTTAAACCAATCTGACTTGTTTCAACCACACATGATTTTGCTTGAATTACATCAACCTTGTTATCAGGCTGCACATGATCACTAACTTGAGTTGCATCAGGTGTCACATCATCATTAGCTTGACTTGCATCAGGATGCACATCATCATTAACTTGAAATACATCAGGCTACACATCATCATTAAATTGACTTGTATCATGTTGCACATCATCATTAACTTGACTTACATCAGGCTGCACATCATCATTAACTTGACTTGCATCAGGCTTACATTCTTCTACTTTGGCTCAACTTTAACATCTTCATATTTTGGTTTCCTCTACATTCAAAATAGTATAATGCATACTAATAAAGTTTCTGTTACATTCAAAACACCACAATGCGTACAAATAAAATTTATGTTACCTTTCTTTTCAAAGCATTGGGGTCTTGTGTAAGATTCTTGCATGACAAAGCATTATGGCTAAACTTTTTACATTTGGTGCACTTATAAGCTACAACAAGCCTCCTCTTCCTAGCATCATCCTTAACACATTCCCTTATCCTAACCTTCCTTGATCCTCCAGGTCAATTTTTATATACAGGAGGTAGCAATTCATCAGTTTGAACCTCTGCCACATCTCTTTCCCATTGATAGGACTGACGGAAATTCCATAGCAAAATGCATACTTCTACCTTGTATAACAGTCATCAACAAAATCATCAGGGTTTTCTTTTCTATAACTCAATGCAGCAACAACATGCCTATATGGAATTCCAACCAATTTCTAAAAGTTACAACTACAAGATCTTTTGGCACTGTCAACAATGAATTCTTCTGTGTTAAAAGTATGTGTAACCTGGAATTGTTCAACAATAGACCAAGTTGGCAGCCGTTGACCACTATTGAACACCTCATTATCTAACATCTTCCTAGGTATTGGCATTACGTTTCTACTTATCAAGTTTAGTGGCAGATGTTGCTAACCTATTTATAAAGTACTTTCTAATCCACTCACACATGGTTAGAATAGGCTTATCCCTATCAACTAAAATAGTGGCATTAAATGACTCAAATATATTATTCATTAAGACATCACATTTAGGGTAAAAACTAATTCATGCTTACACCAACATTTGGTAGGAACTTCTATTAACCAATTCCAAGCCTTGCCATCAAATTTCTTCAATTCATTCATCTTATGGATCTAACCCTTGATAATAAGTGGCCTTAGCATCTCCCATCATCAAATTCCTTATAATGGTTCCACCAACAAACCTTTTCTTAAAATTTGCATACAAGTGTCTGAAACACAATCTATGCTTAATCGTGTCAAATATTTCTTCAAAAACAGCCACTAACCCCTGAAATGATGAACAACTTATAAATTAGGTGATGAACATATACATGAATAAAATACATGATGTTAATTCCATACCTTCTACTGATCCGAGATGGAGACATATCTTCTTCTTGCCCAATGTCTTCCATCAATAACTGTAGAAATCACCTCTAACTCTCCTTTGTTTCAGTTTCAACAACACCAAATGCCAATGGGAAGTAAAAATAATTGGAATCCCTACCCATAACAATTAGAATTTATTCACCATATTTGGTCTTCATATGACAGCCATCGCCTCCAACAAATGGTCTACATCCATTTATGAAACCCTTCTTACAACCATTAAAAGAAAAGTAAAATGATCCAAACCTTGATTGTATCGATGGCAATGGTTGTTCAACATTGATCTTTACAGTATTCCCAAGGTTAACCCTTCTTAACTCAACATCATACCTCTATAGATTTGCATAATACTTTTCAGCATCTCCTTCAATAATTTTCTTTGCTATCAACTTTTCTCTCCATGCTCTAGCAACACTGATACCTATAGAGATATTTTGTCTGATATCTTTCATAATATCACAAATTCTAACTATTTTAGATGTTTGCGTTCTCTTGACTATAACCTTGGCCACCCACTTTGAGCTTACAGATCTATTATTCAAAACCTTAGAACATGTGTGTGTATCCACCAATATTTGTATAGCTTATGTGTGCTTGTGGCCCACTTTAGAGCATAAAACTAAAAAACCACATTTAGTCTTGCATTTAGCTTTTGCCCTATAACTCATTTTTTACAAATGTAGTGTCCCTAAAATTTAAACCCGACCACTCCCGAATTTCCTCCCTAAAGTCCACAAGAGAGTTAAATTCCATACACCACTCAAATTTGTAGTTCTTATCGAGTCACTCTTTCCTAAACCTTTCAAACTTGGGCCCTTTTTCATCACCAGATTCATCTGGATCTGAACTATCTAATTCATCACTAACATATTCATCATCTTCAGTTTTCTTGTTGGGCCTAACTATTAATCTTGCAACTACATCCCCTTGATTTATAGGTACAGTTACATCAACTCGATCAAATCTATCTACAAGAGCAGTAATTCTATCATCCTCAATATCATCTAACCCTTCAACCACCTCATCATCTATTCCTTCCACATCTGTTACCCCATTAACACAATTATGAACCTTTACTCTCACTTATATGTCATCAACATCATGTTCCACAAATATATCTCCATTAACATTAGTTGCAAAAGCATATGTAACAAAATAATAAGCATCATCATCCTTCGATATCTGAAAGAAATCCTCATCTATTTCCAGAATTTCCGTCCACAACCTATAAGTTCCTTCCTTATAACCTCACTTATTCATCAACTTAAGAATGCTTCATATAGTCCATTTGTAAATGTGTTTCCTAGAAACATGTTATCTATACCCCCTCTGTAAATGATGTCATTCATCTTTACCAACATAAATTCACCCCATGGTCAAAACATACATTAAAATGTTGCAAATCCTGTTACTTCAAAAAAACTTACATTGGATGAAAAGAAGAAAATTCGAAAAACTTACCCCAGACATGATAAACTTCAATGTCGTCTTCAACAGTCCAAGTCTTTGTCTTCGTCTTTGTCTTCAACTATCCAACTTTGTCTTCGTGTTCATCTTCAGTCAAGATAAGTCTTCATCTTCAACGCAGCTTACCAAAATTGGAGTTTGTCTAAAACCCTAACATTTACAGGGGGATTAAATAATGTAATTAACAAAATGTGAGCCAAGTTATCCAACACATATGTCATGTTGTCCAATTTAGTCCAGTTGGCTTTATAATAAATGCCACGCTAAAAAGCTAAGGGAATCTGGGCCGAAATAGTGGGAACAGAAGCCTTACAGAGAGAATCTTGGTATTACAAGAGGGGATAAAAAAATATTTTAGGGGGGAGGGGAAATCTCATTTACATTACAGAGGTATTATATATTTAACCCTAATATTTTTAATATAATATTATTTATTTTAATTTAATTCTAAACTTAAAATATTATTACGTGTATTACTCGAAAGTTAATTATATTTTGCTCTACATATGTATGACAATGGGTAACTCTTAATATATCTAAATAAGTGTTATAATTGACATGTTCACATAGATTAAAAGAATTTAATAAATAAAAGAGAATAGTAATTTTATCAACCTATTATTATTAATTATACATAAGTCCATACATTTGGTAGGAACTTCCATTAACCAAGTCCATGCCTTGACATCAATTTTCTTCAGTTCATTCATCTTCTGGATCCAACCTTGATAGTAAGTGGCATTAGCAGCTCCCATCATCAAATTCCTTATAAGGGTTCCACCACCAAACCTTTTCTTAAAATTTGCATACAAATGTCTGAAACATAATCCATGCTCAATCGTGTCAAACATTTCTTTAAAAACAGACACTAACCCCTGAAATGATGAACAACTTATAAATTAGATGATAAACATATACATGAATCAAATACATGATGTTAATGACATACCTTCTGTTGAGCCGAGATGAAGACATATCTTTTTTCTTGCCCAATATCTTCCATCAATAACTGTAGAAACCACCTCCAACTCTCCTTTGTTTCAGTTTCAACAACACCAAATGCCAATGGAAAGTACTAATCATTGGGATCCAACAAATGGTCTACATCCATTTCTGAAACTCTTCTTACAACCATTAAAACATAAGTAAAATGAGCCAAACCTTGGTTGTATCAATGGCAATGGTCGTTCAACATTGATCTTCACAATATTCCCAAGGTTAACCCTTATTAACTCAACATCATACCTCCATAGATTTGTATATTACTTGTCAGCATTCCTTCAATAATATTCTTTGCTATCAACTTTTCCTTTCATGATCTAGCAACATTGATACGTATAGAGATATTTTGTCTAATATCTTGCAGAATATCACAGATTCTAACTATTTTAGATATTTGCATTCTCTTGACTACAACCTCGGCTACCCACGTTGAGCTTACAAATCTATTATTCAAAACCCTAGGACATGTGTGGGCATCCACCAATATTTTTATAGCTTATGTGTGTTTGTGACCCACTTTAGAGCATACAACTAAAAAACCACATTTAGCCTTGCATTCTACTCTTACCATATAACTCTTATTTTTTACAAATGTAATGTCCTTACAATTTAAAATTGACCACTCACGAATTGCCTCCCTAAAGTCAACAAGAGAGTTAAATTCCATACACCATTCAACTTTGTAGTTCTTATCGAGCCTCTCTTTCCTAAACCTTTCAAACTTGGGCCCTTTTTCATCACCAGATTCATCTAGATCTGAACTATCTGATTCATCACTAACATATTCATCATCTTCAGTTTTCTTACTGGTCCTACCTATTAATCCAGCAACTACCTCCTTTTGATTTATAGGTACAGTTACATCAACTTCATCAAATCTATCTACAAGAGAAGTAGCTCTATCATCTTCACTATCATCTAACCCTTCAACCACCTCATCATCAATTCCTTCCACATTTGTCACCCCATTAACACAATTAGGAACCCTTACTCTCACTTATATGTCATCAACATCATGTTCCACAAATATATCTCCATCAATATTAGTTGCACAAACATATGCAACAAAATAATAAGCATCATCATCCTTCGATATCTGAAAGAAATCCTCGTCTATTTCCAAAATTTTCGCCCATAACCTATAAGTTCCTTCCTTATAACCCTACTTATTCATCAACTTACAAATGCTTCCTATAGTCCATTTGTCTATGTGTTTCCTTGAAACATGTGTATCTATAACCCCTCTGTAAATGATGTCATTCGGCTTGACCAATATAAATGCACCCCATGTTGAAAACTCACATTAAAATGTTGCAAATCATGTTAATATAAAAAAACTTTCATTGTAAAAGAAGAAGAAAATTCAAAAAACTTACCCCAGACATGATAAGCTTCAGTGTCGTCTTCAATAGTCCAAGTCTTCGTCTTCGTTTTTGTCTTCAACCGTCCAGCTTCATCTTCGTGTTCATCTTTAGTCAAGATAAGTCTTCATCTTCAACAGCAGCTTGCCAAAATTTAAGTTTTTCTGAAACCCTAACTTTTACGGGGGGGATTAAATAATGTAATTAACAAAATGTGAGCGAAATTGTCCAGCACATATGTCATGTTGTCCAATTTAATCCTGTTGACTTTAAAATAATTGTCACGCTGAAAAACTAAGGGAATCTAGGCTGAAATAATGGGAACAAATGCCTTACAAAGATAATCTTAATATTACGAGAGGGTATTAAAAAATCTTTTAGAAGGGGAAAGGGGGAAATCTCACTTACATTACAGAAGTATTGTATATTTAACCTTAATATTTTTAATACAATATTATTTAAAATAAGTGTCATATTTTGCTATGACAATGAGTAACACTTAATATATCTAAAATAAGTGCCATAATCGACACATTCACATAGATAAAAAAAATTTAAGAAATAAAAGATAATAATAATTTATCAAACTATTATTATTAATTATTGATATATTTGAATTAGCATAATATTAAGTTACAAATAATAAATTAATAGTATTAATTATAGGGTATAATTGAAAAATAAAAAATAAAAAAATATTAAAAAATTAAAGTGATAAATAGTTTAGAACAAATATATTTTTTAATGTGATAATTATCTTAACAATAAAACTTTCTTTTTCAATAAATTTTCTCTTAACTCATTTTAAACAAAAATAAAAAACTACAATGCCACTTAATTAATTTGAAACCAACAAAGTAATAAATAGAAACTAAAAAAAGTGGCAAAAATACCCACACTTTTTCCCAACTCCTACCTATAAAATCATCATCAACAAATTCAACTTTGTATTATTAATTTGATTTAAATTCTTAATCCTATTCAACACAAACACATGGTTTCTAGATCTTATAAAAGTCAGTTTCACATCTTATTGGTCAGATTCTTCTGAACCATCTTCCAACTCAAGTCCTCTGCTGCTTCCTTTTTCATACATGATCCTTGCATTTAATTTGAAAACTATATAAAAATACACATATTTAATTTTACCCTAAAGTTTCAACATTAATCAAACTAATTTCTAGTAGTGCCGCCGCCCAATACATGCCTGGCTGTGACTTGTTCTGCCTTGTTTGGCTAAGCAATTCTGTCATGCTTACGTTTCATCTCTCGTTTCTCTTTCACACCAAACAACTCCTAAGTAAGTTTCTTCCAACTTCATTGAAATCAAATTAATCGCTTTTATTAAACCAGCTTCTTTAGTCATACTAACTTATTTCACAAGAAATCTAAGTCACGTTAATAGTTATTGCCAACATTTGTCCCTACAAGAAATAGTAGTTAGTAATACCATTTTCATTCACACATTTTAAATGAGTATTTTAATAACTTCTAAAAATTATACTATCATGTTTATCATCAATATTCAATTTCTTTTATGAATATTTACTTGTGCAATTTTTTTTTAGTACCGTCCACAGGATTAACATAATATTCTTTAATAGAAGAGAGAGAAAAAAAATTACACATAATTTTTACTATTTATTTTAAAATTTAATAATTCAGATTTATTTTTATGTTCTCACATAAAAATAACATTCTCATATAATTATATATATATATATATATATATATATATATATATATATATATATATATATATATATATATATATATATATATATATATATATATATATATATTTTTTTTTTTTTTCTTACCACACTATGTTGATAATATGCTCTAAATTAGTGGATAAAAAAGTCCACACATTAATTTTAGGAGGTGATTAATTTTCAAAGAAATTAATTGGATTATTGATTTTTCAAAAGAAACCAACCATATAATAAAGAGTGTATTCTAGAGTATGTCAAAAAGAGTATGCAACAAGCATGCCTACGTGTTCACTTACATATTCTTATCACAAAAATGTCAACTAAGTCTTCAACACTCACAAGTTAACTATATGATAGCCTTTATAAATACAAGCTTTTCAAGTTTCTTATAACTTCAATATTTCCATTTTCATAAACTTGAATAACCATTTTCACACCTTGAAACATCTCAACTTTATATAGTTTTTGTGCTATGAAGAGAGAAAGAGAGGTTGATAGCATAACCATGGCAAATTGTTTGATGTTACTTTCTAGAGGAAGTGATCAATTTGAAGCTACTTATTCATCTACCATCACTTCAAATGATCGTGTGTTTGAATGCAAAACATGTAATAGACAATTCTCTTCATTTCAAGCACTTGGTGGCCATAGAGCAAGTCATAAGAAACCAAGGTTGATGGGAGAAAATATTGATGGTGAATTGCTACATACACCCCCTAAACCCAAATCTCATGAGTGTTCTATTTGTGGATTGGAGTTTGCAATAGGACAAGCTTTAGGTGGTCATATGAGGAGACATAGAGCTTCAAATTTGAAGGGAGATAACTATATGCATAATTCTAATAATACTATGAGTTCTAGTAGTGGTGGTGGGGGTGGGAATAGTAGTTTTGATTCTTCACAAAAGATGAAAGGTAGAAAGAGAGTTTTGCTTTTGGATTTGGATTTGAATTTGACTCCTTTTGAGAATGATTTGGAGTTTTTGAAGATTGAAAAGACAACTGCAAATTTGATTGATTATTTGCATTAGTTAGTGTATCATAGATATGTTATACAATTTTCATTTGTAGTCTATGTATACTTAATTTATTTATGAAGTGTAGTCTATATACTTATGTATACTTTTTGTTCTTTATGAAATATTGTTCATTAATTTCTTGGGCATTATATTAATGAAATTCATGAAATTTTGAGTGAAAATGATATTCAATTCCTTTATAGAAAGAACTTTGTTGTTGAACTAATGGTTAAAAAATTATATTTGAAGGTTATGGTTTTGAGTTTCACTAATTTTCTTAAGGTATATTTGTATCAATAGAATGTGATGAAATGAAATAGAGTAATATATAATCAGATTTTATTGTCAAGTTACACATAAAAAACAGTTGTTAGTAGTTAGAGTTAGTTGAGCATGTAAAAAGAAATGGACCACATAAATTGGACCAAAGACATAGCAACCATGCATGTCTCCACAAATTTTTCATGGTTTTAATAATTTTTTTTTATGTGCTTTCAAGAATTCTTGGAACTTGTTAAACACATACATAAAAGGGAGAGCGATAGAAGATTATTATTTATGATTATATGTAATTATTTAAGCATTTCATGAGTATGATCTTGCTCTTGGTTAATTGATTTCTAAGAAAATAGAAGTAGGTTTCTATGTGCTTGTTGATTTATTGATTTATTGTCCACCCACAAGTTCCCCTTTTTCTTTTCCATTCGATATTCATTTCTCCTAACAAGGGTTGCAAGTAAACACCTTGACACACTACATTGCATGATGAGATGTATTTGCTATCACATTATGACAAAATAACAACTTTTTTTTTTATCATCATGAGATTGAAGAGTTGAAGTTTGAAACATATTTTATTTTACTTTTTCTTTCTACTTTGTCTTTACACCAATTTGAATCACAAATAAAGACAACTTGTCTCGTTGGCCTCCAAGTCTTAGAAACACATTTGTGTCGGGGAGATATCTCATAGTTTATTTAACTACTTATACATATTTGAGATTTTATGGTATTCGATAAATCTTTTCACGACACCTACATCGTGACATACATTACGTATAAAATACAAAGTACGATTCAAGCATCCTAACGTTTTCTTGTATAAAGTACAATCAAATGCTTTATGATTTTCATTTTTGCTTAATTTGGAGTTTGATTTCTTCAAGATTTCATTGATATATTTTCTTGAGTTAATAACTTCCTTTTCAAGTTTCATGCTCAATTATGCCCTTAGAATATCAAATGAGTTTAAGGAACTCATTAATCATCTTATTTTATACTATTAGAGCTTGCTTTAGGCCATAAAGAGCCTAATTTAGCTTTAAGACATTGTCTTCCTCAAATTTTAATGAAACTTGTTTAACATATTCTCCCCCCCCCCCCCCCCCCCCCCCCCCTTAAAGAAACTATTGAGAAATGTAGACTTGACATCAAGTTAAACAAGCCTTCATTGCATGATGTTATCCATAACTACTATTAACATTACAATATCAATCATTCCAACAAGTGCAAAAAGTTTATACCGATATAATTCTACTGGTCCCTAAGTGGAAACACCCAAAGAAAAGTTTATACCGATATAATTCTACTGGTCCCTAAGTGGAAACACCCAAAGAAAGGTTAGCATTAGAAGAACGGCTAACACCCAAAAAAGAGGATTGTCCACAAAAAGAGTTAACACTTGGTAGAACAAAAGTGAGCGCTCATAGAAAGGGCTAACACTTGTAACCTAAAAGTGGACACCCATAGAGCTAGCGCCTGTAGCTCAAAAGTGACCACCCATAAAAGGGCTAGCACCTATAGCCCAAAAGAGGCAACCTATAGGGCTAACACATGTAACCTAAAAATGGTTGTCCATATAAAAGGTCTAATACCTATAGCCTAAAAGAGGTTCCCCACAGGGTTATCACCTTAGTCCAATTAGTGGATAAGCCACCTTGTAGTGCTTGGATTAAGTTACCTGATCCAAAGGGCCATTCAATGAAGGAAACTGTCTCCTTCATGATTCTAGGAAGAATAAGTCTTCCCTTAACCATTTCCTTAGCAGTGGAGTTAGAGCAAAGTTGATCCACCAACAATGTAACCCACACTTAAGAGTCACTATAAATACTTCAACCCTAAGGTTGAAAAGGGATAGATCGTAATAAACACGATATACCTCCTAAAGCTACATAGTTTCTCACTTCACGTGAGTTGCTATCTCATCACTGTAAACTCCGTCAAACAGAATTTCTCATCACTGTGAGCAAGCCCTAAACTACAGCAAATCAGTAAGGCCTCTGATCACCCCTACTAATATAGTGGTGCCACACATTTTGTACTTTTTAACAAATACAAAGTCTTGTGCAATAAAGTCCATCATTTTGCAAAAACCCTTTAGCAACAAGTTTTTCTTTATACTTTGCAATGGAACCATATGGAAAGATGTAATGAGACTAGATACCAAGTTTTATTCCGCTCTATAGTTTAATTCTCTTCCTCCATAGCCTTCCCATGTGCCTCTTCCTTAGCTAGTTCCACATAAATGAGGGTCTCAATGTAGCACCCCAAAATTTTCCCTCTCTTTTTTCTAACTTTGACTGGCTTTTGTTTCACGTTCATTTGCATCATCATTAGGTCATACCTTATAATCATGCTTTGAATTGGTCTTCTAAGACATGGGATCAGGAGTTTCTCTGAAACAAATCATCAAGTATCAGGCTTACTTTCTTCAAGAGTAGTCAGGCATCAAGGGCCTAGGGTTTCATCAGTCCTTGGGTTCAAGTTTGTTGGCAAGCTTATATCCAACTGGCTCAGGATCATGGGTTTTTTCTCATCATGAATAGGAGATCATGTTTGTCGAGGCTGATGGTACAATTTCAAGTCAAGTGTGGTTGTTCAGTCGCGATCAAGATTCGACAGAAGTTTGACCTAATTTTGGTCAAACCATCAAGAGCCTATTTCTTTTTCAAGTTACCTGCATCAGAGGCTATTTCTCAGGAAATGGGTATTCAAGGCCAATTTGTTCTATTCAAGTTCTATTCAATTCAATTCATGTTTCAAGTTGCAAATTCAAGTCTAGTTCATGTCCAAAAGTTCATTCATAATCCAATTCCATTTTCAATATCCATATTATTTTCCAACTTCAATTCCCACATATCCATTTAAACCATTTTGTTATCTTTTTTATCCATTCTTATCCATATCCAATTTTTCTTAACCAAATCTATTGTCAATCTCCAAATTCATTTCAAACCTACAATTTCTAAACATCACAAGAATATGCCCATTGTCCATTTTTATTTTACAACCATTTCAGAAAAATAAGAAAAGAAAAGCCCATTTACACATACAACAAAAAAATTGAAGAAGGAACAAGCTCATAGATGTTCACACTGCTACCACACAAGCAAAAATAAGCCAATATGCCTTGCTACTTAATGTCATCCTTAGTGCAAGTCATGAAAACATCGTTAGCCTTTTGTTGCACCCTAAAATTTGACCAACCGGGTCCCGTATCTGGCTCGATGTTTCGACGCATAATCGCATTCGCATCTGCATATCGCATACAGTGCATATTTTCATTTGTTTTGATTTTATCGGGATCACAGCTCTCGTCTCGCGTCTCAGGCGTTTTTAATCAGTTCAGATAGGTAGAATCGTATTTTTGGGATATTTCGGTGCCCGTTTATTTTTACCGGCTATTTTGGTGCTGGTCTCGCGGTGTTATGTGTCGTTCGGTGCTTATTTTGTTCCTCTGGGAATTATTGTGATTTTTCTGGATTTTATTGGCCATTTTTAGGGTTTAAATAGATTTTTAATCATTTTAGGATAATAGGTTCATATAGAATATTATTAGGATTTTAATATTTTTTAATCATTTTTTAGAGTATAATAGATTTTAATAGAATATTAATAGGAAAATATATTTTTAATCTTTTTAGAATATATTAGATATTAAATGGTTTTGATAGAAATATATAGTTTTTCTTTTAATATAGAGATATTATAGATTTTATTTTGGTACTATAGAATAGTAGATTTTTCTTTTAATAGATGTTCTTTTAATTAGTTTAATAAGAATTTAGATATTTTAGATATTAATGTAGATTTTGTAGATTTTAAATAGTTTTTTAAATAGTTTTAATAGCTTTTTAATCACTTTAATGAATAATATAGATTTTTTCTTTAATGAGAGATTTTCTTTTATAATAACTAATATAGGTTTAATAGAAATTAATTGAGTTTAGTTTAGTTAATTAGGTTTAGGTTAGTAGTGTAATTGGGCTGAGTTGTTTTATGCAGTTTTTTATCAGTTTTTTGTTTCATTTTTTCGTTCAGGCCCATTCAGCAAAGCCCCAGAATTCAGTTCAGTTTGTCCAGAAAGGTCCAGCAAGTTCTAGAACAATCCAGAAAGTCTCAGTCCATATAAAAGCTCGTCCACGTGTTGAATGCAAGGGGGGTCCATATTTCGCACCATCAGCACGCCACGCGTTTTCTTCCATCTCCCTCTATCTGCCACATCTCCCATATACGTGGAAGCCATGCAGTGATCCCTCCCACTCACAGTGCCACGCGTCATCACCTGAACCACCACCGGTTGCATGGCCGGCGGCCATGTAGCCACCGCGCCTGAATCCTCCCGGCCACCGCCAACCAACTCCGGCCAACCCTAACTGCCCTACAACCGTCTCCGGCCGCCGCAACCCACCGGAAAACCCAATTTTTTCCAGAAATCTTCTTCTTCTCCGATCAACCTTCAACATCATCAATCCTCATCTGTCTTCATCAATTTTGCCAGGTTTTCTCAGAAGCTTCATCCCTTCATCATGAGCTTTCCAGAGATTCATCGTCGTCTTCGTAGATCCACCAACATTCCACTGGGAATTCTTCATATCTTCAACATCCATCAAGATCACCATGAATTTTCCAGCTTTGTTTTCCAGACCATCGAGAAGGATATGATGTTCTTCATGAACATTCCAGATTCTTGAAGATCGTCGTCCGGATCTTCATACTTTCTCCAGGAGATCCAAAACGCTTTCGTCCAAACGCTCCTCAGATCGTCAACCAACCAATTTGTTCGTCAAGGTTTTCTTCAAGATCTCCAAAGATCTTCGAAGATCTTCATCATCTTCATCGTACTCAAGAACACACCGTTCAGTGTCAGATACATTCATCCAGATGGTCTCAGATGCTTCGTAAGCTTCAAAAGTCCATCATTATTCTTCAGGATCCTTTATACTTTCCAGATTCTTCCAAATCGTCATCGCTCCCAAACTTCATCAAACGAGTTCATCACATGCAATCCTCGCTTACCAGATCTCCAGACATCGTCCACAACTTCAAGGTTCTCTGCTGACTCCTTCAGATTTACGAACGACTTCATCATACCTTTAAGATCTTCAAAGAGTATGGAAACGAAGACTGAGAACGAAGGTGGTAGAAAAGAGCTGGTAAGGAGACAGAGGGAATGAGACGGAGAAGTGTCTGAGAGAGATTTCGAGGAGGTTCGGGGAAGATTGGGGGCGCCGCATGGGGAGAGTGAACAGTGGCGTGAACTAGGGTTCCTGAAGGTGGAACGAGGGAGAAAGGGGACCGCGTGTGATTGGGCCCTTGGGGCCCATGGACTGCCATCCGTACACACCCCCCGTTTTTGGGCAATCACATCAGTTTCTTTGGTTAGTTGGGTCGGGGCTCAATGAGTTTCCAGCATCACCTCCGTTTCCTCAACTCACACACCCCCCCTGGATTCTTTGTTTGTTTTTCTGAATTGCTTATGGGCCGGGCCCAGTTTTGTTTTTTCCTCTTTTACTACTGCAACCCCCTTGTAGCAGTTGCCCCCCCCCCCCCCCCTTTTTGTATTTTCCATTATTTTTATCATGTCTTTTGTTTAGAAATTCACAAAGAAAAAATATAAAAAAAGTTATTGAAAAGAAAAACATGAAGAAAATATATTGAAAAAAAAGAATTTTGAAAAAAGAAGAGAGAAAATAATAAAAAAGAAATATTATGAGAGAAAGAGGAGAAAAATATAGAAAAAAATATGAAAAAAAAAAATAGAGAAAAATAAAGAGAAAAAATATATTGAAAAATATGAAAAATATATGGAAAATATTTTGAAAGAAGGGAGAAAATAGTTGAAAAGAAAAGAAGGAAAAAGAGAAAAAAAATATTAGTGTAGACTTAATATTTTTTTAAGTACATTTTCTTTTAGGACATATTTTCATAGAAATTATTTTACGGTTTTAGTGATAGTTTAGAAGCCCACTTGTTAGGGGGCTATTTTCCATTCGATTTTTCAGGATAGGATAGGATAGTATTTCCTAGGAGATTTATTTTCAGTATTCAATCATTGTAATCATTTTTCAGAACGTTAATAAAACGAGATTTGAGCTGTGGTCCCGAAGTAGCCGAACTACAGCTGCTCTGATTCCTCGTACCAGACGAGGATATGTAGGCATAGGATGCGATATCCTAGCGAGCACACTAACAACTGACTTTCTGTTCTCTCGCTACTGTGCGATCGAGACTTTCCCGCTGACGACTGATGTTACCCCTTTTTTCTCTCTTGCCCAAGTGCATTTGAGACCAGACCGTAGTTTTGCCCATAGGTTCCCGTACCGTTGAAACCAGTTGATTTTCTCACTGTTGTGTGAGAATACCCTGTTTAGCCGTAGTTAGCTTGAACTACGTAAGCTCTGATCTTCCATGCAGTGTGGAAGTACGTAGGCACAAGACGCGAAGTCTTGGCGAGCCAATTTCCCCCGTAGTCCCGAACTACGTTGACTCTGACTTTCTCTCTTGAGAATACGTAGGCATAGAGCGCGACGCTCTATCGAGTCAATTCCCTTCCGTTTAGATTTAGCAGCCGTAGATAGATTGTTTTGCATCCTTTAGACAACCCAAGCAAGCGTGGATCCTGTCGAGTACGACGGGACGTGCGGGGTGCTAATACCTTCCTCTTGCGTAACCGACTCCCGAATCCAGGTTTTGGTTGCGACGACCATAACCTTTCCCGTGTTGTGCGAGGTTTACTCTGAGCGTTTCCTTTCCCTCCCGTGGGATAAATAACGCACGGTGGCGACTCTTCTGTTCAGCCGGCGCCGATTTTCGCAGTAGCGACAGCTGGCGACTCTGCTGGGGACCCAACGTCCCCTGGCTGCTAAGGACTACGATGGTTCTTATGCATTTGGGATCCAACGTCCCTTAAGAGAGTCAATCCTAACACTTGCTTTCCCGTCGAGGATTTTGTATGGATTTATATTTCTGACCTTTATTTTCAGCATTATATATATTGATCATTATTGCTGTATTGGGGTGTGACGGGTGTTCTGATACTGAGTGAGAAGCCGGACCTGGGCTTGAGTGCACCTAGAATTAGAGTAGAGATTAGTTGGCGCCCGCTTGCTTTGCTTGCCTTGGTGTCCCGCGAAATCTACACTCAGACGAGGTTCCTCTGGTTGGTCTCCTGCCCCTTCCTTTGGTTGGCGTGGGTTGCTGGTTAGTTGAATTGTCGACTCTGGGGACCGATCATTTGGAAGTTGGATAAGTGAGGCCTCTTCAGGATTTGATGATGCCACTCCTTCTGGGAATCGTATCATCAACCCTGAAAGTCTGTGACGCCGACGACCGCATAGGATGCCATACCGTTGTCAGTTACTAGGACATCCACCTGTGAGAGGGTTTGGGGTTATGCAGGTAACTAGACTTTTAGATACCGGTTACTGCTTGATCAGAGTTCTTGGTTATTTATGGAAAGTTATGAGGTCTGTCAGAGGCCATTTGGAGATGTGTTATGAGGTATGTCAGAGACCAGTTGGATAGTTCTGAGGTCTGTCAGAGACCAGTTGAAGATGTGATTTGAGGTCTGCCAGGGACCAGTTGGAGTTATGGTTTAAGATCTGTCAGATACCATTATTGGAGCTTGGTTTTAGGTCTATCTGAGACCAGGGTTTGAGGACTTCTAGAGAATCTATCTGAGACTTCTTGATATGGTCCAGGCTATTCAGCTACGGCAGTTGGTCCCCGTTGCATGTTACTTGCATTGCATTTTGTTTGCATACTCATCATCATTGCATCCCACTAACGTGTGTCTGTGCTGCAGGTGCATTTGCATTTCCCTAGTTCTAGTGTCCGGATTTCTGAGCGTTTGATCATGGCCAGCTTAAGAAGGACAGTTGCTTACAAATTGCCTACTCCTGATGTTGTTCCCTTGCTTGGGTTGATCTCTCTGGCTGATGAGGATGTTCGTAGGAGCTTCAGAATGAGCTATGGAAGACTATTGAGACTGGTGCGCAAACCCACGGAGATAGAGCTAGATGGGTTGTACGCTTTGATGCAATTCTATGATCCCGCGTTGAGATGTTTTACATTTGCTGATTTCATTATGGGGCCTACCATTGAGGAGTATGTGGAGTTTACTGAGTTACCCGTGCAGAACCAGGTTCCATTCATTCATTCTGGCGTTAAGCCCAAGCCGAAAGACTTGGCAAAAGCTTTGCATGTGGATGCTTCTGAACTGTTGACTACTGTTTCCCGTGGAGTGCCAGGCTTCTCGCTCCAGTTCTTGATCGGTAAAGCTCAAGAGTATGCTAAGAGCGGATGTTGGATTGCATTCAATGTTGTGCTGGCTCTGTGCATTTACGGCATAATATTGTTTCCCAATGTACCGGATTTTGTGGACTTCGATGCCTTCTACTTGTTTGCCGCTGGTAATCCTGTACCGACCTTGCTCGGAGATTTCTACCACTCACTGCATTACAAGAATGAGAAGGGAAGAGGAAAGAATGTTCATTTCTGTGTACCATTGTTGGATATGTGGTTTAAAAGCCACCTTCCCATGAAGGGATCCTTTGTGAAGAGTGCAACCACAGCCAGCTGGTCAGAGCGCCTGATGAGGCTATCTTCCGAAGACGTCGAGTGGTTTGATAGAGATCTGTTGGGATCTGAGCTTATATTCAGTTGTTCTGGGTACCCTAATGTGCCGCTGATTGGGAGAAAAGGGTGTATCAACTACAATCCATCCTTGTTGGTCCGTTAGTTCGGATATGCGCTGAAGAACCCGCCAAAGGAGGAAGAAGTACAGGAATCTCTATACTTCACCGGAGATTTGAAGGGAGAGTTATTGGCCAAGCTGCAGCATGCCTGGACGTGTATTAACCGAAGAGGGAAGCCGTTGTTAGGGAAGAATGACTGTCAGGCCTATGCACCTTATAGAGTTTGGATCCAGGAGAGAGCCAGTCAGTTGAGGATGCCATTTCCAGATGCACCAGTTCTTGTTCCTATTCCGGTAGCAGAGCCAACTACTGTTTCTAGGGAGGCCTACGAGCAAGTTGTGAAAGAAAAAGAAGCCTTGATGAAGATCAACGAAGGGTTAGAGCAGGAGCTAGCCCAGATACGCAGTGAGAAAAACAAGGCCGCATATGCTTTCCAACAGCAGATTGAGCTAATGAACAGATTAGGGGCTGAGTTGACTGAGGAGAGGAAGAAGCGCGAACGTCTGGGGCAAGAGTTCAGGAGCTCCCATGACATGCTTGAATCCAAAAAGAAAGCGCTTGACATCGCTCACCGAGAGATCTCTTCTTGCAATAAGACTTGGAATGCTACGCTCACCAACAATAAGAAGAGGGAGGATAAGTTGAAGCAGCAAATCTCCGACCTCGAAGAGCAGTTGAAGTCCAGCATCAAGAAGTGTGAAGAAGAAGTGATGACCAGGTATAGTCTCCAGAACGCACTAAACAAGGCCATCAAAGGCAGAGATGAAGCTGTGTCTCAGAAGCGTAAACTTGAGGATCATTTTGGAGAGGGACCATGGGAAGAAACTGCTGAAGACGTGCGGCGTGTTCTTAAGAAAAGGAACCAACTTGTTGAGGGGCTGCTTGCTCGATCAAGTCATCCGGAGACCAAGAAGTTGCTAGAAGAATACCAGACCTATGGGGGTGTTTGATCATTTCATGCAGTGACTTGTATGCTTTATTTGCATAGTGCTGACCATCACCAGGATTGTTGGTTGAGGTCATGCCTTCTCTTTGTACTCTCAGTAACATTGTATTCTTGGCTTATTGGTTTCTATGCAATATATGAGGCTTTCTGTGATTCAGCTCCGATCTTTATATTGATAGCACTGTCACTGCACCGGCACCTTCACACTAGAATCGGGGAATGAATTTCCCTAATGCACAGACACACATTGCATTGCATTCATATTCATATTGCATTACAGGTAATCTTTGGATGGTGTCTTATTTTCCGCTCTGTACCAGGTACTTTTCAGGATTGCAGATCAGCACCCGCACCGCTATTCTACTCGCACCAACTGTCGAAGAATCATGGATCAAATGCAGAACGAGATGCAAGATGTGCGCGAGAAGCTAGCTCTCTTCATGCAGACCATGGAAGCTATTGCAAAAGGTCAGGAGAATTTGCAAGCCATGGTGCAACCTCTGTTGGCCCGAAATGCTGGTCACGGTAATGAGGATCATCAGTCTGTGCGAGTCGATATTGTTCATGGAGATGGCACTCCCACGCCAGTGGCTCCACCTGTAGTCAACATACCTGCTGCTAATGTCAATAATGCTACCGCTGCTGGGAACGGTAACGTCGGAGTTGGGAACGAGACTGCTCTCCATAACGTTGGGCTTGGTGATGTCAACATGGGTGATAATATGGGAGGCAACGACTTTGTCAATACTGGATTCGGGTTCAATGATCAGGGATTCGATAATGCTGGGAAATATGGTTTCAATGCTCAGGGCTTTGGGCAAGATGGTTATGGTGTGGCCAATCAGGGTTACGGAGGGTTCGGAAATGGAAACGGCGCTGGGTTAATGGCTTTTGGGCCTGCTGGAGGTGTTCAAGAGTACGGCAACAGAGGCCGAGGTCCGGTGATGAATCAGATCAGGGATGGCCGTAATAATGGATATGATGGGTATGGAGTTGGGAATGGTATGTGGCAAGAAGATCAGCAGGAGGACGCTTTCTCCGGCGGAGGTTTCGAAGGGCCGATGGATGACTCCCAGAAGATTAGAATGCTGGAAGAGCAGATGAGGGGGGTCCTGAACCAAAGTGTTGTGGGCTTGGACATGGCAACAATGGGCCTGGTACCTGGTTTGAGGGTGCCAATCAAATTCAAAGCTCCTGCGTTTGATAAGTATAAAGGGGACACATGTCCGAAAGTGCACGTGCGGGCTTATTACAGAAAGATGGTTGCATATTCAACTGATGAGAGAATGCTAATGCATTTCTTTCAAGATAGTCTGTCGGGCCCTTCCTTAGAGTGGTACATGGGGTTGGAGCCGACTAATATCAAGACATGGAAGCAGTTAGCAGAGGCATTTGTAGCTCACTACAAGTATAACAGCGACTTGGCACCCAATCGGGTCCAATTGACAGGGCTGTCTCAGAAGAAGGGGGAGAGCTTTAAAGAGTACGCGCAAAGGTGGCGCGATATGGCTGCCAGGGTCCGTCCTCCTTTAGAAGACAAGGAAATGAATGACATGTTCGTCGGTACCTTCACAGGCTTGTTTCATGACATGCTGTTTCATACATCTCTGGCCAGTTTTTCAGACTTAATTCTGATGGGAGAAAAGATTGAACGTAACATTAAACAAGGAAAGTTCCAGGCTGAGGAATCAACTGCATCTGGCAGTAATAGGAAGGCTTTTGGTGGGCGCCGTCAGGGCGAGGCAAGCGCAGTATTTGGAGGCCGAGGCCGAGGCCGAGGCAGGGGACGAAACCAATATCATCAGCCGCAGCAGGTGGCGAGTGTTACTATCCCGTATCAACAACAACCACTTCAACAACAACAACCACTTCAACAACAACAACCGTTTCAGCAGCAGCCAATGCAGCAACAACAGCAACAGCAGCAGCAGCCACAGTAGGGTGCGTAGCAGGCTCAGCGAAGATTCCAGGGTGGTAAACCAAGAAGAGTGTTTGAGAAGCCTCCCTCAACCTATGCAGATTTGTTGCAGACGTTGTTGGGTCTAAATTTGGTAGAGAAGAGAACTCTGGCACCTATAACGGGAACTCCTCCGTATGGTTATGATGCAAGCAGGCACTGTGAGTTTCATTCTGGGGCTCCGGGCCACGATATAGAGGGTTGCCATGCTTTTAAGCACGTCGTGCAGGATCTTTTGGACAATAAGACTATCAATTTCGGAACGGCAGGTCCGAATATAGTGCAGAAACCCATGCCTAATCATGGGGCAAACGCCATTCTGACTGAGGAAGGGTTGAATCTGATTATGAATGTCGACGATTTAAAGACGCCGCTGATCGAGATAAAAATCAGATTGTTGCAAGGGGGTGTTTATCCAGGATGTGACGAGTATTGCTTAGAATGCTGGACCCTAGCTGGGGGGTGTGACGATTTGAAGAAAGGCATTCAGGCTTTAATTGATGGCGGCACATTGCAGTTTGACCGAGCAGTGACCGAAGAGCCCGCAGGGGCAATAGCAGATGATCAGAGTGATGTGGCCACTGTAACGATTCCTCGAAAGACAATCACTATTGCAGCACCGGTCCAGCGACCACCGATCACCATAACTAAGGTCGGACCGATCCCGTACGAGAATACAAAAGCAGTCCCCTGGTCATATGGGTTGGAGGTGTATTGTGACGGGATAAAGATTGATGTTGATAAGCAGCCAGCGGAGACTGTCGATAACGTTGTTGGTTCAGGAGGTATGACAAGGAGTGGTAGGATCTTTATATCACCTGAAGTGGAGGCCGAAAGACTAGCGAAGGGAAAAGGGAAGATGGTTGAAAATGTCCCAGCGCAAGCAAGCGACAAAGAAGTGGCATCGAAAGAGGTAGAAGAGTTCATGCGCTTGATTCGAAAAAGTGATTATAAGAGTGTGGAGCATCTGCAACAGACGCCGTCCAAAATATCTATCCTGTCGTTGCTACTATGTTCTGAAGCTCACAGAAATGCTTTGTTGAAAGTCCTGGATACTTCCTTTGTACCACAAGACGTCTCTGTAAATCAGCTGGAAGGAGTGTTGGCACATGTGAATGTCGGCCACAGCTTGGGTTTTACCGACTTCGATTTGACCCCGAAAGGGAGAGATCACAATATGGCGCTGCACATATCTGTCGAATGTAGAGGATCAGTAATGTCGCATGTATTGGTCGACACCGGATCGTCCTTGAATGTGATGCCCAAGAAAGCGATGATGAAGCTAGATGTCAGAGGAATCCTGTGCACGCCCAGTGACTTGGTAGTCAGAGCGTTTGATGGCACGCGAAGAACAGTCTTTGGATCGATAACATTGCCTCTACAGGTAGGGCCGGAGGTGTTTGCAACGGAATTTTATATCATGGATATACAGCCTGCGTATAGTTGCCTGCTCGGAAGACCCTGGATTCATGGGGCTGGGGCAGTTACGTCTACCCTGCATCAGAAGTTAAAATATATGGTCGGAGACAGCGTAGTCACCGTATGCGGAGAAGAAGACATCCTGGTCAGCCATCTGTCGTCCTTTAAATATGTGGAGGTCGACGGAGAGATCCACGAAACACCCTGCCAGACATTTGAAGGGTTACGTATCAAGGACAAAGGTCCTGGGCCGAGCAAAGTGCCAGAGATAGTCGTCTCGTCGTATAAAGAAGCTCAAGCTCTAGTAGAGGCAGGAGAAGCAAAGGGCTGGGGCAAAGTGCTGGATATTCCTGTGAAGATGGACCGATTCGGGCTGGGATACCAACCGTCGTCGTCAGCACCCGCTGTGGGGGCACCCCGTTTCAGAGGGCCAATAACCATCTCTGCCAGCGGAGTATGTCATGAAACCATCAACGCTGCTTCGGAGTCTGACGAAGGAGACAGCGACTGTGATATGGATGCCTGGATTCAGCCAAGCAAGCCAGGACAAGGACTGTGCAACTGGTCTATTCAGGAGCTTGTTCCTGTGACTCTTAAACAGTAATGCTTTGCTTTATTAATTGTTGAATAATCTGATGTCTTGCCCGGGGCATCAGGATTTGCTTAGGGCTGTGTTGTTATGAACATTGCGTGTTAATCATTAAATAAATGGCGTTTTTTCATGTGCAAATACTGTAATCTCTGTCTTTCTTGTTTTATATTTTTCAATAAAAGGGCAACGTGGTTATTCTCTTTATACGCATTTTGAAGCACTTAACCATTCCTTTTGCAGGATAACATTTTCAGATGACATCCTTGAACCACCTATGACTCGTCCCGACTTTGAACATCCGGTATTCCAGGCCGAAGAAGAGGCTGTCAAAGATAGTGACGTTCCTGAAGAACTGTCTTGGTTGGTGAAGCAAGAGGAAAGAGCCATTCTGCCTCACGACGAGGTCATCAAAATTATCAACTTGGGGTCGGAAGGGGTTGAGAAGAATATTCATATTGGAGCCGCACTGCAGGGTGATATCAAGCGAAGACTGGTTGAAATGCTCCGAGAGTATAGTGATGTATTCGCTTGGTCGTATGAAGATATGCCAGGGCTCGATACAGACATGGTTGTGCACCGCCTGCCACTGAAAGAAGATTGCCCGCCGATCAAACAAAAACTTCGCAGAACTCGACCAGATATGGCAGTGAAGATCAAAGAGGAAGTTCAAAAACAGTGGGACGCTGGTTTCCTGGTTGTGACAAAATATCCCTCATGGGTTGCTAACATCGTACCCGTGCCAAAGAAAGATGGCAAGGTTCGAATATGCGTGGATTATAGAGATTTGAATAAAGCAAGCCCAAAAGATGATTTTCCGCTTCCTCATATTGACGTGCTAGTTGACAATACCGCTCAATACTCCGTATTCTCCTTCATGGATGGCTTTTCAGGCTATAATCAGATTAAAATGGCGCCAGAGGATATGGAGAAGACTACTTTCATAACGCCTTGGGGAACATTTTGCTACAAAGTGATGCCCTTTGGTTTGAAGAATGTTGGGGCAACGTATCAGCGTGCGATGACGACTCTTTTTCATGATATGATGCATAAAGAGATCGAAGTTTATGTTGACGATATGATTGCCAAATCCCAGACGGAGGAAGAGCATCTGGTGAATCTGCTGAAGTTATTTAAAAGGCTTAGGAAGTTCAGGCTGAGACTGAACCCTAACAAATGCACCTTCGGGGTGAGATCGGGTAAGCTGCTGGGGTTTATCGTAAGTGAAAGAGGAATAGAGGTCGACCCTGCTAAAATAAAAGCGATTCAAGAAATGCCGACGCCTAAAACAGAGAAAGAGGTGCGCGGGTTTTTAGGGAGGTTGAACTACATCGCTCGGTTCATATCTCACCTAACTGCTACGTGTGAACCATTATTCAAGCTGTTGAAGAAAGATCAAGCTGTAACATGGAACGAAAATTGTCAAAAGGCGTTCGATAAAATAAAGCAGTATTTGCAGGAGCCTCCTATTTTGATACCCCCAGTGGCAGGGAGACCCTTGATCATGTATTTGACGGTTCTCGAGGGAAGCATGGGTTGTGTTCTCGGTCAACACGACGAGACAGGGAGAAAAGAGCATGCGATCTATTACTTGAGTAAGAAATTTACAGACTGTGAATCTCGATACTCGATGCTTGAGAAGACTTGTTGCGCGCTAGCCTGGGCCGCCAAGTGTTTGAGGCAATACATGCTGAATCATACCACCATGCTCATCTCGAAGATGGATCCTATCAAATATGTATTCGAAAAGCAGGCGTTGTCAGGGAGAATTGCCCGTTGGCAGATGGTCTTGACTGAATATGACATCCAATACGTCTCGCAAAAGGCTATAAAGGGGAGTGTGCTGTCTGAGTATTTGGCTGAGCAGCCTATTGAAGATTACCAATCAATGAGGTTTGATTTTCCTGACGAGGATATCATGTACCTAAAGATGAAAGATTGCGAAGAGCCGTTGCCAGACGAAGGGCCAGAGTTGGGTTCCAAGTGGAAGATGATATTTGACAGAGCTGTGAATGCTTACGGTAGCGGAATAGGGGCAATCATCACTACGCCACACGGGTCGCACATCCCGTTTACTGCCCGATTGACCTTTCCAGTTACCAATAATGAGGCCGAATACGAAGCTTGCATAATGGGGCTTGAAGAAGCCATTGACTTGCGAATCAAGAATTTGGACGTATACGGAGACTCAGCTCTGGTGGTGAATCAGATCAAAGGGGAATGGGAGACGCGCCAGCCCAACTTGATACATTACATGAATTATGCAAGGAGATTGTTGCCTTTCTTCGACAAAGTTGAATTGCATCACGTACCGCGGGCAGAGAATCAAATGGCTGACGCCCTCGCCACTTTGTCTTCCATGTACAAAGTCAACTTCTGGAACGAGGCCCCCAGAATCATTATCTCTCGGCTTGACAGGCCGGCTTACGTATTTGCTATCGACGAAGCATCCGACGACAAACCGTGGTATTTTGATATCCTTAATTTCCTGAAGAATAAAGAGTATCCGGCTGGGGCATCCAGTCAAGATCAGAAGACTCTCAGGAGATTAGCGGGTAATTTCTATTTGAATCCGGATGGCGTCTTATACAGAAGAAACCACGACTTGGTGCTGTTGCGTTGTGTAGACGAAAAAGAGGCAAAGCTGCTCATGGAGGAAATACACGAAGGTACCTTTGGTACGCATGCTGGTGGACATGCTATGACGAGAAAGCTGCTGCGGGCAGGTTATTTTTGGCTTACTATGGAAACTGATTGTTTCAAGTTTGCGAGGAAATGCCACAAGTGCCAAATCTATGCCGATAAGATCCATGTGCCTCCGAGTCCTCTAAATGTGATGTCATCGCCATGGCCATTCTCGATGTGGGGAATCGATATGATTGGAAAGATTGAGCCGACAGCTTCTAACGGGCACAGGTTCATCCTAGTAGCAATCGACTATTTCACCAAGTGGGTAGAAGCGGCGTCTTACGCAAATGTAACTAAGCAAGTGGTGGCCAGATTCATCAAGAGAGATATCATTTGCTGATATGGGATCCCCGAGCGGATAATCACGGACAACGGTTCAAACCTGAACAACAAAATGATGAAGGAGCTCTGTCAGAATTTCAAGATCGAACATCACAACTCCTCCCCGTACCGACCCAAGATGAATGGCGCTGTCGAGGCGGCCAATAAGAATATCAAGAAGATCGTTCAGAAAATGGTAGTGACCTATAAGGATTGGCACGAGATGCTACCTTTCGCTTTGCACGGTTATCGTACGACGGTACGCACATCAACCGGGGCAACCCCGTTCTCGTTAGTATACGGAATGGAAGCAGTGCTACCATTAGAAGTTGAGATCCCTTCTCTGAGGGTATTGCGAGACGTTCAGCTGGACGAGGCAGAATGGGTGAAAGACAGGTTGAACCAGTTGAGTTTGATGGACGAGAAGAGGCTAGCTTCTCTAGCATATGGTCGTTTGTACCAGAGCCGAATGAAGAAAGCATATGATAAGAAGATACATCCGCGAAGCTTTCAGATGGGCGACCTTGTGCTGAAAAGGATTCTCCTGCCGCAAGCAGATCACAGGGGCAAGTGGACCCCCAACTACGAAGGGCCATACGTTGTCAGGAAAGTCTTTTCAGGAGGAGCGTTGTTGTTGTCCACCATGGACGGTGAAGACTTCGCGTCACCTGTAAATTCGGACGCAGTTAAAAAATACTTTGCTTAAAATAGACCCGCTGGACAGAAAAAAGAGAGTCCAGGCAAAAATGGGGCATCCTGGCGAACCAAAAACAGAATGAAAGGTTCGGGCAAAAGTTAGGGATAAAATTGAAAAAATGTACACCCGCGAAGTTGAAAACCTACACTGGGCGGCTTCGGCAAAAAAGGGTATCCCGGTGAATTGAAAACCCGTAAAGGGCGGTTCACGCAAAAGTTAGGGATTTGAAAAGCAAATGACTGCGGTCCGAATTTGGATATTGCAATGAGCATCAGGGCGGGAGAATGCCTGAGGGGTCGATTATCAGATACAACCGCTTCGGAAGTATGGATATCGGGAAAGCATTAGAGTCGGATGAGTCATAGGAGGATCAGTTCGTGGTGTTCGTCTGCACCCCATTGCCGACATGTATACAAATCTAGTTTGTCAACATATTTATGCTTCTTGTGCATACTTGTATATCTGCTTTGCGTAGCTTCCTCTTTTCAGGAGTTACATCCCGTGTACAAAACTCCGCCCATTCAGGGGCCCAATCAATAAAATATGTTATTCAGTACTTAATGCTGGTTCTTTACGGTTTTGTGCATGATAAAACGCCTAAGTTTATTGAAACTAGCATGTGTATAACATCACTAGCCCTTGCCAATGATTGCTAAAGCTTTGAATTAACTGAAAATAACGTCACTAACCTGAATTGATTTGGTTGTATAGGCTTGTCTTGTCTTGTTTGTGTTGTTGCAGGTCTCATAGCCGTACGAGGAAGATGATCAAGAGGCTGCAGTAATAAAAGACTCAACCCTCACGCAGGTCATGCATGTGCCTCCGGAAGAAGGATCGAATTCCCTAGCTAGTTGTAGCCTATCCAGAAGGCATGCTCCCGCAAAGTCATCTATCCTCAGCAGAGTTGGCGATTCCTAGATCGAAGGCTGTATTCAGACAGTGCATCTCAAGCAGAGCGGGCTAGCCTCAGAAGATTAATGTTTGTGAGCTGTATTCGGACAGTTCACTCTTCCCCGCAGGGTCAGTTTACTCTTCCCCAGCGGAGTCAGTTGATTTTCCCCAAGAGAATCATTCCATCCCCCAGTGGAGTTCTCTTTTCAGCGAGTATTTTCATTCCTCCCAGTGGAATTCGAAGATTAAGACTCCCCCAGGCAAAGTTGGTGGTGCGCCCAGGCATTTATTTTGTCAAAATACCGTGTGATATCCGTTCACTCTTCAGCATAAGTCCAAGCATACCGAGCGTATCTGCCATTCCCCAGCAAAGTTATATTCCCCAGCCGGGTGTTACTTCAACGAGGCGTTTGGTTCAAGTTCCTAATTTCCCAGCTGAGTCGACTTCATCCTTCCAGCATTTATTTTGCCGGAATAATCCCGTAGCATCTGGCTATTCCCGGCGGAGTTGGCATTATCTTCAGCATTTATTTTGCTGAAGCAGTTTCTGTACCCAGCAGTTCAAGTCTGCATTTGCATTGGCATATAGTGCATTGGCATATAGTGTCATATTGGCACCGGCCTATAGTGTCGTACTTGCATCCGCCAAATAAAAGCGTAGCATTTCCATATTGAATGGAGCATTGCATCGTTATCAAACATACGCATTTCTGAAACATAAACTAGGTTGGCTAACCGTTTGTTTCAAGTGTTGTTCTCTTGCAGGTAGAGAGAGTTCTTGCTCCAATAAATCAATAAACAGTCGAGGTCTCGACGAAAGACATTCAACGAAGTGTCAGCTTTGGCATTATTCCCCACAGAGTTATCATGATGAAGTTTTCTTTATGAATTTCTCGTGTTTTCCCGCCAGAGACAGTAGGCAGAATGTCTCCTCATCCCCGAGCAGAGTTTGTTTGTCATCAACGGGCTTCAGGAATCAGAATGTCAGAGGCCACCTCCGGTTATCAGAGCAGGCGTCTGGTAGTTTGGTTTTCAGATATCCCCAGTAGAGTCAGCCTCAAAGTCGCTGTCACGTCAGTGCTAAGAAGTTTCTGGTTTGGGATCAATAGAGAAATGAGTCCCGACGTGGATAATTTTCTTGACAGGTTTTCTTTGTGCTAGAGAAGTGAGTGTCCTAACGTGGACAGTTTTATTTCCTGGGCTGATAGGAGGTGCTAGTCCTAACGTGGACAGGTTCGATTTTTCAGAATTGTTGTTACGTGGAGTCCTGACGCGGACATTTATTCTAGTTTGACGGTATGTGTTAGTCCTAACGTGGACAGCTTCGAGTTCTCGGTATTGATTGAGTGTCGGGTCCTGACGCGGACAAGTTTATCCTTCTTCGTGTTGTGGGCAAAGTATGAGTCCTGACGTGGACACAGTCTTATTTCCCCAGCAAGTCAAAGACACGCAAGTCCTGACGTGGACAAGTTTTATTTCCGCAGCAAGTCAAGAGGTGAGTCCTGACGTGGACAAATCAAGACGAAACGCAAGTCCTGACGTGGACAAGACGTATTCCTTACGTGGAAAAAGAAGAATGAAGTCCTTACATGGACAAATCAAGTTTATTCCTCACGTGGAAAATAAAAAGTTGTATTCCTTACGTGGAAAGACGTATTCCTTACGTGGAAAAGATGGTGATTCCTAACGTGGAAGAGTGGGTCCTAACGTGGATGATGTATTCCTTACGTGGAAAGAGGAGATTCCTTATGTGGAAAGATTGAGTCCTTACGTGGACATGTCAGATTTATTCCTTACGTGGAAAGATAGGTTTCCTTACGCGGAAAGAGGAGATTCCTTACGTGGAAAGATTGAGTCCTTACGTGGACATATCAAGTTGGAGTCCTGACGTGGACAGATCGAAATGTGATTCCTTACGTGGAAAGATGGTATTCCTTACGTGGAAAGAGGCTTGTATTCCTGACGTGGAAAGAAAGAGCGTGTTCCTGACATGGAAGGGGTTTAGTCCTGACGTGGACAGATTCAAAAGAAGACGTATTCCTTACGTGGAAGAGTTTGACGAAGAAAGAAGTTCATTCCTAACGTGGAAAGGTGAGTCCTAACGTGGACGGTGTTATTCCTAACGGGGAACGGTTATTCCTTACGTGGAAAGGCGGTTATTCCTTACGTGGAAAGGTGGTTATTCATAACGTGGAAAGATTGATTCCTAATGTGGACGATGTTATTCCTAACGTGGACAAGTTTGGTTGAGATTTCTTTGTGTTGACGACACAGGCGTCCTAACATGGACAAAATTCTATCTATGCGATGATAAAATCTTTTTCAGGATGATGAAAATAATCCCCAGCACGAGATCAATGGGTTGTCATAACAGTCAGATTCAGCTGATGAATGTCGTTCCCCAAGCGGAGGCACAGTTTATTTCTGCGGTTGGCAAATTTTCTGGGTTCTTAGTATTCAACCGTCTCGTACCGCGAATGTCTGAAGGCTCCAGGCTCTTCACCCAATCGGGTCCAAGTCGCTTGAATAGGGGCAGTTGTTGCACCCTAAAATTTGCTCAACCTTATTGTCGTACCTCGAAAAATACGATCCTCGCGATGGCCGCGGAAAATACTGTTCGAAACAGAGTCGCCACCAAACTTTATTCATTCCAATGCAGGAATAGGAAAATATCGATAAAACCTTTAAGGAGATAAGAACATGGTCATCGCAACCAATATTCTAGGTTCGGGAGTCGGTTACGCAGAGGGAAGGTATTAGCACCCTCTACGTCCGTTGTACTCAACGGGAACCTCTTGATCGATTCGAGAGTAAAGTTAACTATGCTTATTTGTTTTCTTCTAAGGTTTCTCCTATAGGGGGAATGTGTGGTTTTAAGATAGGGTGCTCGCCAAGGATTGGGGCCCTTGTGCCTACGTATCTTCACTTGTAAGAAGTGGAAAATCAGAGCATTCGTAGTTCGTGGGACTACGGGAAAAAAGAGGGGATTGTGCTCGCCAAGATCATCGCAATCTTGTGCCTACGTATCTTACATTCAGAAGAGAATGAAGAATCAGAGCAGCCGTAGTTCGGCTAACTACGGTAAAAGGTTTGTGTTTGGAATGAACGAGAGTTTAAGTCGCATTCTAACTGCTAAACATTGGCTTGTCTGCTCGCTAGGGGAGGCTGAAGCGCGAGTTTGTTATGCGCGGAAGAAGGGACTAAACAATGTTCTAGGTAAGGTGTTTGAGTTGGAAATCGCACGAGGGCGAGGAATTTGGTGTTTATCGTATTGGATGTTTTTGGTTAGAGAACATAGTTCAATCGCACGGGGGCGAGAAAGAGAGAGTTGGGTTGAATAGGTAGTTAGGGTTTCGATTGCACGGAGGCGAAGAAGATAAGGTCGGTTAGATATTTTGAGGGAGAATGACGACTACTCGATAAACGAGACGTCAGTCCCGCAACCAATTAGTCGGGATATCGTTGGAATGCTAGATCCCAATGATACCTTTTTCATTCAATTAATTAGGAAATTGTATTTGAATGGACAATGAATACTTGTCCAAATAGTTAAGGCGCGTGTTTTAGACGAAAGGTCGAATGACAGGCTACCTAAGGCGTACGCCTCAATAGTTGTCATTCAAGAATTCAAGGAGTGCGAGACTCCAAGAACTCAGTTCTTTCGTAATTTGATTAAGAAAAAATGATTTGAATTTGACTTACGGTTTAGAAACATACTAGTGTTTAGACTTGATCACACGTGAGTGAGGAACGAGGTTAAATGGGTTGAAAACTTTAGGAGGAATGACGACTAATCGATAAACGAGACGTCGGCCTCGCAACCAATTAATCGAGATATTATTGGAATGCTAGATCCCAACGACATCTTTTTCATTCCATTAATTATAAAATATGTTTGTTGGACAGTGAATGTATTGGTCCACATAATTAAGAAGTGTTTTAGGAACGAAAGTTCGAATGATATACTATTCAAAGTGTACACCTTGATAGTAACCATTCTCGAATTCAAGGAATGCACGACTCCAAGAACTCGATACTTTCGTAATTTAATTAGAAAATATTTTGAATAGTTTAACGTTCTCAGACTAGGCGCGCTAGGTATTCTAGAAATATAAGATTGAAAGTAAGAAAAGTTACCGAACGGAGTGGTTCCGTTGACCCTTAACTTTGCGTGTAAGATTTATTTCCAAGCTCCTATTCTTTGATCTTTGGTGATGATAGCTCGACTTATGAAGGAAGTTAAACTAGGTTGCGTATTTGTGTTCTAAAAATGTAAGATCAAAAGGATCACAGCTCAAAGTGTGCACCTCAAGAGCAATCCTTCGGAAATTCAAGGAAGGCGAGATCCAAGAATTCAATTGTTTTGAAATTTGATTTTGAAAAATATTTTAATTTAACTAAGAAAAATAGTCTTAACAAAGAAAAAATTAATTAATTAATTGTTTATAAAAAGATTTTTGGAAAAAGCTAGTAATAACTAATTGTGTGGAGAAAAGTTTAATATCTTTGAAAAATATTTTAGCTTTATTAATAAAATATATATATATTTTTTTATACTTAAAATATTATTATAATTAATTGTTTTGAAAAGGTTAATACCTTTAAGAAGAAATAGATTTTAAATAAAATATATTTTTGAAAAGTTTATTATTTAAAAGTATTAATTTGATAATGATTTTTGAAATATATTTTGAAAATGACATTTGAGCACAACAAAAGCTAGATATAATTTACTAACCAAAAACTAATATTGTTAATTCAAAACAACACCATGAATATTAACGACGTCACGTCGGATATTCGACACAAACTTCAGAACAAAAACAACCACACAATGCCTTGAAAACAAAGATAAATACATCGAATCTCCAGTAGCAAACAAGCCTAATCGAGTGCTGATATACAATTGAACCAAAGAGCAAGGATTAAAGGATTTACCGACGCCGTATAACCAGAGTGAGAGCTGCCACAAGATTGTTGAAGATGAGGCTGATGCGGTACATGTATCAACACTAATATGGTTGCAGTGTCAAAGTTGTTGTTGAGAAGACGTGAATTCGTTAGCCGGACTCGTTGATGCGTATGGAGTTGTATTGCTGACTCGAGGCTTTTCAACTGCATTGTGCCTTCTTTTATTTCCTGCTCACCAACGAGTATCATCCAAGGGATTCTTGATTCTTTTGCATAGTCAAAGTGTTTCGGTCTTCTTTTGTTTACCAAGAATTCTGCTTTCACACCAGCATCCCATAGTTCACCAGCTAGCTCTCCAGCTAGTGTTACGTCATTCCCTAATATGTTCACTAAGACTTCTGTCTTGGTTGGTCGGGCCAACTGGTTCTGATCCTTCTGTTGTTGCTCCATTATGGCAAATACTCTTTCAATTCCCAGACTTACACCAACTGCTGGAACTTGCTTTGAACCAAACATTCCTATAAGGTTATCATATCGACCACCAGCAGCAATTGAACCAACCTGAGCACCCCCTTTAAAAACAACTTCAAATATAACTCCAGTATAATAATCAAGACCTCTGGCAAGACTTAAGTCAAAAACCAACAACATATACACCAATATAAATCCACAGACAAATCAACAATCGACATAACAGGCAATTAAGATGAAATAAAAAAGAAATGGCTCGAAACGATACTTGAACCCCGATGGTTGATGCTGATTTTATAGCAAGGTCGGTTTCCTCGTGTATCACTTGAAATGCCGAGTTGATGCTGTGAATCTGAGCGGCTGCGTCGGTTGCTACTCAAGTCGAAGCTGAGAATGCCGACACCGTGCTGTCGTTGTTGTTGAGCTGGAAGCAAAACAGTCGGGACGTTCTCCGGTCGCCGCAGCTGGCAACTTCGCGGTGTCGCCGCGAAACAGAAGGAGATCCCGAAAGTGAAATGAGTAAAGTGGCAAGAACCTCTGCTGTAATGCTTGTATCGTTCCATGCTACGGAGTTGCTGTTACGACATTGGCATCGAGTTCTGCAAGATTAAACTTAGCAACAACAGAAAATGAAACAGCTTGAGAATGACCACAACCGAAGTCGCGTAACAGGTTCTCTCTTTTAGCTTTACGGCAGCATCAGGAACAAGTGTAATATCACCAGTTTGGTGAACTTTCTGCATAACACCGATGTCAAACCCTCCAGAAAATCTCCCACTTTTGCCAATCAAACGATAGCTTTTACATCATTCCTCCTCACGACTTCATCAAATTTATACTTCAACGCCCCAGTAATTGGAAAAGCTAAAGCATTAACAGGTGGATCACACATGCTGATAACAGTAGCCCCATCATGTCCAACCTCAAGATCGACCTTAATTGATACCATCAAAACCATATAATTAATCCATAGAGAATAAAGATGCAGCCATAACAAGATGTCTAACAAAAGCTCCACAACTTCTAGGAAATAGTTCTCAAAACAAAAACAGAAATAGTTTGACAAGAAACAAAATTGTAACACAGACAAATATGATTCAAACACTCTAAACTTCTGATTTGTTAGCCTTTGCAGCGCTAGCAGCAGCTTGACCCCTGAGCCTACCAGTCTTTTTGGAAGCAATGAGACCAAACTTCATTGCGACACCGCAAACCTTAGGCCTGCAGCTCCTCTTAACTCTAAACAAGTGGTATGCACTACCCAAACCTCAATCATAGCCCTGCAATCACTTAACACAAACTGATATCTCAAGCGAGACGTGCTATCAAATCCTTCATGTTGGAGTCGGCGTAGTAAGTAGGCGAGAAACATGACCAACGTTGTTGCTGAAAACGAGCCTCAACTGCTGGTGTTTGCTGTGTCATTCACTCGCGAGCGGTGGAGGAGGTAGCAGTGCAGGCGGAGGTGAAGCTCCTCTTAACTTCCGGATCTGTCACACCTTTTAGCTTTGTAAGAAATCGATCTACAGCATTAACACATATAACAAGTAAATGAAGATCCTTTTCAAAGGTTTTCATCACCCGTTCCTGCTCATTATACCTGAGCAAGCCATTGTCAACAAAAACATAATGAAGCCTATCCCCAATAGCTTTATAAACTATAGTAGCAGCAACAGTAGAATCAACACCGCCAGATGAAGCACAAATAACATGTTCCTTAGGCCCCACTGTATTATTGATCACTCTAATTTCTTCCTCCAACACATCCTCCATCTTCCACTCACTTTTATTTCGATTTATCCCTGCACCATCTATTCTTGTTCTTCCTTGGCAACTAATCTCATGCCCTGCTGACCAGAAGTAAATTGAATAGCCCCAGTTTCTTGATTTAACCCTCCTTCAAAAACCTGCTGGGGAAAATTCTGAATGCCACTACTGTTATACTGAATACCCCAGGCCGTGGTTGTTGTTGGAAACATTTAAATACTTCAAACCGGATATGCGCGAAAGATCAAGTGGAATTTCTCCTGTCAATTGATTTGAAGACAGATTCAAAGCCTTCAAATTTGATAACTTCGACAAGGATAGCGGTATGTAACCAATGAAATGATTACCACTCAAATCAAGTGAGTTCCAAGCCGAACACTTTGAAATCTCATCTGGGATTTCACCTTTAAGTCCATTCTTTCCTGAATTCAGCTCCTTTAAACGAGGAAGACGAGCGATAACACTCGAAACAATGTTACCTACTAACCGATTTGATTGAAGCTGAAGCACTTCAAGTTGAGAACAACCACCAATCTCATTAGGTATTGAACCCGAAATGAAATTGTGAGACAAAAAAACAATAACCACTGAAGCAAATCTTTACACAGCTGCTACCAAACAAACTCCATGAAGACAGACCAATTTCGTAATGAGCTCGAACTGTTATTGCGTGTTGTAGTTGTATGGCTGAAACGTTGAGCTGTTTGACGTTGTATACACGGTTGTTGAAATCGTGTGATGAACATTAGCAGCAGCACCAAAAGATTTCGTAATAAGCCGAAACTGAAGCTGTCAATTTCCTATTGCTACCGGTTGCGTTGGTGTTGTTGGTTGTAAAGTCTGAATCAGATCGGAGTTGTTACTACTTAACTTTCTCATGAACACCGAAATAATGTCGCTGATGCCGACACAACATTGTTGACTTGAACCAGGAACAAAATGTTGATGCTTTTGCAGAGATGAGATCTTCAAAATAATCTTGGTTTGCTGAGTTCAGTTGGTGGAATCAACGCATCTTATTGTTAACACTCGCGACGAAGCTTGTTGTGTTTTGAAGGATGTGAAGGTATCAAGGCAACCAATACCAGCTTCATTTCAGCCTCCTTCTGTTCAAGTTTCTTGTCCAATTCTTTGAGTTCCCTATCCAACTTTTCTTGAGCAGAGGAGTGTTCTAACTCCTTTTCACGAACATCCACCTGTTCCACATCATCTGTTATGCCCACGGGTTTGACATCACAATCAGAAGAATACTCATTGCCACCTGCAAATAAACCATTCTTTGGCTGGAATTCGAGATCATCCGAATCAACCCAATCAGCAAAATTGCTTGATTTCACATTCAAACTTTTCAAACGCAACAATTCTTCTTCCAAATCATGGATCTTTGAAACATAAGACTTCATCAGGTCACAAATCCTGATTTGAACTGGAGTCAATCTCATCCCAAGATCTACCATTTCGAGCTGCTTCTATTTTCATCATCAATTGATCTTTCTCCAGCTGAGCATCGCAGGCACGCTGTTTTAAGCTCTCACAGATTTGTCCACGTGCATGAAGCTCGCGCTGTAGCTCTGCATTGTCTTCATACATCTCCAAAGACTTGTTGTCGGCACCGCTGATTAAACCGTCATTCAGCGTCGCTCCAAGTTATTGTCGCCGTTATGGATGTTGCAGTTCTATTTCGTTGTTGCTGGTGCGAATATCAATCGCGGAGTCGTGAATGCAACTGAGTTGCTGCTGCTGTTGCCGCGAATTGCTATTCGTGCGTGAGTTATTTTTTGTGGAACTGCTTCACTGCTCAATAACAATGGCTTTCAATGAACCTGCTTTAAAACTTGCACGAGAATATGGCAAACAACATAAGGACCACCATGACTTCGAAGCATTCACAATGGTATCCTGTTTTCGTGTGAACAGACGCAAACTTCGACACGGGCTTAGCTACAGTTATGGATGTTCGCAGTGAAGCTCAAACTCTTTCAAGTGCGTTTTGTCGAACATGTTATGTGCGTCGGAATCGTGTTGTTTGATGCGGTAGTGATTTGCGAGGAGGGAAGAACAGAGGGTTGTATAGGTGAGAGTCGGTGTATGGCGTTATGTGAGGGTTTTGGTGGTTGGAAAACGGAAGCAGCGGAGGTGATTGGAGAGTGAAGGACGATGAAGAGAGAAAGAGGTGAAGTGAGGGTTTAGGGCAATGGCATTTGCGGATAGGGTGCGGTGATGGAGGCGGAGAGGTTACGGGGATTTTTCTTTCGCGAAGGAAGATGAACAGTGTTTCTGATTTAGGGTTTTTGGGGTTAATTGGGGATGGTTTTTTTTAGGGTTGCCCTTCAGAATTAGGGGCGGCCGTTTAGGGTTAGGGTGAACAGTATCTCCCCCCCCTAGGGTATGATGAACAGTGTTGTTTATATAACCCCAAAAAAACCAAACCCTAATCCACCGTGTCTCTCAAACAAAATAATTTTCTTCTTTTTTTTTTATAACATTTTCTTTTAATTTATTTTTAATAATAAACTAAGTTAATAATCTTATTTTTAATTCTAACTGTTAACTATAAATTTAAATCTAAATTAATTAATTAAAATCTAATCTAATTAATCCTAATTAAATTCTAACTCTATTTTTTAATCTATATTTTTTTTAAAATTAAAATTTTCTAAATTATAATTAAGCTCTAAATTAAATCTATTTAATTAAAACAATTAAATCCTAATTCTACTTCAAAACTAATTAAAAAATAAAAAAAACAATATATTAACCTATCACGAGAAAAATGAAATTATATATAAAAAATAGGTATATATATATATATATAAAACAAATACCCTTATTGGGTTAAAAAAGCGAAAATGTCCGTTTCTGCTGAAAAATACGCTACGCTGTATAAGCGAGGTAAATTAAAAACAAAATCGGGCAAATGGAATTTTGAAAAAAAAGTAGGACAAATTTGGGGTATGACAGATGCCCCTATCTAATTGTCTTGAACCTGAGAGAATGAACAGCTGCAGAGCGTTCATTTTAAGGTGGAAGTCAATTAGATACAAGAAGACCCCAAAATTTGTCCGATAAGGAAGTAAAACAAGCAAAGAGGTGGGATATACCTGAACGGGATGACAAGATGCAAAATAGATGAACGAGATAACCTGATATTCCCTGGGTGGTCGAAGCAGTCCCTTATCCAATAAGGTTATTCGCGGTACCAGAGTGGTATCTCGAGCAAAACTTGAGATTCTTCGGGTGGTTGAAGCAGCATCTTATCCAATAAGATTCTTCGATGATACCAAAGCAGTATCTCGAACAAAACTTGAGATTCTTCGGGTGATCGAAGCAGTACCTTATCCATTAAGGCTCTCCGATGATACCAAAGCAGTATCTCGAACAAAACTTGAGATTCTTCGGGTGATCGAAGCAGTACCTTATCCATTAAGGCTCTCCGATGATACCAAAGCAGTATCTCGAACAAAACTTGAGATTCTTCGGGTGGTCGAAGCAGTACCTTATCAATTAAGGCTCTTCGATGATACCAAAGCAGTATCTCGAACCAAACCTGAGATTCTTCGGGTGATCGAAGCAGTACCTTATCCATTAAGGCTCTTCGATGATACCAAAGCAGTATCTCGGACAAAACATGAGATTCTTCGGGTGATCGAAGCAGTACCTTATCCACTAAGGCTCTTCGATGATACCAAAGCAGTATCTCGAACAAAACTTGAGATTCTTCGGGTGATCGAAGCAGTACCTTATCCATTAAGGCTCTTCGATGATACCAAAGCAGTATCTCGAACAAAACTTGAGATTCTTCGGGTGATCGAAGCAGTACCTTATCCATTAAGGCTCTTCGATGATACCAAAGCAGTATCTCGGACAAAACTTGAGATTCTTCGGGTGATCGAAGCAGTACCTTATCCATTAAGGCTCTTCGATGATACCAAAGCAGTATCTCGAACAAAACTTGAGATTCTTCGGGTGATCGAAGCAGTACCTTATCCATTAAGGCTCTTCGATGATACCAAAGCAGTATCTCGAACAAAACTAGAGATTCTTCGGGTGATCGAAGCAGTACCTTATCCATTAAGGCTCTTCGATGATACCAAAGCAGTATCTCGAACAAAACTTGAGATTCTTCGGGTGATCGAAGCAGTACCTTATCCATTAAGGCTCTTCGATGATACCAGAGCAGTATCTCGAACAAAACTTGAGATTCTTCGGGTGATCGAAGCAGTACCTTATCCATTAAGGCTCTTCGATGATACCAGAGCAGTATCTCGAACAAAACTTGAGATTCTTCGGGTGATCGAAGCAGTACCTTATCCATTAAGGCTCTTCGATGATACCAAAGCAGTATCTCGAGTGATAACTTGAGATTCTTCGGATGGTCGAAGCAGTACCTTATCCATTAAGGCTCTCCGATGATACCAAAGCAGTATCTCGAACAAAACTTGAGATTCTTCGGGTGATCGAAGCAGTACCTTATCCATTAAGGCTCTCCGATGATACCAAAGCAGTATCTCGAACAAAACTTGAGATTCTTCGGGTGGTCGAAGCAGTACCTTATCAATTAAGGCTCTTCGATGATACCAAAGCAGTATCTCGAACCAAACCTGAGATTCTTCGGGTGATCGAAGCAGTACCTTATCCATTAAGGCTCTTCGATGATACCAAAGCAGTATCTCGGACAAAACTTGAGATTCTTCGGGTGATTGAAGCAGTACCTTATCCATTAAGGCTCTTCGATGATACCAAAGCAGTATCTCAAACAAAACTTGAGATTCTTCGGGTGATCGAAGCAGTACCTTATCCATTAAGGCTCTTCGATGATACCAAAGCAGTATCTCGGACAAAACTTGAGATTCTTCGGGTGATCGAAGCAGTACCTTATCCATTAAGGCTCTTCGATGATACCAAAGCAGTATCTCGAACAAAACTTGAGATTCTTCGGGGGATCGAAGCAGTACCTTATCCATTAAGGCTCTTCGATGATACCAAAGCAGTATCTCGAACAAAACTTGAGATTCTTCGGGTGGTCGAAGCAGTACCTTATCCATTAAGGCTCTTTGATGATACCAAAGCAGTATCTCGAACAAAGCTTGAGATTCTTCGGGTGGTCGAAGCAGTACCTTATCCAATAAGGTTCTCCGATGATACCAAAGCAGTATCTCAAACAAAACTTGAGATTCTTCGGGTGATGGAAGCAGTACCTTATCCATTAAGGCTCTTCGATGATACCAAAGCAGTATCTCGAACAAAACTTGAGATTCTTCGGGTGATCGAAGCAGTACCTTATCCATTAAGGCTCTTCGATGATACCAAAGCAGTATCTCGAGTGATAACTTGAGATTCTTCGGATGGTCGAAGCAGTACCTTATCCATTAAGGCTCTCCGATGATACCAAAGCAGTATCTCGAACAAAACTTGAGATTCTTCGGGTGATCGAAGCAGTACCTTATCCATTAAGGCTCTCCGATGATACCAAAGCAGTATCTCGAACAAAACTTGAGATTCTTCGGGTGGTCGAAGCAGTACCTTATCAATTAAGGCTCTTCGATGATACCAAAGCAGTATCTCGAACCAAACCTGAGATTCTTCGGGTGATCGAAGCAGTACCTTATCCATTAAGGCTCTTCGATGATACCAAAGCAGTATCTCGGACAAAACTTGAGATTCTTCGGGTGATCGAAGCAGTACCTTATCCATTAAGGCTCTTCGATGATACCAAAGCAGTATCTCAAACAAAACTTGAGATTCTTCGGGTGATCGAAGCAGTACCTTATCCATTAAGGCTCTTCGATGATACCAAAGCAGTATCTCGGACAAAACTTGAGATTCTTCGGGTGATCGAAGCAGTACCTTATCCATTAAGGCTCTTCGATGATACCAAAGCAGTATCTCGAACAAAACTTGAGATTCTTCGGGGGATCGAAGCAGTACCTTATCCATTAAGGCTCTTCGATGATACCAAAGCTGTATCTCGAACAAAACTTGAGATTCTTCGGGTGGTCGAAGCAGTACCTTATCCATTAAGGCTCTTTGATGATACCAAAGTAGTATCTCGAACAAAGCTTGAGATTCTTCGGGTGGTCGAAGCAGTACCTTATCCAATAAGGTTCTCCGATGATACCAAAGCAGTATCTCAAACAAAACTTGAGATTCTTCGGGTGATGGAAGCAGTACCTTATCCATTAAGGCTCTTCGATGATACCAAAGCAGTATCTCGAACAAAACTTGAGATTCTTCGGGTGGTCGAAGCAGTCTCTTATCCAATAGGATTCTTCGATGATACCAAAGCAGTATCTCTGAACACAACTTGAGATTCTTCGGGTGGTCGAAGCAGCCTCTTATTCAATAAGATTCTTCGATGATACCAAAGCAGTATCTCTGAGTGATACATTTGCTGGGGAATAGTTGAGCTAAAATTCCTATTTAAAGGAACAATGTTGTCCAAACTCTGCGGGGGAGAAATCTTCAATAAACTCTCTAAGATAACTTCTGCTTGGGGAGCCACCGGAGCAATAATTGCTGGGGATCATCATCATCAACTGCATGGTTGAAGACTGACTTGCTGGGGAATAGAATTCCTTGGACTCACGGGGTATCAACTCTTTTCAGAGAGATACTGTCGACTTTGATGAAGGACTGGCCAAGATGCTTGCGAACTAATCTTGGATCCTGTTATGTTGTTATGCCATGCTGCTAAGGACAGTGATGTTATGCGTTATGATGCATAAACATGCAACTAAGATGCAACTGCTAGGGAATGCAAGATGCGAATGCAAATGATATGCTAATGCTTGATATGATTATGATATAATGTGGTATGTCGTGCTTATGACAATGCAAATGATCAGGTATGCTGGGGATAAAATTTCCTGGGGGGATACCACCAGGGATTGGATTTGGTAGTTGCCAAATGGATTGGACTTTGGTTTTATGGGGATGCCAACAAGTGTGGACTTTTATTGATTGCCAACGAAAACTGGACTTTACGGGGTGAGTTGAAGATGTCAACTGGAGTGACTTTTTTGTAGTCGCCAATAAAAGATTGGACTTTAGAATGATTTGCCAGACGAGAACGGGACTTTGAAGGATTTGTTTCGGTTACAAAACTCTGACAGGTATCAGGTCCAGGCCGTGGGGGTGAAACCCAAAGACAGAGAGGCTTTTTCAAGAAGTTAAGGTTATTTGGTGGGGTGATGGCATGATTCCCCGACACTCAACTTTTGCTGACGAGAATAAACTTGCTTGAGTAACTGCCCCAATGTTGTTCAACTTGCCCCAGTTTGGGTCTATGAAGGAATTTTCCTTGAACGAAAATTGGAAGCAATCATACTATAAGACGAACTCGAGATGGCTTGCCCCAGCATTCCACATCGTGAAAGGAAGTTGGAAACAGTTGTACCATGAGATAAACTCGAGATGGCTTGCCCCAGCATTCCACATCGTGAAAGGAAGTTGGAAACAGTTGTACCATGAGATGAACTCGAGATGGTTTGTTGCAAATTTTAGTCAGGAAAGGGTTTTGACCTTGATTAACTGACCCTTGGGGTAATTGGCTTCAAATTATCCTTGAGGTAGTCTGCTCCAGAATGAGCGTTGAAGCGACATGACTTGTGCTGATTGAGCGTTGGAGGGACTCTCCCTTAATCAAACGAAACTCTGGGTAGCCTGCCCCTTGTTGGATTCTTTGCAGAAGTGGTATACTTGTTCTGGTAAGAACCTAGCTTCTAACCGATGTATCATGACAGCTTACAAACATTGAGCGTAGCGACTCATCCAGAGCATTTTGATTGTGCGAGCGTAGCGACTTAACCAATGCGTGTTAATCGTACGAGCGTAGCGATTTAACCAATGCATATGGATTGCGTGAGCGTAGCGACTTAACCAATGCGTTTGAATTGCACGAGTGTAGCGACTTAACCAATGCGTATTAGTCGTGCTTTCGCTCTGCCACAAGGCCTTTGCCGCTTGTTGACCTCAACCATCAGCTAGTTTGCCCCAAGTTCAACCAGTTTGCCCCAGTCTGCCGGGTGTTTTGAAGGACTTTCTTCTGGGATGAGAACTTTGGCGGTGATTATACCAGGATATGGCTTGAACCCATTTGCCCCAGAGGCTGGACCTTGTAGTGGTTTGCCCCGGTTTAAACCTCAAAAGGACTTGCCCCAGATTCGTAGGGTTATGAGAAATTCTTAATTCAGGTCAACACCAATGAGTGATCAAGTTCCTCTTTGATTGCACTTTGTTGGAATTTCCATTATGCCAATTACTAATTTGCCATTAAAATTGTTTATTCAAAAATGGTAATTTTAATGCGACATTCATGCAAGTTATGAAAATATCATTTATTGGGAATGATGTGAAAATGTGTGACGAGTGGACTGTTAATCCAAACACAATACTGATTTAATTGGTGTGAAAGATATAGCAAGAATATGACACCAATACATAAGATTAGCAAGTATGTAGGAGTCAGTTTACGCAACCTTGCTGTAATTATGCTTTCAGAATAAAACTCCGCCTCAATTAGGTCTTTTGAGGGTTGTATCGTGGTCTGGTTCACGGTTATGAAACACAAAGGATATTAGGCTCAAAGTATTATTTGTACCCACCCCTTCTTCGTAATGATCTCCATACCTACGTTCAGTTAATTTTGCACCTGTTTGACGGTATAAGCTAGATGGTTCAAGGTTCGCTCGAGATGGCAGTCACCTTATTTTGCTCTTTGATGGATGTCAGTGCCCCTTGATTTGGGTGGCCACTGGATCTTATTTTGTTTTTTTTGTCGAGGGTTTGAGGACCTCTTTTTGGTTTTGTTTTTTTGATCCCTAACTTTTGCCTGGACTAATCTTGTTTTTTCGAGTCCATCGGGATTGCCTTTATTTTTGCCTAAGTCTCCTTTTGAGGTGTTCGACTTAGCAGGCTTTTTATTTCTTTTTTTCGTGGAGGATTTGTGACTACCAAGTCATTGGTCATAGATGAACAACCGTCATGTCTTTTTTTGCTTTTTGAATACGTAATCAGGTTAACTGAACACTACCCATTCCCCAGGTTAAATGTAAGGGTTTATAGATCCGAAGAAAACTCCTACTTCTAAGCTCGAAGTGGTTGACTAGGGACTAACTCCTTATCTCTCCAGTATTTAGGGGTTTGAAACAATGCCTGTACATCATTAGCGAGATTTTATCCAAAGCATACTATCAGCAATTATGGGTATTTTATTTTCGTCATCCTCCCTCAAATCTTTGCTAAACAGCAGTGCGATAAAGGAAGTGGAGTGAGAAAAATTTTGTGATTTTTTGCAATAAGTGAGAAAACATGAGTGGATACGAATGGATTTGATCAAAAGCATGCATAATCATCACATTAACAATACCATTAATAAGAAACAATGTCTAAAAGCAAGTAGCACTCAACATAAAGGAAACTACAAGTGCACAAAAATGATAAGGAAACCGCCAGTATTGAGGAACTGGGCTCTTCTTTCTTGCTTCACAGTTGGGCTAACTTTTGGTAGTTGTTTCATATTGCCTTCTTAGCTCAACCTGATTCTGTCTCAAGTGTTCCATGGTCTTCTAGCACTAAGTCAAGTTCATTACTGGTGTCGGGAGATCAACCGCGGATTATGGACAAAGGGTGGATAGGCTTTCTGGTTTTGGAATATGATGTACGATGCAAATGAGACGCAGATGCAATGATATGCGAATGCAGGTGCTAACAGGATCCAGGATAACATAAGCAAGTCAAAGCGCCATAACCGGTGGACTATACAAGGTAAGTTCTAGATTCTGTACCCACAGACCCACTCACGGGATAGCTTCTATGTTGATGGATAAGGTTCCCAAGATCACGGACACCAATCGCATCAACATTATGCAACAGGCTAGCTGTATTATAAAGAGAGTACGATAGGGTCTCTCCTGAGTGGAGTCCTCATGCTAGGCACACGAGGAGCGGGTCCTCGGAGACTAACACTACACGACTACCAATATAGAAACTGGTTCTACGAGTGGTTCCCAGAGTCATGGACCCTTCATGAATCAAATCGCGCAACAGGCTAGCTGTGTTACGATAGGATCTACGAAAAGGTCTATTCTGGAGGAGCTTTCATGCTAGGCACACAAGGAGCGAGTCCTTGGGGACTAACACTAATTACTACCAATTCTAAACTATGTTTTCTCTCTTCTTTTTCCAAAGCTCGGGTGTAAAGCTTTACTTGTGATATTTTCCCAGAATCCGACAAGTAAATATAATACAGAGCATATAATAGAAAGAGAAAGCAATAAATAAACAATAAGAGAAAATAAACATAAGAAAACAATTAAGAAAAGATTAGTATTCTTGAATTGAGTCAAGTTAGGCTTGACTCTCTCTTGCATAGGGCAATGCCATCCCCAGCAGAGTCGCCATCTGTCGTACCTCGAAAAATACGATCCTCGCGATGGCCGCGGAAAATACTGTTCGAAACAGAGTCGCCACCGAACTTTATTCATTCCAATGCAGGAATAGGAAAATATCGATAAAACCTTTAAGGAGATAAGAACATGGTCATCGCAACCAATATTCTAGGTTCGGGAGTCGGTTACGCAGAGGGAAGGTATTAGCACCCTCTACGTCCGTTGTACTCAACGGGAACCTCTTGATCGATTCGAGAGTAAAGTTAACTATGCTTATTTGTTTTCTTCTAAGGTTTCTCCTATAGGGGGAATGTGTGGTTTTAAGATAGGGTGCTCGCCAAGGATTGGGGCCCTTGTGCCTACGTATCTTCACTTGTAAGAAGTGGAAAATCAGAGCATTCGTAGTTCGTGGGACTACGGGAAAAAAGAGGGGATTGTGCTCGCCAAGATCATCGCAATCTTGTGCCTACGTATCTTACATTCAGAAGAGAATGAAGAATCAGAGCAGCCGTAGTTCGGCTAACTACGGTAAAAGGTTTGTGTTTGGAATGAACGAGAGTTTAAGTCGCATTCTAACTGCTAAACATTGGCTTGTCTGCTCGCTAGGGGAGGCTGAAGCGCGAGTTTGTTATGCGCGGAAGAAGGGACTAAACAATGTTCTAGGTAAGGTGTTTGAGTTGGAAATCGCACGAGGGCGAGGAATTTGGTGTTTATCGTATTGGATGTTTTTGGTTAGAGAACATAGTTCAATCGCACGGGGGCGAGAAAGAGAGAGTTGGGTTGAATAGGTAGTTAGGGTTTCGATTGCACGGAGGCGAAGAAGATAAGGTCGGTTAGATATTTTGAGGGAGAATGACGACTACTCGATAAACGAGACGTCAGTCCCGCAACCAATTAGTCGGGATATCGTTGGAATGCTAGATCCCAGTGATACCTTTTTCATTCAATTAATTAGGAAATTGTATTTGAATGGACAATGAATACTTGTCCAAATAGTTAAGGCGCGTGTTTTAGACGAAAGGTCGAATGACACGCTACCTAAGGCGTACGCCTCAATAGTTGTCATTCAAGAATTCAAGGAGTGCGAGACTCCAAGAACTCAGTTCTTTCGTAATTTGATTAAGAAAAAATGATTTGAATTTGACTTACGGTTTAGAAACATACTAGTGTTTAGACTTGATCACACGTGAGTGAGGAACGAGGTTAAATGGGTTGAAAACTTTAGGAGGAATGACGACTAATCGATAAACGAGACGTCGGCCTCGCAACCAATTAATTTAGATATTATTGGAATGCTAGATCCCAACGACATCTTTTTCATTCCATTAATTATAAAATATGTTTGTTGGACAGTGAAAGTATTGGTCCACATAATTAAGAAGTGTTTTAGGAACGAAAGTTCGAATGATATACTATTCAAAGTGTACACCTTGATAGTAACCATTCTCGAATTCAAGGAATGCACGACTCCAAGAACTCGATACTTTCGTAATTTAATTAGAAAATATTTTGAATAGTTTAACGTTCTCAGACTAGGCGCGCTAGGTATTCTAGAAATATAAGATTGAAAGTAAGAAAAGTTACCGAACGGAGTGGTTCCGTTGACCCTTAACTTTGCGTGTAAGATTTATTTCCAAGCTCCTCTTCTTTGATCTTTGGTGATGATAGCTCGACTTATGAAGGAAGTTAAACTAGGTCGCGTATTTGTGTTCTAAAAATGTAAGATCAAAAGGATCACAGCTCAAAGTGTGCACCTCAAGAGCAATCCTTCGGAAATTCAAGGAAGGCGAGATCCAAGAATTCAATTGTTTTGAAATTTGATTTTGAAAAATATTTTAATTTAACTAAGAAAAATAGTCTTAACAAAGAAAAAATTAATTAATTAATTGTTTATAAAAAGATTTTTGGGAAAAGCTAGTAATAACTAATTGTGTGGAGAAAAGTTTAATATCTTTGAAAAATATTTTAGCTTTATTAATAAAATATATATATATTTTTTTATACTTAAAATATTATTATAATTAATTGTTTTGAAAAGGTTAATACCTTTAAGAAGAAATAGATTTTAAATAAAATATATTTTTGAAAAGTTTATTATTTAAAAGTATTAATTTGATAATGATTTTTGAAATATATTTTGAAAATGACATTTGAGCACAACAAAAGCTAGATATAATTTACTAACCAAAAACTAATATTGTTAATTCAAAACAACACCATGAATATTAACGACGTCACGTCGGATATTCGACACAAACTTCAGAACAAAAACAACCACACAATGCCTTGAAAACAAAGATAAATACATCGAATCTCCAGTAGCAAACAAGCCTAATCGAGTGCTGATATACAATTGAACCAAAGAGCAAGGATTAAAGGATTTACCGACGCCGTATAACCAGAGTGAGAGCTGCCACAAGATTGTTGAAGATGAGGCTGATGCGGTACATGTATCAACACTAATATGGTTGCAGTGTCAAAGTTGTTGTTGAGAAGACGTGAATTCGTTAGCCGGACTCGTTGATGCGTATGGAGTTGTATTGCTGACTCGAGGCTTTTCAACTGCATTGTGCCTTCTTTTATTTCCTGCTCACCAACGAGTATCATCCAAGGGATTCTTGATTCTTTTGCATAGTCAAAGTGTTTCGGTCTTCTTTTGTTTACCAAGAATTCTGCTTTCACACCAGCATCCCATAGTTCACCAGCTAGCTCTCCAGCTAGTGTTACGTCATTCCCTAATATGTTCACTAAGACTTCTGTCTTGGTTGGTCGGGCCAACTGGTTCTGATCCTTCTGTTGTTGCTCCATTATGGCAAATACTCTTTCAATTCCCAGACTTACACCAACTGCTGGAACTTGCTTTGAACCAAACATTCCTATAAGGTTATCATATCGACCACCAGCAGCAATTGAACCAACCTGAGCACCCCCTTTAAAAACAACTTCAAATATAACTCCAGTATAATAATCAAGACCTCTGGCAAGACTTAAGTCAAAAACCAACAACATATACACCAATATAAATCCACAGACAAATCAACAATCGACATAACAGGCAATTAAGATGAAATAAAAAAGAAATGGCTCGAAACGATACTTGAACCCCGATGGTTGATGCTGATTTTATAGCAAGGTCGGTTTCCTCGTGTATCACTTGAAATGCCGAGTTGATGCTGTGAATCTGAGCGGCTGCGTCGGTTGCTACTCAAGTCGAAGCTGAGAATGCCGACACCGTGCTGTCGTTGTTGTTGAGCTGGAAGCAAAACAGTCGGGACGTTCTCCGGTCGCCGCAGCTGGCAACTTCGCGGTGTCGCCGTGAAACAGAAGGAGATCCCGAAAGTGAAATGAGTAAAGTGGCAAGAACCTCTGCTGTAATGCTTGTATCGTTCCATGCTACGGAGTTGCTGTTACGACATTGGCATCGAGTTCTGCAAGATTAAACTTAGCAACAACAGAAAATGAAACAGCTTGAGAATGACCACAACCGAAGTCGCGTAACAGGTTCTCTCTTTTAGCTTTACGGCAGCATCAGGAACAAGTGTAATATCACCAGTTTGGTGAACTTTCTGCATAACACCGATGTCAAACCCTCCAGAAAATCTCCCACTTTTGCCAATCAAACGATAGCTTTTACATCATTCCTCCTCACGACTTCATCAAATTTATACTTCAACGCCCCAGTAATTGGAAAAGCTAAAGCATTAACAGGTGGATCACACATGCTGATAACAGTAGCCCCATCATGTCCAACCTCAAGATCGACCTTAATTGATACCATCAAAACCATATAATTAATCCATAGAGAATAAAGATGCAGCCATAACAAGATGTCTAACAAAAGCTCCACAACTTCTAGGAAATAGTTCTCAAAACAAAAACAGAAATAGTTTGACAAGAAACAAAATTGTAACACAGACAAATATGATTCAAACACTCTAAACTTCTGATTTGTTAGCCTTTGCAGCGCTAGCAGCAGCTTGACCCCTGAGCCTACCAGTCTTTTTGGAAGCAATGAGACCAAACTTCATTGCGACACCGCAAACCTTAGGCCTGCAGCTCCTCTTAACTCTAAACAAGTGGTATGCACTACCCAAACCTCAATCATAGCCCTGCAATCACTTAACACAAACTGATATCTCAAGCGAGACGTGCTATCAAATCCTTCATGTTGGAGTCGGCGTAGTAAGTAGGCGAGAAACATGACCAACGTTGTTGCTGAAAACGAGCCTCAACTGCTGGTGTTTGCTGTGTCATTCACTCGCGAGCGGTAGAGGAGGTAGCAGTGCAGGCGGAGGTGAAGCTCCTCTTAACTTCCGGATCTGTCACACCTTTTAGCTTTGTAAGAAATCGATCTACAGCATTAACACATATAACAAGTAAATGAAGATCCTTTTCAAAGGTTTTCATCACCCGTTCCTGCTCATTATACCTGAGCAAGCCATTGTCAACAAAAACATAATGAAGCCTATCCCCAATAGCTTTATAAACTATAGTAGCAGCAACAGTAGAATCAACACCGCCAGATGAAGCACAAATAACATGTTCCTTAGGCCCCACTGTATTATTGATCACTCTAATTTCTTCCTCCAACACATCCTCCATCTTCCACTCACTTTTATTTCGATTTATCCCTGCACCATCTATTCTTGTTCTTCCTTGGCAACTAATCTCATGCCCTGCTGACCAGAAGTAAATTGAATAGCCCCAGTTTCTTGATTTAACCCTCCTTCAAAAACCTGCTGGGGAAAATTCTGAATGCCACTACTGTTATACTGAATACCCCAGGCCGTGGTTGTTGTTGGAAACGTTTAAATACTTCAAACCGGATATGCGCGAAAGATCAAGTGGAATTTCTCCTGTCAATTGATTTGAAGACAGATTCAAAGCCTTCAAATTTGATAACTTCGACAAGGATAGCGGTATGTAACCAATGAAATGATTACCACTCAAATCAAGTGAGTTCCAAGCCGAACACTTTGAAATCTCATCTGGGATTTCACCTTTAAGTCCATTCTTTCCTGAATTCAGCTCCTTTAAACGAGGAAGACGAGCGATAACACTCGAAACAATGTTACCTACTAACCGATTTGATTGAAGCTGAAGCACTTCAAGTTGAGAACAACCACCAATCTCATTAGGTATTGAACCCGAAATGAAATTGTGAGACAAAAAAACAATAACCACTGAAGCAAATCTTTACACAGCTGCTACCAAACAAACTCCATGAAGACAGACCAATTTCGTAATGAGCTCGAACTGTTATTGCGTGTTGTAGTTGTATGGCTGAAACGTTGAGCTGTTTGACGTTGTATACACGGTTGTTGAAATCGTGTGATGAACATTAGCAGCAGCACCAAAAGATTTCGTAATAAGCCGAAACTGAAGCTGTCAATTTCCTATTGCTACCGGTTGCGTTGGTGTTGTTGGTTGTAAAGTCTGAATCAGATCGGAGTTGTTACTACTTAACTTTCTCATGAACACCGAAATAATGTCGCTGATGCCGACACAACATTGTTGACTTGAACCAGGAACAAAATGTTGATGCTTTTGCAGAGATGAGATCTTCAAAATAATCTTGGTTTGCTGAGTTCAGTTGGTGGAATCAACGCATCTTATTGTTAACACTCGCGACGAAGCTTGTTGTGTTTTGAAGGATGTGAAGGTATCAAGGCAACCAATACCAGCTTCATTTCAGCCTCCTTCTGTTCAAGTTTCTTGTCCAATTCTTTGAGTTCCCTATCCAACTTTTCTTGAGCAGAGGAGTGTTCTAACTCCTTTTCACGAACATCCACCTGTTCCACATCATCTGTTATGCCCACGGGTTTGACATCACAATCAGAAGAATACTCATTGCCACCTGCAAATAAACCATTCTTTGGCTGGAATTCGAGATCATCCGAATCAACCCAATCAGCAAAATTGCTTGATTTCACATTCAAACTTTTCAAACGCAACAATTCTTCTTCCAAATCATGGATCTTTGAAACATAAGACTTCATCAGGTCACAAATCCTGATTTGAACTGGAGTCAATCTCATCCCAAGATCTACCATTTCGAGCTGCTTCTATTTTCATCATCAATTGATCTTTCTCCAGCTGAGCATCGCAGGCACGCTGTTTTAAGCTCTCACAGATTTGTCCACGTGCATGAAGCTCGCGCTGTAGCTCTGCATTGTCTTCATACATCTCCAAAGACTTGTTGTCGGCACCGCTGATTAAACCGTCATTCAGCGTCGCTCCAAGTTATTGTCGCCGTTATGGATGTTGCAGTTCTATTTCGTTGTTGCTGGTGCGAATATCAATCGCGGAGTCGTGAATGCAACTGAGTTGCTGCTGCTGTTGCCGCGAATTGCTATTCGTGCGTGAGTTATTTTTTGTGGAACTGCTTCACTGCTCAATAACAATGGCTTTCAATGAACCTGCTTTAAAACTTGCACGAGAATATGGCAAACAACATAAGGACCACCATGACTTCGAAGCATTCACAATGGTATCCTGTTTTCGTGTGAACAGACGCAAACTTCGACACGGGCTTAGCTACAGTTATGGATGTTCGCAGTGAAGCTCAAACTCTTTCAAGTGCGTTCTGTCGAACATGTTATGTGCGTCGGAATCGTGTTGTTTGATGCGGTAGTGATTTGCAAGGAGGGCAGAACAGAGGGTTGTATAGGTGAGAGTCGGTGTATGGCGTTATGTGAGGGTTTTGGTGGTTGGAAAACGGAAGCAGCGGAGGTGATTGGAGAGTGAAGGACGATGAAGAGAGAAAGAGGTGAAGTGAGGGTTTAGGGCAATGGCATTTGCGGATAGGGTGCGGTGATGGAGGCGGAGAGGTTACGGGGATTTTTCTTTCGCGAAGGAAGATGAACAGTGTTTCTGATTTAGGGTTTTTGGGGTTAATTGGGGATGGTTTTTTTTAGGGTTGCCCTTCAGAATTAGGGGCGGCCGTTTAGGGTTAGGGTGAACAGTATCTCCCCCCCCTAGGGTATGATGAACAGTGTTGTTTATATAACCCCAAAAAAACCAAACCCTAATCCACCGTGTCTCTCAAACAAAATAATTTTCTTCTTTTTTTTTTATAACATTTTCTTTTAATTTATTTTTAATAATAAACTAAGTTAATAATCTTATTTTTAATTCTAACTGTTAACTATAAATTTAAATCTAAATTAATTAATTAAAATCTAATCTAATTAATCCTAATTAAATTCTAACTCTATTTTTTAATCTATATTTTTTTTAAAATTAAAATTTTCTAAATTATAATTAAGCTCTAAATTAAATCTATTTAATTAAAACAATTAAATCCTAATTCTACTTCAAAACTAATTAAAAAATAAAAAAAAACAATATATTAACCTATCACGAGAAAAATGAAATTATATATAAAAAATAGGTATATATATATATATAAAACAAATACCCTTATTGGGTTAAAAAAGCGAAAATGTCCGTTTCTGCTGAAAAATACGCTACGCTGTATAAGCGAGGTAAATTAAAAACAAAATCGGGCAAATGAGAATTTTGAAAAAAAAAGTAGGACAAATTTGGGGTATGACACTTATTCACTTGGTTTATGTTTCAATATCATTAGCATTTGCGTATATAGAGTCATGTACATAGTCTAATCATCTGCATAGCATAAGCATATCAAGTCATCCAACAGGGGACCAATCATTATTCTCATCTCTAGAGGCCTATCAAGAGGTTATTATCCAAATTCAATCTCATTCAAGTCATCAGAAAAGAATTTGAAAGTTGGAGAAGTCAGTGGATCAAGCATTGAGTCTATCTCCTAGCTGAGGGTGTCTGAGGATCAACAAAGAAATTGTGAGCTATGGGCTGAGCATGGGGGGGTATCTAGACATCTTGGAGGACTTAGAAAGTCATTTGGAGAAGGAGACAGGTCATTGGTGTAGTCACAAGGGTTGTGGAGGAAGACAGTCAACTAGGGTTTCATCTGGGTCAACCCTGGGTCAACCCTAGGTCAAAGGATTGTTTGAAAGGCATTGAGGGCTATTGAGGAGATGTGGGGTTCATCATTTGACATGGAGAATAAGGATATGTTGTTATGCTAAGAAGAAATCAAGAGAAATCAAGGAGAAGAGGAGGTTTTAAATTAGGGATTCTGTGCAAAATCCCCTAGTTTAGGTCAAATTTCCAAGCAAGATAAGTCAAAATGCAAACTCCAAATGGATCCTTTGCCAACATGAAACTTGTATAGGATATCAAGACCTTTAATTTGAGTGGTGGAAGACATCAAGGAGATTTATAGAACTCAAGTTATGGTCCTTGCAAGTTACAGGTTATCTGAGGTATCTGAAATTTTGTCTGTGAAAGTGACTTGACTTCCAAGCTATTTTTACCCCTCAAGGAGATTTCAAATGAATTTCTGGTCAACATAAGAATTGTTCCTCATTGTCTTAGATTTCTATAATGGTATAGTATGCCTTCATATGATTTGTGGAACTCTACTTATGGTCTTGGCAAGCAAAGGGTATTTTGGTCATCTGAGAATTAAAGGTCATTCTTAGCCTATGCCTAAAACTCATACAAGGGAGCTTCAAATGAAAAACTTCCCAACATCAAAGTTGCTCAAAATTCCATTTTAAGTCAAGAAAAGAAGTCATGGAAGTTTGGAAATGCATGGAACAAGACTTGATAAAAGTTGGTGAAAAATGACTTAAAAAAGGCATATAACTTGAAAAAGTTCAAGTTGGAAAATGGTTTGAGAGATCTACAAGTCCAATATGGGTCATCCAATATACCAAATTGATTCCCAACATCATTTTAAAGACATTGGTTCAGCCACATTTTTGAGTTTAGGCTTAAAAATTGGACTTCCTTTGTAAAGTTGTTTCTTGCATCATAAGGCAACATGGTAAATCTTCACACAAGGCAAGGAAAAGATTGGTTTTTCATGCATACACTCCTAATATCTCATGAAAGGAGATTTTCATACAAATTTACCCATGGTGCAAGCATGATATGAGATGATTCAAGATACCACCAAATGATAAATTCATGAAAGTTCCACAAGTTTCTAGATCCCTCTAGGACCAATCTAGAAGCTTCTCATTCTGTTAATCCTCACCTACATAAGGAAGTGAAGCCATTTGTGCATTGGTTGGTGATTCTTTGAGCTTGCAAACATTACTTTGAATCCTTCACTCCAATTTGCATTTTCTATCCAAACTCCATTAAAGCTTCATCAATCATCTCAGTTTCTGTTATCATCATCATCCACCATTATCATAGAGTAATTGGCAAAGGAAATTGGAAGGAATTCGTGGCTGGTGAAGGTGATCCAAGTTTACACTCCAACTTGCATGAAGAGGGGGATAAGGTGATTCAAGAAGATTTAGCCACAACCATTGCAAACAGTAGAAAGCACACCATTGGAGGAGCATCTAGAAGCCATTACAAGTCTTGAATTGCAGCACAACTACCCCTGCCATCATCACTTGCAAGGTATGCAAAACCCTTCGAATCTCCTTATTTATGCTGTTGTAGATCATGTGGTTAAGATAGGAATACTTAGAGACCATAGGGAATTGATTCATGAGATCTAGGGAGAGTTATATGAAGTTTGATGGCAGAGTGGTGAAACTTTGATGAGCAAGAAACCCTAGTTTAGGGGATGATAATCATGATAGATTAGTTCAGAATAGTCAGTGCAATGTGGTGAGTGCATTAGTACAAGAATTGGCAAGTTTGGTTATCATGCACACCAGGTGTAATGCAGTGGTACCAGGGTATTCTAGCTATCGGGTTCGATTACACATTGAGATTCAGCAAAATCTAGGGTTAGGATCTTGTAGAGGGTGAAGAGTAGAGCAGTTTTGGTGTTGAGATCGTGGCGTTTGGTTGAGTGAGGAGGGAGAGATGAGCAGTGGAAGTTTGTGCATGGAAGGATAATTCTGCAAAACCCTAGGGCTCGTTGGGGACGACGACCCTCAGCCATCAGATCATTCCCAGATTTTGACTTAATCCTCTCATCGTGCGGCCACGATTTAATGCTGAAAACGGAGGGAAAATTTGAATCCTCAAACGCAGCGTTTGAGTTAGTGGCCAGTCTGGGCTCAACTGCTTTTCACGCCCCCCAACTTGCTGGGCCCAACGTATATCAATTGTTGTTTTTACTTTTCATACCCCCTGCCTTTTATTTTATTTTAATTTCTTTTCATTTTCATGCATTTTCAAAAAATCATAATAAATCATAAAAACATTATTTTTTGATAATTCTTTTTGCATAATTTTCTTCAAGATGTCTAGAAAATTATAAAAAATAAAAATTGCATTTTATTTTTTATTTGATATTTTTCCCATATTTTCCAAATAAATGCCTATTTTAGGTGTTTCATTTCATGCATGATTTTGTTAATTTTTGTTCTAATCAATGCTTTAATATTTTTTTGTCCATTCTTTTTAGGTTGATTAATAGACATTGTTAGCTTGTACATGCAATTTAGTTCATATTTTTAGGAATTAATTTTAGGTGATTAGTGTAGGTGTGAACAACATGAACAAAATTAGGGTTTTAAATCAACTTAGGTGAAATAGTTTAATTCTTTTAGGATAGTTTAATTTGATTTTTGGGGTATGGACTATAGGGGTTATGGGTATAGGATATATCCCCTTAGAAATCACCAGGATTCCCCTACTGCTATTAGTATATACTGCTATATGTGATTGATTGGTGTGGTGTGCCCTCTGGGGATTACTGATTTGTCTGTGTGGGTATTGGGATTGTCTGGGGATTGGGGAGAGCTGAAGACTTGTGATGTTGAAGCCATTGGAGATCCAGAGACTGAAGACCAACTTCCATTGTTGATGAGGAGATTCCTGCTAGCAGCCGTTGAGGAGATTAGGGTTTAGGAGCTAGGCAGAGCTCTAGATTAGAAAGCTTGATTCTCAAACATGGAAGGTTTTGACTGCCTCCATTCCTCTCTGTGATACAGAGTCTCTCTAAGACACTCACCCCCTTCCTTTGGAAGGCTTGGTGCTACTGTCTAAGAGATAGAACTCTTGAGAGAGAATATCTTATGTGTTAGTAGCAGTTGGTTTGCCACCCTTGGTAGTCAACTAATTGCTTAACACCCAATTCACTCTTGTGATTGATCCCTCAGCTTGGAGGATGAGACTTGAAGAAAAGCCATTGTAGACTGAAGATTGATAACCAAAGCCCTTGCTTAAAGACTGTGGAGATGGAGAGTGATGCTTACTGAAGCTTGTAGCTGATTGGAGAGGACCGGAAGATAGGTGTTGATGCAGAGCTGCTGTGGCTGTTTATTTTTATGCTGTTATTCATTCCTGATGTATTGATTGGTTTTCCTGACTGTATTGTTTGTTGTTTACCCTGTTGGGTTGAAAGTGAAGCCTGTTCACTTTTGCCTATTGTTTTTCAGGTTCGAGGTTGAGTGGGACTCCCTTGCCTCGCTTGTATTGCTGCATCCATGCATTTTACTGCTTTACTGTATATATCTGATATTGTTTCTGTTTCCGTCTATTCCCTTAGGATCTCTGTTTCTCTCTGTGCAAGAGAGAAGCATGATAGACACTAGGTCTTAACCCATGCATGATAACATTAGGTTAGTTTGATTCCCTTCGCAACCGTAGGTTAGGGTTCTGTCTTTTCTTTCTCAAAACAAACAGAAAACACGATAAAATTTCAAACACAATAAAAGACACTTCTTCCGTAAAAGAATGTGAACTCATCAAGACGTCATTTTTGTCCGCCGGGACTGCTAATCAGAAAAAACCTTTTTCAGAAGGAATAAAATCAATCAAGACAGACTTGTGTCATACGTGGCTCGAACTACGTTTGCTCTGATCTTCCATGCAGTGTGGAAGTACGTAGGCATAGGATGCGATATCCTAGCGAGCAACCTCCCCCTCCTTTCCCGTAGGTAGGCGAACTACGTTGACTCTGATTTCTCGTTCCAGACGGGAATACGTAGGCATAAAGTGCGATACTTTGCCGAGTCATTTTCTTTCCTTTTAACCCCTGACCTATAGAATAGATAGAATAACAATCCATACCCGAAAACAAGCGTGGATCCCGTCGAGTACGACGGACGTGAGGGGTGCTAATACCTTCCCCTTGCGTAACCGACTCCCGAATCCAGGTTTTGGTTGCGACGACCATACCTTTCCCGTGTTGTGCGAGGTTTACTCTGAGCGTTTCCTTTCCCTCTCGTGGGATAAATAACGCACGGTGGCGACTCTTCTGTTCAGTCGGCGCCGATTTTCGCAGTAGCGACACCTTTCCACAACCTCATAAGGCATCGGTTACCACATCAAATGCCCATAAGCCAAATCATAACTTTCAGCAAGCTGTCATTTCAAAACATACGACCCCACTCCTGCTACATGCCAAAACACCCCCAACATTATAAATTGTACAAGCATGCACAAAAGCAAGCCGCACGAAACCTGCAGCTTAACCCACCTTTAAAACTGTACCTGTGTCTCGACACAAATAACAACTTGTAAAACCTTCTACTATACCCTACATAACAAGACAATTTGGTATCAGAAACTTAATAGAGAAGTTTTATTTTCTTGAGTTTAAAAGAAGAAGGGAATGAAAAATTAGGGGGGATACCTTTGCCTTTCTTTGATCTCTTCCCTACTCTGCAAACAAAAACTTGTTTTACTCTTCAATCCACAACACACCAACCAACATCCACCTACAAATAGCTTCGGATCGAAAATCTCGCCACTCAAAACCTTCATCTCACCGTGAACACCAATCCGCCGCGAATCTGCACGACAACACAACAATAACACAATAGAGAAAAACAACCAAAACTCCTTTTCAACAATCTTTTGTTCTCTATATTTTTAATCTTCATTCAAATACGCATTCACAACAACAACTTGACTCTTCTTCACCTTTAATATTATTTCATTATTCAACCTTCAAACACCCATTCACATCCAAATCCAGAAACAACAAAACAGAAAATGGAGTAGAAAAGGTTTTGAGACGAAACGGAAGCAATTTGAAATCATACAAAATTGAAACAAACCATCAAAGCCAAACCAAACTTGAGATTAGGTCGAGGCGAGATCGAGAGACCTAAGTGAAGGAGAAGGTCAGATTCATGTCTTCGACCGTGTTTCTCTTTCTCTTTTACATTTTCCTCCCCATTTTTGTTTGGATCGATGACGAGTTGTTGTTCTTGTCCATTCTACCTTTTTGACCATGACATTTGAAGGATGAAGTTTGACATATTTTTTTTTGTTTTGGATGTGTTTTTTCTTCTTTTAAAATGATGAGACACCTTTGTTGTTACTGTTGTATGTTTATTGGGTTTTCTAGAGCCCATGGTGCTACACACACCACCCTCTTCATTTGGTCTGTACCGTGATTGCTCCTCAAGAGTATGAATGGGTCGTGAGGCCCATAAGGAGTCCATGGATTTTATAACACCACCCTATGTTCTTGACCTATACCCCTAGTGTTTGTTTTGTTTATTTAATTTTGTTAATTTCAATTGATTAATTTTTAATTCTAATTTTGTTATTAATTTTGATGCTAGTATTAATTAGTCTTGATTTTCATTTTCGATTAAGTTTTGATGCTAACTTTTATTATTTTCCATGTTGTTGATTTAGGATTTGGAATTTTGGATTATAATTTCTTGTTAGTTGAGGAGTCTTTACTCCTAGTTGTATGATTAGTTTGTGTGTCAGTTCAACTGTTACTTTGGTTTTGTTGGTTACCATTTTGTTGTACTCAGTGGGGAACGAGGAGTCACTCAGTCTTGCCTTGTAGCTAAGATCATGACATCGTTCTTTTGGATGTGGATGAGGAGTCACTCAGTTTTGTTTCGTAGCTAAGATCACAACATTGTTTCTTTTGTGATTGATTAGTACGGTGTTTACTTGTGCTTGCTCACATGATCCCTTAGGATTCCTAGTCCCACTTAATTTCTGATTAAGGTGGAAGTAGGAAATACATTAGATTTTCAATCCTTTGCATTATAACAATTAGGATAGTCCCTCTTTGACCTCAACTTTAGGTCCATCATTTGTATGATAACATTAGGTAGATTTCCCTTTCATCCTAACTTTAGGGCCATTTTGTATGATAACATTAGGGTTTTCAGTTCCCTTTTAATGTTTTCCTTTGAGTCTTCTCTTCTTATCTCAAACAATTCTAAGACACTTAATAAAGATCTTGAATGTTGTGCGCCACGAGCCGTAAGCATATGGGAAATGATGATTGGGGGTTTCTCTTCACTTGTCTAGAGTGTTTAGTGTACGTCCCGTGGGCGATGTACGACGCATTCGTTCCTATATCATAGTCTTTAGTGCAACGTAAAACTCAAACAAATCCAATTCACTTTATTCAAACCTTTTTTTATCCTTCGGGATTTTTTCTTTCAAACTCATTTTCAGAAAAGAGTATGTTACTTTTCTGTTCTATCGCAAACAGGCATCAACCCTAACTGCTGAAATTGGAATTTAACGTCGCTCATAAAAAACACTTAACCAACTTGTGGTTTAGTTACCCGAACTATGTTTTCTCTAATTTCTCATACCAGATGAGAATACGTAGGCACAAGACGGAGAAGTCTTGGCGAGCACCCTTCTCCCTCTTTTATCCGTAGTTACCCGAACTACGTTTGCTCTGATTTCTCATACCAAATGAGAATACATAGGCACAAGACGGTGAAGTCTTGGCGAGCAACCTCCCCACTACCACCCGTAGTTTTCCGAACTACGTTGACTCTAACTTTCCCATTGCACGAGGGAATACGTAGGCATAGGGCAGAGATGTCCTATCGAGTCTCCTTTTTCTTTTCCGGTTTTCGTTTAGTAGTAGCTTTTAGATAAATCACCCTTTGATTAGACAATAAACATGGATCTTGTTTAGTACAATGGACGCAAGGGGGTGTTAATACCTTCCCCTTGCGTAACTGACTCTCGAACCCAAGATTTGGTTCTGATGACCTAGTTTTCTCCTTTCTTTTAGGTTTTCTTCGATCTTTTCTTTTCCCTCCTTTAGGATAAATAACGCTCGGTGGCGACTCTTTTGTTTGTTTTCGCCGGTTGTTTTTCGCAGTTGCGACACTCAACATCAACAAATAGTTGTTAGTGCACTAGGTATCCATCTTGTGTGACAATGTTTTCAAGAATAACATAATAATCTTGAAGGCTTCTTATTCAAAATCTAGGCATGTATGGTCATGATTCTTATTATTGTTCAATGACTTCTTCAAAAACATTAGACTCTTTCTAATCATAATCGAGTTCAAATGTCTCACTTGAAGATGGTTCATCATCTTTTTTCTCCCACTTCCATCATTCTTTCTTATTGATTTTGACATCAACTCTAGCAACGACCTTTTTTGGCAAAAGGATTGTACAACTTGCATAACCCTACAGTATAGTATCCTATAAGAATCATATGAACACCCTTGTCTTCAAGCTTCTTCCTCTCTTTTTTTATATGGTGTATCTAAAATACAAAGAACCAAATATTCATAAGTGTTTGACAAAACGAACCTTATAAGGCCAAATTTACCCATGTACCTTAGCAAGACTTCTATTAATATATAACATAAAAATGAAAAACTTAACCCAAAATATTTGGCAGAAAATTATATTCTTTTAGCATACACCTTGTCATGTTCATGATGGTCTTGATCTTTTATCTCATCCAGTCTATTGTGTTAAGGTATGTGTGTTGCAGTGATCTCATGTTGAGTTCCCATCTCCTCTAAAAAGATACAAATTATTTGGATGTGTATTTCCCACCTCCATCACTTTTAAGTATGTTAAATAGAATTTCTGCTTGTTTCTAAATTCTCATTTTAAATCTCTTGGAAACCTGGAAAAGATGGTTTACTTCCAACCATTTTTAATTTCTAGAAAAAGAAGGTTAACAAATAAAATTATCTTGCTGAGCTTTACTCAATTGCATTTTTCCTTTCCCTCTGAGCAACACCTCCTTAAAACACTCTCCTTGAACATTTAACAAGAACTCACCATCTTTCGAACTTCTGCTATTGGATTATATAGAGTAGAAAAATGAGCATGCTTAGAAAATAGAGCTACCTTATATCTAACCTTGCAATATCCAAACCAAATCGAGTTAAAATTAGATAGAACTTTTAGGATATTCTTGACCTCCAATAACTTTAAAAAACTGAATCTTAAGGCATACTTATTAATTTTTGATGGAATGAACACCTCATAAATCAATCTGAAAGATCTAAACCGCTTCCGAAGTTGGAAACGCGAAACTTTAATAAGGAAGTTTAGGAAGTATAAAGACAAAACGTATTTAGGGTCATATCTCGTAGCCACACAACACAAAATAAACTTAAATGGGTCTAGCTTAGATATAACACTAAAATGGATAAGGAAAAGTAATGTATGCAAAAATTATACTGTCCAAAAAAGTATTGGGTGTGTGCGTGTTCCCACTGCATGGGTAGGGAGACTCAGAGGCCCTTGTAGGTATATTGCGCGAATATGGTGAGGCTAGCTCACGGTTGAAAGTAACCCTATACGGTGTTTTTTTAAGGCTATTTAAGGGACCAACTCACGTGAAGGTGAGGGGCCCTGCTGGCGGTCGGTGCTGATAGGGTTTAGGCAGGCGGTTAGATTATTTGTGTTTAAACTGCTAGGAGTGGAGCGCCCTCTGAGTAGTATTGAGTGGTATTGGATGAATATGACTTCATCCTCTATCCCTTTTAGGGATGAGATATTTATAACGATTTCTGATTCCTAAGGCTTTCTTGGAAAAGATCGTTGCCCACCCAGTTAAAAGGTGGACTGTTTAATTCCTAATTCCAAGGGATACGTGGGTCAGTAGCTATATTGACTTTCCTGTTATCCAAGACACGTCATATCCCACGTTTCTTCTTCCCAAGGGCAGGGAAAACGTAAGGGCAAGGCACTATCTCCCTTTGGGGCCATGTTAGAAAAGAGAGCAGGGGGCTGACACGGCCTGTGTCAGCAAGTCTGGCACAAAGAATTTTTTTATATCAAAGGAACAGGGAGCCAACGCGGCTGCCTGTGTTAGCGTGGGCGTGTCATGATCCAATTTCTTAAGATTTCTGTCTGTTTTAACCCCCGAGGGTATTTTCGGAATTTCCTGACTTCAGTGTTGGATTTGTGAGTATTTAACATACAAATGGACAAAGGAAGAGGATATTTTGGGTCGTGAAAAAAAGAACAAGAAGATACAATTGAGTGCTCAGGAGAGAAGGGAGAACGAGAGATTTTCAAAGGCAAAAGCAATTGAAGATCAAAAGTAATCCCCATTTCTACTGTAATGTTGTATCTAATTGTTCGATTTACTTTATTAAATATGAGTAGCTAAACCTCCAAATGCTAAAGGGTCCCTAAATTGTTATTGTAATAACATTATTTTCTTTGTTTAAATAATATAAGCACTTATTTTCTTAATCAAATTTTATCGATTAATGATTTTATAACTTTTTCAACTGGAAAAATTGATTTAGTTTTACGGTTAACTTTAGGTCGGAAAAACCATTGTTAATACAATTTGATCGATAATGCCTCAGTAGATAATTCCTAGGACTAGGATTACCCTGTTGCACTTGATTACTGCGGAAACCATTTTCATTGCTTGATCTCATATTGATTTTCTATGGACAAAGTAATCTGATTATAATTTTAAGAAGTTTTCTCACTAAGACTTTATGAGCAAACAAATTTTGCAGTCAAGAATTTGATGAAATTATGGCTATATTGTTGAAATAAGGATTAATGTTTTCGCAAGGAAATTCATACACGACCCCTAGCATGATCTCATATCTTGTTGAACTTTGTTCATTATTTTGCTTTATTATAAACATTTTGTTTTAAAATTTGTGAAACCAATTTTACAAACCTCTAATCGAATTTTGTTTAATTAAATTTAAATTAAGCTTATATTGCCTAACACAGTCCTCGAGATCGATACTGGGGATTGTCCCCCTATTTTAACTACAATTGGCAGATAGTACACTTGTTATTTTACCAGTCAAAAACGTAAGGACAAGGCAGTATCTCCTCTTGGGCGACTTTGCATCATCGCCCCTTTCTTATGTCGATCCTACGTTGTCTCCTTAGGTCGGATATTTGCAAATATAACACTACACGGTCCATCACACATGAGTCCTTCGGAAGAGGGCGAAGTTTTTTTCACCCTCAATTAATGGAAGTACTTTGAGGACTGACAATTTCTCTTATGAGGCTTTTGTCGACCCTTAGGAGTTCAGGTTTTTATAGATCCCCCACCATGCAACTTATCCGATGAGGTGCTTAAGTACCTCAAGAGGGAACTTTATAAACTCTGGGAACTCTAAGTCCCTCAGAGGTTGTATCATGTAGCCCGGCTGGGGAGATGATGAGTCCCTCATGCAGGGCATTTTTAACTTTCCAGGTGGGACTTCTATCAAGCCATCTAGAAAGACTTGACACCATGTCTCTTGGGCTTTATATAGGTTGCAAACCTTATACACGATTTTTTAGGAGATATCTCTTTCGAAGAGATACTTAGTTCCTCAGGCAAGAGCTTTATCAATTATGAGAACTCTAATTCTCTTAAAGGTTGTATCATGTAGCCCGACTAGGGAGATGCTGAGTCCCTTGGGCGGGGCGTTTTTAATCTACAAGGAGAAACTTCTATCAAGCCCTCTAGCAAGACTTGAAACTAAGTCTATGGGTTTTGATATAGGTTGTACCCCTTATGCAGGATTTTTGGGAGCAATTTTGTTCGAGAAGATACCGAGTCCCTCAGGCAAGAACTTTATCAACTCTGTGAACTCTAAGTCCCTCAAAGGTTAAATCATGTAGTCCGGCTGGGGAGATATTAAGTCCCTCAGGTGGGGCATTTTTAACCTTCTAGGCAGGACTTCTATTAAGCCCTCTAGCAAGACTTGACACCAAGTCTCTGGGGCTTGATATAGATCGCGCCCCCTTAGGCGTGATTTTTTGGGAGCGACCTCACCCGAGGAGATACGGAGTCCCTCAGGAGAGAGCTTTATCAACTCAAGGAACTCTAAGTCCCTCAGAGGTTGTATCATGTATCCCGACTAGGGAGATGTTTAGTCCCTCAAGTGGGGCACTTTTAAACTTCTAGGCGGGATTTCTATCGATCCCTCTAGCAAGACTTGACACCAAGTATTTGTTGTTTGATATAGGTGACACCTCTTAGGCAGGATGTTTGGGAGAGATCTCTCTCAAGGAGATGTTAAGCCCCTCAGGCAAGAGCTTTATCTTGGCTAATCAGGTATAGTTCGGTAGGGCGACCAAAGTCCCCTTTTGGAAGTTTAGTCATGTGAATGCCTCGAGTGGAGGAAAAGGTTTTCCCATGGGAGTCCAGTATATAATTGTTTCCATGAGAGGTGGAAGGATGCTTCCATGAAGGTCCAACATATAATTTCCTATAGGGGCAGCGAGAATCCTTCCATGAAGGTCCAACATATAATTTCCTCGAGGGGAGGCAAGGATTCTTCCATGAAGGTTTGTCATATAATTGCCTCGAGGGGCGGCAACGATCCTTCCATGAAGTTCTAACATATAATTGCCTCGAGGGGCGACAACGATCCTTCCATTAAAGTCCAACATATAATTGTTTCCATGAGAGGAAATGTGACCTTCCATGGAAATCCAGCATATAATTGTTTCCCTGACAAGTGGTAAGGATAATTCTATGAAAGTCCAACATATAATTATTGCCATGAAAGGCGGCAGGATCTTCCGTAGAAGTCAAGCATATAATTGTTGCCATGAGAGGATGCAAGATTTTCCATGGAAGTCCAGAAAATAATTGTTTCCCTGAGAGGCGGTAAGTATCCTTCTATGAAGGTCCAACATATAATTGCCTCGAGGGGCGGAAAAGAACATTCCATGAAGGACCAACGTATAATTTATTCTAAAGAGAGGGGTATTTGGAGAAACACAACATTTGAATGATTGTTCTAAATTACACAGGCATAACATTTACTGAAAAAGTTACAAATAATTTCAACTATAGTAATATCAGAAGTGGAGTTTGTTCCAAGTCTGGGGTAGGAGCGACCATTCAAGTCCTTACAATTTGTATGCTCTGTGAGGTAGTTTTGGCATATGCGATACAGTTTTTCCTAGCTAGGTTTTAGCTTCCTCTACTATGTAGGTATGATTACTTCCATTAATACCAAGTTTCCCTCCTGCATATCCCTTAGTTTCACCTTGGAGTTGAATCTCCGAGAATCTCTATGTTTGCAAGCAAACTTTCGGACATGGTCGGCCTCTCGTAGTTCGTCGATCAGATCCGTCGTGCATTTCAATCCTATGTCGTTTGTTTCCTCGTTGAAGAAGGCTTGTCGCCATGACGACATCTTGATTTCTAGAAACCATGGAAAATATGGTTTCCTTGGTTGTAGGTTGTGGCGTGGTGTGATACGACCGTACCATCTCGTGGAGCAGTTCCCCTCACAGACATTTGGCATCGTCCAACTTCCTCTTTAGTCCTTTGAGGATCACTTTGTTCACTGACTTGACTTGTCTATTGTCTTCAGGATGTGCCACATATACAAACTTTGTCTGCATGCCCTGATCCTTGAAGAAGTCAGTAACCATAGTACTTGTGAATTAGGTTTCGTTGTCCAAAATAATGGCGTTGGGAGACCATACTGGCACACGATCGTTTCTAGTAGAAGCGCTTGACTCTTTCTGCCGTAATTTTTTCCACTACCTCCGCATCTATTTTTTGTGAAATAGTCCACCCCATACTATCAGAAAATTTAACTACCTTGGCGCTAGAGGGAACGGGTCCAGGATGTCCATGCCCCACTAGTAGAAGGCCTGAGGCGAGGTCATTGATCATAGGAGTTCTGGAGGTTATGGTGAAGGTCAGCATGTCTTTGGCATTTATCATACTTCTTGATGAAGGCGATGTTATCCTTCATTAATGTGGGCCAGTAGTAACCCTCTTTTAACAACTCGTGGGCAAACAATTTTTCGCTGATGTGACTACTGCATGCTCCCTTAGGGACTTTCATGAGAACTAAGGCTATGTCGTTCTCATCTAGACATCTCAACATGGGAGTAGACCTGCCCATTCTATAGAGCTTCCTTAAGAGTAGGGTCTATTTGGCGACTTTCCTTCTGATATTCCAAGTTTCTCCCCCGTCATGTGGGAGTTTTCCAAACTGCTATTGAATGCCAAATATGCCTTATTTTGAACCATTATTCTTGGCACTTTTCAACTTATTTCTTATGTTTTAATAGATTTATTCCATGTTCTTGTGTGATTCTTCAATTATATTGCAAATACCTTTGGATACTTTGATATGTGTGTTATTGTGCAGGATATAGGCATAAAGCATCAATGATTAAAACACAAAGGATTGGACAAGAAAGCCAAAGAAATGAAGAAGAATCAAGATGTTCATTGTGCAAACACCAGCGAGGTGAAAGCGAATGTTCACTGTGTGAGCTCCTGGCGAAGCCCCAACAAACAATCTTAGATTAGAGGCGGTAGGAAAAGTACCCTAAGTTCGTTGTGTGAACTTGTAGCAAAGAAGTTCGTTGTACGAAGAAGTGTTTGCACTGCGAACTTAGATATTTCCTCAGGGGAGATTTAACTATTCAGAGCCACCTCATGTGCCACAAAGGGGTATTCGCAGTGCGAAGAATGAGTTTGCACAATGAACTTGACAGGTTTTGTAATACTATTTAAGTAATTTCTCTTACTTTTTAGAGGAGAAGATAAATTTTCCGTATCAGAAATTTATCTCTCTTCATTCCAAAAATATTCTAGATAGAGAAATACAAACCCTAAGAGGGATAAGCATAAATCGAACCAACTCGGAGCTTGATCTTCGAGTAAGTGCTTCGATCTATTGTTGGGTTTGGATGTAATTTATTGACACCTTATGTATTTCATCTAATATATGTATTGTGAACTAGTTTTGATTCAATATTGATGTTGTTTTTGATTTCTTATTTATGGGTATTGACAAAACCTTTTCAAATCTTAGATCTAAAATATTCATCTATCAATGAGAAAACTTTTGACATAGTCTTGTAAGTTGATATTCACTAATATCATTTTTATGTTATTTTGTTTATTATTAGCATGAGTAGTGATCAATATGGTAAAAACCATGATAACGTTTTTGACACAAACGGTATTGTGAGGATGTGTGATAATAGAGATGAAGGACTTGTTCACTTACATTTGGCAAATTAGTTGAATGCATGTAAAAAGGGTTAATCGTATGTATGTATTCTGATCGTGGCATTTTACATGAATCAATCATTTACCTAATATGGATGTTATCCTTGTTTACTTGTTTATACATTAATTTGAACCGTTATAGAAATATACTCTTCAGATCTAGATCTAGGATGAATATCTGTTAGGTTCTAAACTCTAGACATAAATTTAGGTTTAACATTTACGTAAGTATAAGTTCTTAATGCTTTGTGTTGTTGATTTGCATGAGACATCACCAATGAGACAATGCGGTTGTCCTCTTGATGCTGCGTTAGACATAACCTCTGTTGTGGATGATACATGAAGATGTTAGACGAATGATTAATTTGTGTTTAAGTGGTAAGAAGAATGCATGTGTTATCAATTGATGAGATCCAATCCCAACAAGGCTCAGTTTATTTGAAGTCTTTACTTTATATTTTTCGTCTTTATATTTTTAGCTTTTATCTATTATACCTTGAATCTGTCAAACAATTTATCCGCAAGCTTAGAAACGTAGAGACTGTTGATCGACATTCTTTCCCTTGCATCAATCCATGTGGATACGATATAAATCCTGGAGGAAATCCTTTCAAAACTAAATTTTTGCTTCTTGTCGCTTTACTGCAATTCGAACAATTGCAAGTAACATAATACAGATGGCATCTAGCTGGACTTTGAAACAAGTTCTACAAAGTAGGCTTCACATGCCTCGATGTTGAGGGAGGCCAGAGTCTCCTATATGACTGTCCTATTGAACCCGCGATCTTTTAGGTGACCATCTTTGACAAGAGATCCTCCACAAGGTTCTGTTCATGGGGGACAAGCTCTATTTTGACAGAAATGAAATGTAAGGACATATGTTGTATCTTATGCAAATATTTTATCAACATAGGCTCCTTGGCCTAGTATTGTCACGATACTTGGTTGGTTACCAGCTTAGAGTCTCTTTTGGCTTTTATTCGGGTGGATTCCATTTCTTGGGCGAGGATCATATCGGTGATGAGCAATTTGTATTTCGCTTGGTTGTTGTTGGTAGTGAACACAAATTTCCACGCCTACTTAACAACTATATCGCCTGGTCCTTTGAAAACTATTCACATATCGATTATTTTTACGTTAGAGGCGCCATTCACGGATAATTCCCATTTCAAGGGCGGCTCCTCCTCAATAGGAGAATTGAGACCGACTATAAAACGATCAAGGCTTGTGACTTGATACTTTCTCCGGAAGGTATTAGATGTCGTATTCCGAGAGCTCTACCGACCAGGACATTATTCTCTCCACCACGTCAGACTTCTTCAATACTTGGCGGATGGTGTAACAGCCCAATTTTTCAATAATTAATTATTCATGTTAACTAATTGAATTATTTGGATGATTTTAATTATAGGAATTATTGTTAGATATTTGAGAGGAGAATTTATAGAAGGAAATAGAATGGAAAGACTTATAAAAGAAAAGTGAAAAGAAAAGGAAACATAAGAGAAAGAATAGAGAAAGAAGGAGAAAGAGGAGAAAGAGAAGGAGAAGAAGGAAAATTTGGAAAAGCTCAAGAACAACTCTCAAGCATCAATTTAATCGAGGTAAGGGTGTGAAATATCATCATCTTGTCAATGTATACGATTATGTATGCTTGGGTTAGATTGTTGGATGTTTTTCTACAACTTCCATTTTAATGCAAAGTGGACTTAATCAATAGAAAGCGAGTTTTAACGGTCGAAAATGAGAATAAGTGGTATAATTTAGTCGAGGGAGGTTAGACTAAGGCTATGGAACTAGTTTGGTGAGAATCGGTCGGTTTTGTGAAGAGTTGAGGACTTGATGACAGTGAAGAATTCTGAGTTCGCAGACATTCGCTAGCACCTTCGCTAGGCGAACAGGTCGCGAGCGTTCGCTAGGCGAACAAGTTAGCGAGAGGTCCCAGACTTGGACATAATGTATTTGATCTGGTTCGCTGGTAGCGAGTGAGGTAGCGAAGGATTCGCTAGAGCTTCGCCGCAGCGAGTAGGTGGCGAGCGAAGTCAGTAGCTTCTGTTTGCCTTCGCGAGCTTGTTTGCTAGGCGAAGAGATAGCGAGTATTCGCTAGAGACTCGCTAGGCGAGCAAGCCAGCAAGCGTGACAACATTTGGTTTTCTTGTGATTCCATTCCATGTTGATTTCTTTGTTCGATTGTGTTCAATCCTTGATGGAAATAAGTAATTGTGTGCTGTGAAATATGTGATGTGGGTAGCCGCAAGGCGTGAATCCTAGGTTGTGGAATTGATTGTGAATTGTGGTCTTTTGACAAATAAATGCATTTTTTTAATTGATTAAAATGCATGATGAATGTTATTAAATTCATTGCCGTGAGCATGATGTTGTGAATGTATGTTGTTGTATGCAATTGTGTTTGAGAATGCATGGGAACGTATTGTGGATATGTGTGCATTGCTTGGTAAATATATTGATGATATTGTATATGAATATGTTGTGTGTGCAATCATGTTATAATTCTTGAGTGATGAATTATTTGAATGCATGGGATTAAGATGCGGGAACGGTCTTAAGTGCATTTGGTGGTTGATTGCATATGCATCATTTAGTCAAGAGGCAATCTTTGCTAGTTTCGTGGAGACTAGTGACTTATCCCAAACCTAGAAGGGTAGGTTTGAAAGCTTAGGGAACGGGCTTTTGTTGTTATCGGTCTAGAAGTGTGGACCCGGTTTAAATGTAAAAACCAAAAAATAATAACAAGTGTTGGTACCACATGGCATGATTTGCATTGAGTTATATTGAGTCGCATGGCATAGATATCATTGTTATATGAAACATGCTTGCGTGTGAATTGTTGAATTGAGAATTATGGATGTATGCATGATGAAATGTGCTTGGTAATTATCCATGTTTGTTTATACATATGTTGTGATGTATATGATGATTGGAATAAATTATGGTGAGAAATGCGGAATATGTGTATTCTATGTTTGTGTAGGTATCTATATAATTATATGCACTGATTATTATGATAATATTTCTCACCTTTTTGCTGTTTTATAATGCTCTATGAGGCATTGCAGATTAGCTTTGCTGGAGGTCTTTTGTGAAGTTTAGCTTCATTCTTTTGGTCGGTTATGCTCTGATATGTAGCACCGGGTAGTTAGGCTTGTATAGTATTCTTTTGTGATACATTTGTAAATGTATCAGCTGATGATGTTTATGTAAACATGACTAATTTGTGAACCAAACTGAATGATATGTATTTATATGTTTACATGCTTTAAGTGATTCAAATGTTTTGATCTTCCGCTTGAATTCTAAATATTGAGATGTGGGTGTAAGGATTAAAGTTCCTCTGTTGAACTACCCCACTGTTGCATGTCTTTTATAAAGCAGGTGTTGTATGTTATTTTGGTGAATGATGTGGCATACTTCTTTTATACCATGTTTCAAATTACACTGATGAAATTTTATTATGTGATTTGTTTGTTTATTTGGGGGTATAGAATGGGGTGTTACATTAAGTGGTATCAGAGCAGGTCGGCCTGTTGACCAAGTTGTTAACGTGTTCATTCCCTTATGCATTTGGTATATGTGTGTACCACTATCCATATGGTTGTTCTAACGAGGATTTGTTGTGGGAATCAAGAATAATGGTTGCAGGCAGGAATGACGAAGCGATTGCTAAGGCGTTAACGAGGTTGGCTGGAGCGATTGGGCAGAATCCTCAAGCCAATGTGAATGTTGGAAATAACGCTGATGATGAGTTTCGTGCTTTGGGAAGGATCTAAAGGAACAATCCACCGATTTTCAAGGGAACCCATGAACCTGACAAAGCACAAGTTTGGTTGAAAGAGATTGAGAAGATCTTTCGAGTCATGAATTGTTCGGATCCACAAAGGGTGCAGTTTGGCACTCATATGCTGGAAGAGGAAGCTGAAGACTGGTGGGGTAATACTCGCCAAAGGTTTGAAGAGAATGAGATTGTATTTACTTGGGATCTTTTTAGAGAGACATTTCTATAGAAGTATTTTCCAGAAGATGTGCGTGGTAAGAAGGAGATCGAATTCCTTGAGCTGAAGCAGGGTAACTCAACTGTGGCCGAGTATGCCGCAAGATTTGAGGAATTTATTAAGTTTTATCCTCATTATAACACTGCTAATGCGGAGAGATCCAAGTGTCTTAAGTTTGTGAATGGTTTGAGGCCGGAAATAAAGCAAGTTGTTGGTTATCAGGAAATTAGGCGATTTTCTGAGTTGGTGAACAAGAGTATGATTTATGATGAAGACAGTAGGGCTCGGTCTAGCCATTACAAGAGTTTAAGTGACAAGAAAGGAAAAGGTCAATTTAGAGAAAAGTCGTATGTGACTCCTGCAGAAAAGGGGGAAACAGAAAGCTGGTTATGGCAAGAAAACGAGTGGGGGAGGAGTTTCCACTCCGGTGAGATGTTTTAGATGCGGTGAAAAGGGACATCATGCTCCCGAATGCAAAAGTGTTGAGCAGAAATGTTTTAAGTGTGGGAAGCCAGGCCACAAAGCTCTTGAGTGCAGAAGCGGTGCGAATGTGACTTGCTACAACTGTGGTGAGCAAGGGCACATTAGTACCAAGTGTGACAAGCCAAAGAAGACTCAAGGGAGTGGGAAAGTGTTTTCTCTATCAGGATCGGAGACTGCTAATGATGATCGATTGATCCGAGGTACGTGCTTCATTAATGGTATACCTTTGATCGCTATAATTGATACTGGAGCTACACATTCTTTTATTTCCTTTGATTGTGTTAAGAGATTAAGTCTTGAGTTGTCTGTTATGAGTGGAGGTATGGTTATTGATACTCCTGCTATGGGTTCGGTAACTACCCCGTATGTGTGTTTGAATTGTCCGTTGAGTATTTTTGGTAAAAACTTTGGAGTTGATTTAGTGTGTATTCACTTAGATCAACTTGATGTTATTCTTGGGATGAATTGGTAGGAATTCAATCGTGTTTATATTAACTGTTTTGACAAAACGGTTATTTTTCCTGAACCTGAGGATGAAGAAGATTTGTTTATGACTGCTAAGCAAGTGAAGGAATCACTGCAAGATGGTGCTAAGGTATTTTTGTTAATGGCAACGATGAGCATTGGTGAAAGTGGAACAATTGATGCTTTACCAATTGTTCGTGACTTTCCGGTAGTTTTTCCTGAGGAGATAATAGATTTACTGTCGGAACAAGAAATGGAATTTGTGATTGACTTAATTCCTGGAACTAGTCCGATATCGATGGCTCCATATCGTATGTTCGCGTCGGAATTGAAAGAGTTGAAGAGTCAACTTGAAGATCTACTTGAGAAGAGGTTTATTCGTCCGAGTGTGTCGTCGTGGGGTGCACCGGTGTTGTTGGTTAAGAAGAATGAATGTTCTATGAGACTCTGTGTGGATTACAGACAATTGAACAAGGTGACTATCAAGAATATGTATCCACTTCCGAGGATTGATGATTTGATGGATCATTTGGTTGGTGCGAGTGTGTTTAGTAAGATAGATTTAAGATCTGGGTATCATCAGATTCGCGTGAAGGCTGGGGATATTCAGAAGATTGCTTTTAGAACGAGGTATGGACACTATGAGTATTCTGTGATGCCATTTAGTGTGACTAATGCACCAGGTGTATTTATGGAGTACATGAATAGTTCCATCCTTATTTGGACAAGTTTGTGGTGGTGTTCATTGATGATATTTTGATTTATTCGAAAAGTGAAGAAGAACATGCCGAGCATCTGAGGATTGTGTTATCTGTATTGAAATAGAAGTGGTTGTATGCTAAGATCTCTAAGTGTGAATTTTGGTTGAAGGAAGTGAGTTTCCTTGGTCATGTGATTTCGAGTAGAGGTATTGCAGTTGATCCGTCAAAGGTTGAAGCGGTGTCGCAATGGGAGACTCCAAAATCAGTTTTTGAGATTAGAAGTTTTCTTGGTTTGGCGGGATATTATCGGAAATTTATTGAGGGATTTGCCAAGTTATCATTGTCGTTGACGCAGTTGACTAGGAAAAGTCAAGCTTTTGTGTGGGATGCGAAGTGTGAAGGAAGTTTACAAGAGCTTAAGAGAAGATTGACGACAGCTCCTGTTTTGATTTTGCCGAATCCAACAGAACCGTTTGTGGTGTATTGTGATGCTTCTTTGATGGGTTTAGGAGGTGTATTGATGCAAGATAAACAAGTTGTAGCTTATGCTTCGAGGCAACTCAGAGTGCATGAGAAGAATTATCCGACGCATGATTTAGAGTTGGCCGCTGTTGTATTTATGCTGAAACTTTGGAGGCATTATTTGTTTGGTTTGAGATTTGAGGTGTTTAGTGATCATAAGAGTTTGAAGTATCTTTTTGATCAAAAAGAATTGAATGTAAGGCAAAGGAGATGGTTAGAACTTCTGAAGGATTTTGATTTTGGCTTGAATTACCATCCGGGTAAAGCAAATGTGGTAGCTGATGCATTGAGTAGGAAATCGTTGCATATGTCGATGATGATGGTAAAAGAGTTGGAATTGATTGAGCAATTTCGTGATTTGAGTTTGGTGTGTGAGAAGACTTCTTATGGAGTTAAGCTGGGTATTTTAAAGCTTACTAGTGGTATTCTGGACGAGATTCGAGAAGGACAGAAATCTGATTTGAGTTTAGTGGATCGGTTGACTTTGATCAATCAAGGTTGAGGTAGTGATTTTCGGATTGATGAAAATGGTATCATGAGGTGTCATGATAGCGTATGTGTTCCTGATGTTGTTGAGCTGAAGAAGAGTATTCTTGAGGAAGGACATCGCAGTGGATTGAGTATTCATCCGGGTGCTGCTAAGATGTATCAAGATTTGAGGAAAGTATTTTGGTGGCCTCGCATGAAGAAGGATATTGCCGAGTTTGTGTATTCTTGTTTGAGTTGTCAGAAGTCGAAGATTGAGCATTAGAGATTGTCGGGTTTGATGAAACCGTTGTTTATTCCTAAGTGGAAATGGTATAGCATTTCTAAGGATTTTGTATCTGGTTTACCGAGGACGCCGAGTAACTTTGAAGCTATTTGGGTTATTGTGGATAGATTGACCAAATCTGCTCACTTTATTCCTATGCGACTGGATTACCCGTTGGAGAGGTTGGAAAATCTGTACATTGAGAGGATTGTCAGTTTGCATGGTGTTCCGTCTAGCATTGTGTCAGATAGAGATCCGAGGTTTACTTCGAGATTTTGGGAAAGTTTGCAAAGTGCTTTGGGTACGAAGTTGCGTTTGAGTTCAGCTTATCATCCGCAGACTGATGTTCAGACAGAGAGGAAAATTCAATCACTTGAGGATCTTTTGAGAACTTGTGTATTGGAGAAAGGAGGAGCTTGGGATATCTACTTACCTTTGATTGAATTTACTTACAACAACAGTTTTCATTCGAGTATTGGTATGGCACCGTTCAAGGCATTGTATGGTAGACGGTGTAGGACGCCATTGTGTTGGTATAAATCTGGAGAGAGTTCTGTGGTTGGACCTGAGATAGTCCAGCAGACTACCGATAAGATTAAGATGATTCAAGAGAAGATGATGATTTCTCAGAGCCGTCAGAAGAGTTATCATGACAAGAGGATAAAGGCACTTGAATTTTAGGAGGGAGATCACGTGTTTCTTCGGGTTACTCCTATGACTGGTGTTGGTAGGGCATTGAAGTCGCGTAAGTTGATGCTGCGTTTTATTGGTCCTTATCATTTTGAAGAAGATAGGGGAGGTAGCCTATCGTGTCGCTTTGCCGCCGTCGCTTGCTAATCTTCATGACGTGTTCCATGTATCTCAGTTGAGGAAATATATTGCGGATCTGTCTCATGTAGTCCAAGTAGATGATGTGCAGCTGAGAGATAACCTGACTGTGGAGACATCACATATGCGGATAGAGGATCGAGAGTTGAAGCAACTTTGAGGCAAAGAGATTGCTTTGGTGATGGTCGCTTGGGGAGGACCGGCTGGTGGAAATGTGACTTGGGAACTCGAGAGTCAGATAAGGGAGTCTTATCCAGAGCTGTTTGAATCAGGTAACATTTTCGAGGACGAAAATTCCTGAAGTGGGGGAGGGTTGTAACAGCCCAATTTTTCAATAATTAATTATTCATGTTAATTAATTGAATTATTTGGATGATTTTAATTATTGGAATTATTGTTAGATATTTGAGAGGAGAATTTATGGAAGGAAATAGAATGGAAAGACTTATAAAGGAAAAGTGAAAAGAAAAGGAAACATAAGAGAAAGAATAGAGAAATAAGGAGAAAGAGGAGAAAGAGAAGGAGAAGAAGGAAAAGTTGGAAAAGCTCAAGAACAACTCTCAAGCATCGATTTAATCGAGGTAAGGGTGTGAAATATCATTATCTTGTCAATGTATATGATTATGTATGCTTGGGTTAGATTGTTAGATGTTTTTCTACAACTTCCATTTTAGGGCAAAATGGATTTAATCAATAGAAACCGAGTTTTAACGGTCGAAAATGAGAATAAGTGGTATAATTTAATCGAGGGAGGTTAGACTAAGGCTATGGAACTGGTTTGGTGAGAATCGGTCGGTTTTGTGAAGAGTTGAGGATTTGATGAGAGTGAGGAATTCTGAGTTTGCAGACATTCGCTAGCACCTTCGCTAGGCGAACAGGTCGCGAGCGTTCGCTAGCAACTCGCTAGGCGAACAAGTTAGCGAGAGGTCCCAGACTTGGACAGAATGTATTTGATTTGGTTTGCTGGTAGCGAATGAGGTAGCGAAGGATTCGCTAGAGCCTCGCTGCAGCGAGTAGGTGGCGAGCAAAGTCAGTAGCTTCTGTTTGCCTTCGCGAGCTTGTTTGCTAGGTGAACAGATAGCGAGTATTTGCTAGAGACTCGCTAGGCGAGCAAGCCAGCGAGCGTGACAGCATTTGGTTTCCTTGTGATCCCATTCTATGTTGATTTCTTTGTTAGATTGTGTTCGATCCTTGTTGGAAATAAGTAATTGTGTGCTATGAAATATGTGTTGTGGGTAGCCGCAAGGCGTGAATCCTAGGTTGTGGAATTGATTGTGAATTGTGGTCTTTTGACAAATAAATACATTGTTTTAATTGATTAAAATGCATGATGAATGTTATTGAATTCGTTGCCGTGAGCACGATGTTGTGAATGCATGTTGTTGTATGCGATTGTGTTTGAGAATGCACGTGAACATATTGTGGATATGTGAGCATTGCTTGGTAAATATATTGATGATATTGTATATGAATATGTTGTGTGTGCAATCATGTTATAATTCTTGAGTGATGAATTATTTGAATGCATGGGATTAAGATGCGGGAACGGTCTTAAGTGCATTTGGTGGTTGATTGCATATGCATCATTTAATCAAGAGGCAATTTTTGCTAGTTTCGTGAGGACTAGTGACTTGTCCAAAACCTAGAAGGGTGGGTTTGAAAGCTTAGGGAACAGACTTTTGTTGTTATCGGTCTAGAAGGGTGGACCCGGTTTAAGTGTAAAAACCGAAAAATGATAAAAAGTGTTGGTACCACATGGCATGAGTTGCATTGAGTTGTATTGAGTCACATGACATAAATATCATTGTTATATGAAACATGTTTGCGTGTGAATTGTTGAATTGAGAATTATGGATATATGCATGATTAAATGTGCTTGGTAATTATCCATGTTTGTTTATACATATGTTGTGATGTATATGATGATTGGAATAAATTATGGTGAGAAATGCGGAATATGTGTATTCTATATTTGTGCAGGTATTTATATAATTATATGCACTGATTATTATGATAATATTTCTCACCTTTTTGCTGTTTTATAATGCTCTATGAGGCATTGCAGATTAGCTTTGCTGGAGGTCTTTTGTGAAGTTTAGCTTCATTCTTTTGGTCGGTTATGCTCTGATATGTAGCACCGGGTAGTTAGGCTTGTATAGTATTCTTTTGTGATACATTTGTAAATGTATCAGCTGATGATGTTTATGTAAACATGACTAATTTGTGAACCAAACTGAATTATATGTATTTATATGTTTACATGCTTTAAGTGATTCAAATGTTTTGATCTTCCGCTTGAATTCTAAATATTGAGATGTGGGTGTAAGGATTAAAGTTTCTCTGTTGAACTACCCCACTGTTGCATGTCTTTTATAAAGCAGGTGTTGTATGTTATTTTGGTGAATGATGTGGCATACTTCTTTTATACCATGTTTCAAATTACACTGATGAAATTTTATTATGTGATTTATTTGTTTATTTGTGGGTATAGAAGGGGGTGTTACATTAAGTGGTATCAGAGCAGGTCGGCCTGTTGACCAAGTTGTTAACGTGTTCATTCCCTTATGCATTTGGTATATGTGTGTAGCACTATCCATATGGTTGTTCTAACGAGGATTTGTTGTGGGAATCAAAAATAATGGTTGCAGGCAGGAATGACGAAGCGATTGCTAAGGCGTTAACGAGGTTGGCTGGAGCGATTGGGCAGAATCCTCAAGCCAATGTGAATGTTGGAAATAACGCTGATGATGAGTTTCATGCTTTGGGAAGGTTCCAAAGGAACAATCCACCGATTTTCAAGGGAACCCATGAACCTGACAAAGCACAAGTTTGGCTAAAAGCGATTGAGAAGATCTTTCGAGTCATGAATTGTTCGGATCCACAAAGGGTGCAGTTTGATCTCAAATTGCTTGATCTCAAATTGATTTTCTATGGACAAAGTAATCTGATTATAATTTTAAGAAGTTTTCTCACTAAGACTTTATGAGCAAACAAATTTTGCAGTTAAGAATTTGATGAAATTATGGCTATATTGTTGAAATAAGGATTAATGTTTTCGCAAGGAAATTCATACACGACCCCTAGCATGCTCTCATATCTTGTTGAACTTTGTTCATTATTTTGCTTTATTATAAACATTTTGTTTTAAAATTCGTGAAACCAATTTTACAAACCTCTAATCGAATTTTGTTTAATTAAATTTAAATTAAGCTTATATTGCCTAACACAGTCCTCGAGATCGATATTGGGGATTGTCCCCCTATTTTAACTACAATTGGCAGAATAGTACACTTGTTATTTTACCGGTCAAAAACGTAAGGACAAGGCAGTATCTCCTCTTGGGCGACTTTGCATCATCGCCCCTTTCTTATGTCGATCCTACGTTGTCTCCTTAGGTCGGATATTTGCAAATATAACACTACACGGTCCATCACACATGAGTCCTTCGGAAGAGGGTGAAGTTTTTTTCACCCTCAATTAATGGAAGTACTTTGAGGACTGACAATTTCTCTTATGAGGCTTTTGTCGACCCTTAGGAGTTCAGGTTTTTATAGATCCCCCACCATGCAGCTTATCCGATGAGGTGCTTAGGTACCTCAGGAGGGAACTTTATAAACTCTGGGAACTCTAAGTCCCTCAGAGGTTGTATCATGTAGCCCGGCTGGGGAGATGATGAGTCCCTCATGCAGGGCATTTTTAACTTTCCAGGTGGGACTTCTATCAAGCCATCTAGAAAGACTTGACACCATGTCTCTTGGGCTTTATATAGGTTGCAAACCTTATACACGATTTTTTAGGAGATATCTCTTTCGAAGAGATACTTAGTTCCTCAGGCAAGAGCTTTATCAATTATGAGAACTCTAATTCTCTTAAAGGTTGTATCATGTAGCCCGACTGGGGAGATGCTGAGTCCCTTGGGCGGGGCGTTTTTAATCTACAAGGAGGAACTTCTGTCAAGCCCTCTAGCAAGACTTGAAACTAAGTCTATGGATTTTGATATAGGTTGTACCCCTTATGCAGGATTTTTGGGAGCAATTTTGTTCGAGAAGATACCGAGTCCCTCAGGCAAGAACTTTATCAACTCTGTGAACTCTAAGTCCCTCAAAGGTTAAATCATGTAGTCCGGCTGGGGAGATATTAAGTCCCTCAGGTGGGGCATTTTTAACCTTCTAGGCAGGACTTCTATTAAGCCCTCTAGCAAGACTTGACACCAAGTCTCTGGGGCTTGATATAGATCGCGCCCCCTTAGGCGTGATTTTTTGGGAGTGATCTCACCCGAGGAGATACGGAGTCCCTCAGGAGAGAGCTTTATCAACTCAAGGAACTCTAAGTCCCTCAGAGGTTGTATCATGTATCCCGACTAGGGAGATGTTGAGTCCCTCAAGTGGAGCACTTTTAAACTTCTAGGCGGGATTTCTACTGATCCCTCTAGCAAGACTTGACACCAAGTATTTGTTGTTTGATATAGGTGACACCTCTTAGGCAGAATGTTTGGGAGAGATCTCTCTCGAGGAGATGTTGAGCCCCTCAGGCAAGAGCTTTATCTTGGCCAATCAGGTATAGTTCGGTAGGGCGGCCAAAGTCCCCTTTTGGAAGTTTAGTCATGTGAATGCCTCGAGTGGAGGAAAAGGTTTTCCCATGGGAGTCCAGTATATAATTGTTTCCATGAGAGGTGGAAGGATGCTTCCATGAAGGTCCAACATATAATTTCCTATAGGGGCAGCGAGAATCCTTCCATGAAGGTCCAACATATAATTTCCTCGAGGGGAGGCAAGGATTCTTCCATGAAGGTTTGTCATATAATTGCCTCGAGGGGCGGCAACGATCCTTCCATGAAGTTCTAACATATAATTTCCTCGAGGGGCAACAACGATCCTTCCATTAAAGTCCAACATATAATTGTTGCCATGAGAGGAAATATGACCTTCCATGGAAATCCAGCATATAATTGTTTCCCTGACAAGTGGTAAGGATCATTCTATGAAAGTCCAACATATAATTATTGCCATGAAAGGCGGCAGGATCTTCCGTAGAAGTCAAGCATATAATTGTTGCCATGAGAGGATGCAAGATTTTCCATGGAAGTCCAGAAAATAATTGTTTCCCTGAGAGGCGGTAAGTATCCTTCCATGAAGGTCCAACATATAATTGCCTCGAGGGGCGGAAAAGAACATTCCATGAAGGACCAACGTATAATTTATTCTAAAGAGAGGGGTATTTGGAGAAACACAACATTTAAATGATTGTTCTAAATTACACAGACATAACATTTACTGAAAAAGTTACAAATAATTTCAACTATAGTAATATCAGAAGTGGAGTTTGTTCCAAGTCCGGGGTAGGAGCGACCATTCAAGTCCTTACAATTTGTATGCTTTGTGAGGTAGTTTTGGCATATGCGATACAGTTTTTCCTAGCTAGGTTTTAGCTTCCTCTACTATGTAGGTATGATTACTTCCATTAAAACCAAGTTTCCCTCTTGCATATCCCTTAGTTTCACCTTGGAGTTGAATCTCCGAGAATCTCTATGTTTGCAAGCAAACTTTCGGACATGGTCGGCCTCTCGTAGTTCGTCGATCAAATCCGTAGTGCATTTCAATCCTATGTCGTTTGTTTCCTCGTTGAAGAAGGCTTGTCGCCATGACGACATCTTGATTTCTAGAAACCATGGAAAATATGGTTTCCTTGGTTGTAGGTTGTGGCGTGGTGTGATACGACCATACCATCTCGTGGAGCAGTTCCCCTCACAGACATTTGGCATCGTCCAACTTCCTCTTTAGTCCTTTGAGGATCACTTTGTTCACTAACTTGACTTGTCTATTGTCTTGAGGATGTACCACATATACAAACTTTGTCTGCATGCCCTGATCCTTGAAGAAGTCAGTAACCATAGTACTTGTGAATTAGGTTTCGTTGTCCAAAATAATGGCGTTGGGAGACCATACTGGCACACAGTCGTTTTCTAGTAGAAGCGCTTGACTCTTTCTGCCGTAATTTTTTCCACTACCTCCGCATCTATTTTTTGTGAAATAGTCCACCCCATACTATCAGAAAATTTAACTACCTTGGCGCTAGAGGGAACGGGTCCAGGATGTCCATGCCCCACTAGTAGAAGGCCTGAGGCGAGGTCATTGATCATAGGAGTTCTGGAGGTTATGGTGAAGGTCAGCATGTCTTTGGCATTGATCATACTTCTTGATGAAGGCGATGTTATCCTTCATTAATGTGGGCCAGTAGTAACCCTCTTTTAACAACTCGTGGGCAAACAATTTTTCGCTGATGTGACTACTGCATGCTCCCTTAGGGACTTTCATGAGAACTAAGGCTATGTCGTTCTCATCTAGACATCTCAACATGGGAGTAGACCTGCCCATTCTATAGAGCTTCCTTAAGAGTAGGGTCTATTTGGCGACTTTCCTTCTGATATTCCAAGTTTCTCCCCCGTCATGTGGGAGTTTTCCAAACTGCTATTGAATGCCAAATATGCCTTATTTTGAACCATTATTCTTGGCACTTTTCAACTTATTTCTTATGTTTTAATAGATTTATTCCATGTTCTTGTGTGATTCTTCAATTATATTGCAAATACCTTTGGATGCTTTGATATGTGTGTTATTGTGCAGGATATAGGCATAAAGCATCAATGATTAAAACACAAAGGATTGGACAAGAAAGCCAAAGAAATGAAGAAGAATCAAGATGTTCATTGTGCAAACACCAGCGAGGTGAAAGCGAATGCTCACTGTGTGAGCTCCTGGCGAAGCCCCAGCAAACAATCTTAGATTAGAGGCGGTAGGAAAAGTACCCTAAGTTCGTTGTGTGAACTTGTAGCAAAGAAGTTCGTTGTACGAAGAAGTGTTCACACTGCGAACTTAGATATTTCCTCACGGGAGATTTAACTATTCAGAGCCACCTCATGTGCCACAAAGGGGTATTCGCAGTGCGAAGAATGAGTTTGCACAATGAACTTGACAGGTTTTGTAATACTATTTAAGTAATTTCTCTTACTTTTTAGAGGAGAAGATAAATTTTCCGTATCAGAAATTTATCTCTCTTCATTCCAAAAATATTCTAGATAGAGAAATACAAACCCTAAGAGGGATAAGCACAAATCGAAGCAACTCGGAGCTTGATCTTCGAGTAAGTGCTTCGATCTATTGTTGGGTTTGGATGTAATTTATTGACACCTTATGTATTTCATCTAATATATGTATTGTGAACTAGTTTTGATTCAATATTGATGTTGTTTTTGATTTCTTATTTATGGGTATTGACAAAACCTTTTCAAATCTTAGATCTAAAATATTCATCTATCAATGAGAAAACTTTTGACATAGTCTTGTAAGTTGATATTCACTAATATCATTTTTATGTTATTTTGTTTATTATTAGCATGAGTAGTGATCAATATGGTAAAAACCATGATAACGTTTTTGACACAAACGGTATTGTGAGGATGTGTGATAATAGAGATGAAGGACTTGTTCACTTACATTTGGCAAATTAGTTGAATGCATGTAAAAAGGGTTAATCGTATGTATGTATTCTGATCGTGGCATTTTACATGAATCAATCATTTACCTAATATGGATGTTATCCTTGTTTACTTGTTTATACATTAATTTGAACCGTTATAGAAATATACTCTTCAGATCTAGATCTAGGATGAATATCTGTTAGGTTCTAAACTCTAGACATAAATTTAGGTTTAACATTTACGTAAGTATAAGTTCTTAATGCTTTGTGTTGTTGATTTGCATGAGACATCACCAATGAGACAATGCGGTTGTCCTCTTGATGTTGCGTTAGACATAACCTCTGTTGTGGATGATACATGAAGATGCTAGACGAATGATTAATTTGTGTTTAAGTGGTAAGAAGAATGCATGTGTTATCAATTGATGAGATCCAATCCCAACAAGGCTCCGTTTATTTTAAGTCTTTACTTTATATTTTTCGTCTTTATATTTTCAGCTTTTATCTATCGTACCTTGAATCTGTCAAACAATTTATCCGCAAGCTTAGAAACGTAGAGACTGTTGATCGACATTCTTTCCCTTGCATCTATCCATGTGGATACGATATAAATCCTGGAGGAAATCCTTTCAAAACTAAATTTTTGCTTCTTGTCGCTTTACCGCAGTTCGAACAACTGCAAGTAACATAATACAGATGGCATCTAGCTGGACTTTGAAACAAGTTCTACAAAGTAGGCTTCACATGCCTCGATGTTGAGGGAGGCCAGAGTCTCCTATATGACTGTCCTATTGAACCCGCGATCTTCTAGGTGACCATCTTTGACAAAAGATCCTCCATAAGGTTCTGTTCATGGGGGACATGCTCTATTTTGACAGAAATGAAATGTAAGGACATATGTTGTATCTTATGCAAATATTTTATCAACATAGGCTCCTTGGCCTAGTATTGTCACGATACTTGGTTGGTTACCAGCTTAGAGTCTCTTTTGGCTTTTATTCGGGTGGATTCCATTTCTTGGGCGAGGATCATATCGGTGATGAGAAATTTGTATTTCGCTTGGTTGTTGCTGGCAGTGAACACAAATTTCCACGCCTACTTAACAACTATATCGCCTGGTCCTTTGAGAACTATTCACATACCGATTATTTTTACGTTAGAGGCGCATTCACGAATAATTCCCATTTCAAGGGCGGCTCCTCCTCAATTGGAGAACTGAGATCGACTATAAAATCGGTCAAGGCTTGTGACTTGATACTTTCTCCGGAAGGTATTAGATGTCGTATTCTGAGAGCTCTACCGACCAGGACATTATTCTCTCCACCACGTCAGACTTCTTCAATACTTGGCGGATGGTGTAACAACCCAATTTTTCAATAATTAATTATTCATGTTAACTAATTGAATTATTTGGATGATTTTAATTATTGGAATTATTGTTAGATATTTGAGAGGAGAATTTATAGAAGGAAATAGAATGGAAAGACTTATAAAGGAAAAGTGAAAAGAAAAGGAAACATAAGAGAAAGAATAGAGAAAGAAGGAGAAAGAGGAGAAAGAGAAGGAGAAGAAGGAAAAGTTGGAAAAGCTCAAGAACAACTATCATCATCTTGTAAATGTATATGATTATGTATGCTTGGGTTAGATTGTTGGATGTTTTTCTACAACTTCCATTTTAATGCAAAGTGGACTTAATCAATAGAAAGCGAGTTTTAACGGTCGAAAATGAGAATAAGTGGTATAATTTAGTCGAGGGAGGTTAGACTAAGGCTATGGAACTAGTTTGGTGAGAATCGGTCGGTTTTGTGAAGAGTTGAGGACTTGATGACAGTGAAGAATTCTGAGTTCGCAGACGTTCGCTAGCACCTTCACTAGGCGAACAGGTCGCGAGCATTCGCTAACAACTCGCTAGGCGAACAAGTTAGCGAGAGGTCCCAGACTTGGACAGAATGTATTTGATCTAGTTCGCTGGTAGCGAGTGAGGTAGCGAAGGATTTGCTAGAGCCTCGCTGCAGCGAGTAGGTGGCGAGCGAAGTCAGTAGCTTCTGTTTGCCTTCGCGAGCTTGTTTGCTAGGCGAACAGATAGCGAGTATTCGCTAGAGACTCGCTAGGCGAGCAAGCCAGCAAGCGTGACAACATTTGGTTTTCTTGTGATTCCATTCCATGTTGATTTCTTTGTTCGATTGTGTTCGATCCTTGTTGGAAATAAGTAATTGTGTGCTGTGAAATATGTGATGTGGGTAGCCGCAAGGCGTGAATCCTAGGTTGTGGAATTGATTGTGAATTGTGGTCTTTTGACAAATAAATGCATTTTTTTAATTGATTAAAATGCATGATGAATGTTATTAAATTCGTTGCCGTGAGCATGATGTTGTGAATGCATGTTTTTGTATGCGATTGTGTTTGAGAATGCATGGGAACGTATTGTGGATATGTGTCCATTGCTTGGTAAATATGTTGATGATATTGTATATGAATATGTTGTGTGTGCAATCATGTTATAATTCTTGAGTGATGAATTATTTGAATGCATGGGATTAAGATGCGGGAACGGTCTTAAGTGCATTTGGTGGTTGATTGCATATGCATCATTTAGTCAAGAGGCAATGTTTGCTAGTTTCGTGGAGACTAGTGACTTATCCCAAACCTAGAAGGGTAGGTTTGAAAGCTTAGGGAACGGGCTTTTGTTGTTATCGGTCTAGAAGGGTGGACCCGGTTTAAGTGTAAAAATCAAAAAATGATAACAAGTGTTGGTACCACATGGCATGAGTTGCATTGAGTTATATTGAGTCGCATGGCATAGATATCATTGTTATATGAAACATGCTTGTGTGTGAATTGTTGAATTGAGAATTATGGATGTATGCATGATAAAATGTGCTTGGTAATTATCCATGTTTGTTTATACATATGTTGTGATGTATATGATGATTGTAATAAATTATGGTGAGAAATGTGGAATATGTGTATTCTATGTCTGTGTAGGTATCTATATAATTATATGCACTGATTATTATGATAATATTTCTCACCCTTCTGCTGTTTTATAATGCTCTATGAGGCATTGCAGATTAGTTTTGCTGGAGGTCTTTTGTGAAGTTTAGCTTCATTCTTTTGGTCGGTTATGCTCTGATATGTAGCACCGGGTAGTTAGGCTTGTATAGTATTCTTTTGTGATACATTTGTAAATGTATCAGCTGATGATGTTTATGTAAACATGACTAATTTATGAACCAAACTGAATGATATGTATTTATATGTTTACATGCTTTAAGTGATTCAAATGTTTTGATCTTCCGCTTGAATTCTAAATATTGAGATGTGGGTGTAAGGATTAAAGTTCCTCTGTTGAACTACCCCACTGTTGCATGTCTTTTATAAAGCAGGTGTTGTATGTTATTTTGGTGAATGATGTGGCATACTTCTTTTATACCATGTTTCAAATTACTCTGATGAAATTTTATTATGTGATTTATTTGTTTATTTGGGGATATAGAAGGGGGTGTTACAGATGGGGTAGTTAGTTTTCACTAGGATGGCATGTCCCTAGAAATAAGGTTACAACTTAGGTGAACGAGAGGTAAAGAACCAAAGGTGCATGTTCGTTTGGGAGAGTGAGGATCAGGGACAATGTGAGGAACTTCTTGATCTTGGAAAAATCTTCCTCACCCTCAAAGTGGTTATGTGCATGTCATATTTTCTCACCGATTGTATGATATCCTATAGGTAATCAAAGTGGTTATGCTTAGCTGTAATTTTGATAATCATATCATCGACATATAGCTCTAGGTTCCATTCAATCAGATGGGCGAACAAAGTGTATGTGAGTCGCTGATAGGTGGCACATGCATTTTTGAAGCCGAAAGGCTTGACGTTGTAGTAGTTGCTCTAGTTTGACGTGAAGGAGGTTTGAGGCATCCAATAGATTTATCTTGATTTTGTTGTATCCTAAGTAGGCATCCATGAAACTCAACACCCGCTAGCCAGAAGACCTGTCAATCATGCGATTGATATCTCGCAACAGGTATGGGTCCTTGGGACAGGAAACGTTCAGATCCATGAAGTTTGTGCACATGCACCACTTGTGGTTTACCTTTCTCCCCAGGACCACGTTGGTTAGCCAGGTGGGGTACTTTATCTCAGTGATGAATTTCATGTTGTAACTATAATTCAGCTGCTACGCCATTAGAAACTGGAGCAAAGTTGAAGGAGGAGACAAATGATGAGTTTGTAAGTGCAACACTGTACAAACAAATCATTAGATCCATGAGGCATCTTTGCAATACCAGGCCAGATATCTGTCGAAGTTTCAGACTGTTGAGCATATTCATGGAGAAACCTCAAGAATGTCTTCTCATTGCAGTCAAGAGAATGTTGAGATGCATAAAGGGTATGATTGATCATGGTGTGATGATGTTAAGGAAAAAGAAGACTAACACATATGTAGAAGTATATGGCTACACTAATTCTGATTTTAATGGAGATCAAGACAAGAAAAAGAGTATTGCAAGCTACATTTTCATGATTGAAGGCGTTTTAATCTCATGGAGCTCAAGGAAGCAAAGCATTGTGGCTTTGGCATCACTTGAAGCTGAGTACGTGGATACATCATATGCAACATGCCAAAGACCATGGATAGAGATGTTGCTCGAAGAGCTCAAGATAATGGAACCTAAGAAAATGAAGTTGTTTGTCGACAACAAGTCATTTGTCGACCTGGAGAATTACCAAGTGTATCATGGTCGAAGTAAACACATAGAGAGGATGTATCATTTTCTAAGGGATCAAGTTAACAAATGAAAGCTTAAACTTGAGCATTGCAAGACAGAATGGCAACTAACTGATATACTCAACAAACCCCTAAAGAAAGTCAGGTTCGACAAGTTGAAGAGAAGCATAGAGATGAGAAGTCTCGAGACCATGAATTAGGGGGTACGTTAGAAGTTGTAATTCGATGTTCTATCAGAGGCTAGCATTCGACTATGTTAAAGTAGTTAGTTGAGATTCAGTAATCAGCTGTATTCAACAGAGTCGAATACAACATATAGTTGTTATGTCGAAATATAATATGTAACTTTGTACTTTACATTTGATATGTTTTAGACTTTGGTCGATTTGCATAAGTTTTGGGTTTAGATTTTAGGTGCTTATATAAAAAAAAAACATTGTACGATGCAAATATAACAACTTCACTCAATACAAATCCTAATTTTTTACAATTCAATTTTTATCTCTTTTCTATCTTCTTCTCTCATCGTTCTTGAAAACCTTTTGTTCCAACCATTGATTTTGAATATAAACTATTGTTCAAAGTTCAACTATTTACATCAACATCTTTTTATTTTCTCGTATTGAATTATTATATAAACATCATCAATAGTCAAGAATTAATGTGGATAATATATTTTTAAGTTCCCACGAGTGATTGGGATAATTTCTTTTCATACTACTACTACAAGTTACACAATCTAGGTAAAGACACTCAAGTTATCTAGAACACAATATGCATTATTTATTTATTTTATTTATTTAACTTAACTAACCTATAGTTAGGCAAAGTAATTACTTGCTTAATAAGAATATATAAACTATTTTAAACATGATTACGTAGCTAATTAAAGTAGACTTTTTGTGATTACAGTCAGCATCGTTATCGCCACCACCATATTCATACATCAATGTAACTGTCAAGGTTTCTCAATAGCAACTTCCATTGCTTTTTTTTTTAGTCAAGTCCAATTCATGACTTAATTAGGTTGACAAATTTAAATACAACTGGACCCAGCAACAAGCAAATACCAACTTGAACAAAAAGGTTTTTCTTGGAATTTTCATCATTATTCTAACAAATAACTAGGCAAATTTCTCTTTAAATTTAGTGAAGAATAAATTAAAGATTTATTTATATATATATATATATATATATATATATATATATATATATATATATATATATATATATATATATATATATATATATATATATATATATATATATATATATATATATATATATATATATATATATATATATATATATATATATATATATATATATATATATATAAATATATATATATATATATATATATATATATATATATATATATATATATATATATATATATATATATATATATATATTAAAGTGTTACTTTGAAGTTTGATTGGATTATTCTGTAAATAATATTCATAAAAAAATAAATTTATTTTAAATAAACTAATATAAAAAATAATATGACATTAAATAATTAGAGGATTGATTACAATAATTAATTATATTTTACTAATATGTTAGTTGAATTAAATTGAATTTAGATGACATTTATTTATATTTATTTATTAATATAAAAATTATTATTATTTATACGTCAATAATTTTTAAATAATTTTTTTGTATATAGATATATGAAAATTCACTATTTATTAATTAGAGAGATAATTTTGTTTTACAAAAGATAAATAAATAAATCAAACTGAAATAATATGTGTGGCCATGTGGGAACTATTATAATTAACTTCATGACTGACTGAACATTTTAGTCAAAGAAAAAAAAATGAGAAACTGAGATTTGTTATTTAATTATGTCGGCTAGCTAAGATGTAGAACATAGAATTTCCTAACTTTTCTATGTTATCAACATACTTTACTTTCATAAAATAATTGCTATATTATAAATAAAATATTAGTGACTTATTTACATTTTTTCTAGGAATTAGAATGGGAAAAAATGGATGCTAGTTCTATAATAGTAGTGTGTAGGTAGGACTATAGAATGGGAACAAATTAGAAGTAGGTGGATAGGTTGCAAAATCTCTAGTAGTAGTTTGGTCTAATTAGTTTGGTCTCAAGTTGAACTTATGCTTAATTAGGTTTCACACTTGCTTTTTTAAGTTTGTAATGTAGGATATGCATGCATGTTATGAGTCTCTATGTTGAATGTGATGGTTTAAAGTGGAGTATAATCTTTATCTAGTTAGAGATAAGATAACAATGAGTAATTAAAGGCATGAATATGGAGTTATTTGCTATATGTGTCATCGTGGCTTAAAAGGTCATATATTTATAGGATTCAAGTTTTACTTTTAACATAAATTATTGGTTAGGATGGAAAAATGGGATGGATTGATTGGTTGGACATTTTGCTTTTACTCACATTTGTGTGATAAATTAAAATTTTAGACCCCATTTTTTAATATATCTGTGTCGTCTATCTTGTTTTTTTTTCTCTCTGAAATTTTATAGGCATGAGCATTAACATAAATTTATATAATTTTGGAGATAAAATAATGTTGTGGCCACGCGCCTGCTATGTCTCGTCCTCATTTTTCTGCGAGACAAACTAAAATTTGTAGCATGCATTCTACATAATTTTCGTCCCATCTTATCCCATTTTTTAAAATAATTTTTGCAGAACTGACGTAAACGGGACAATTATGTTTGTTAGTCACCCTTAATTGTGTGTGCATATTTTAACGATTATGACTAACTTTTGTTGACGAAAAGATGATTTTGTTTGAAGAAAACAATCGGAGGGATTAAAAATACAATATTGTATGTTTATATGGATAAAAACTTATTTAATCATATAGGTAAGTGTACACATAATCATGTTGCCTTATTTAGTCTATAGAAGTTCTTATTGAGATTTTCATAATCAATAACTCGAAGTTTTTACTACACGAGAGTATTAAGCTCTTGCTTTGCAATTTCAGCATAATAACGAAATTACACAATTTTCAATATAAATCTTTCACTCTCTAAATACTAAAGTAATGAATAATGAATATATTGTGAATTAGGATGTCTTAAAACAAAATATATTTGGTTTCTTTATGATCAAGAAACACACAAGAGTTAGGATTAAGAAAAAATAAGGAGAACAACAAGAATTGGTTATAACTATTATTCTTTACTTTCTCTATAAAATAGATTACAAGTACTCAAGAATAACAAATAACTCTCTCACCCTAATTAGGTTTTGTCACACCACACTTAAGATGAGAGACTAATATACTATTTATAATAAAACCTAACATACTAAACTAATGAGCTTTTTAACAATTACTCATTACAAGCTAACTTAGGGTACAAGCTAACTTAAACAATTGGATCCTTAGCACAAGGTCCAATTTGACAACTACATACTAGAACACAATTCGACTACAGCATGTAGGTCTTCGACAACAGTATGTGAGCAAACTTCGACGATATGCTAACTAGAGTTCGATCCAATATCTTACAAATCTCCACCTTAGATCTAATTCTACCATTAAGAAACCAACTAGCTTTCTTCATGTAACTTTATCAACTGCATACAGTGGAAAAACTTGCAACTAGGCAACCTCTTGGTGATCATATCAACAACATTATGATCTGTCGAAACCTTCAGCACTTGAACTTCTCCACGCTCGATTACCCCTTTGACGAAATGCAGCCTCACATCAATGTGCTTGGTTCGCTCATGATAAGTTGAACTCTTCGACAGATGTATTTCACTTTGACAGTCACATTTAACAGTGACAACCCGACCTTGAAGTTTCAGCTTCTTTGCAAAACCTACAAGCCACAATGCTTCCTTCACAACTTTAGTTAGGGCGATATATTCCGCTTCAGTGGTTAATAAGACAACAACATTCTGAAGTGTTGCTTTCCAACTAATTGTTGTGCCAAAAATAGTGAACACATATCCAGAAATAAATTTTCTGGAATCCATACAACCTGCATAATCTGAGTCAACATATCCTTCGATTGATGTTTTACTATCTTCACCAAAGGCTCCATCATAAATTAGGAATATGTTCAGAGACCCATTTATGTACCTTAGAATCCACTTCAATGCTTGTCAGTGAGCCTTTCCAGGATTCACCATGTACCTGCTTACAAGACTTACTGCATATGCTATGTCGGGTATAGTACATACCATAGCATACATCAAAGAACTCACTATATTAGCATATGGAATGTTATTCATATAAGCTCTTTCGACATTAGTACTGGGACACTGATCTATAATCATCTTGAATTGAGGATTTGTCGGAGTCACAACAGTCTTTGAATTCGACATACCAAAATTTTCGAGAATCTTCCATAGGTATGCCTCTTAAGATAAGCATAATTTCGACTGCTTTCTATCTCTTCGGATGTTAATCTCAAAAGTCCTGGACACAGCTCCCATATCCTTTATGTCGAACTCCTTATTGAGTTCAGTCTTCACCCTCATTACATCTTTGACATTGTAGCTTGCTATTAGAATATCATCCACAAAAAGAAACAAAAGAACAAATGAATTACCAGGTCGAAATCTAAAGTAAACACAATGGTGAAACTGACTTCTAATGAAACTTATGCGTGCCATGAACTTGTCGAATCTTCTATTCCACTGTCGAGGAGATTGTTTCAGTCTATATAAGGATCTCTTCAGCTTGCAGGCATACTCTTCCTTCCTTTTTTCGACATACCCTCCAGGTTGCCTCATCAAGATTGTTTCATCTAGATCACCATACAAGAACATAGTATTCACATCCATCTATTCCAGTTCAAGGTCGAACTTTGCCACCGTAGAAAGCAACATTCAAATAAATCTTTGCTTCACAATAGGAGAGAACACGTTGTTGCACCCTAAAATTTGCTCAACCTTATTCACTTGGTTTATGTTTCAATTGCATAGTCATTTGCATTGTCATCATGTACATAGTGCATTCATCTGCATTACATAGCATAGCATAGCAAATCATCCAACAGGGACCAAGCACTATTCTCATGTCTATGAGCCTATCAAGAGGTTCTTATTCTAGTCCAACCTCATTCAAGTCATCAGAAAGAATTTGAAAGCTAAAGAGGTCAATAGATCAAGCAGTGCATTTATCTCCTATCTGAGGGTATCTGGGGATCATCAAAGAAATTGTGAGTTGTGGGCTGAGCATGGAGAGTATCTAGATATTATGGGAGACTTAGAAAGTCATTTTGAAGAATAACCAAGTCATTAGAATGATTGCAAGAGCCTCAGTGGAAGTCAGTCAACTAGGGTCAACACTAGGTCAATCCTAGGTCAAAGAAGTGTTTTGAAGGGCATAAAAGAGCATTTGAAGAATGTGGGATTCATTATTTGCTACATGGATATGGATATGATGTTGTGCTGAAGAAGAATCAAGAGGAGTCAAGGAGAAGAGGAGTTACCAAATTAGGGTTTCAGTGTAAAATCCCCTGATTTAGGTCAAACTTCAAAGCAGTGTAACTCAAGATGCAAGCTTCATATGGATTCTTGGTCCACATGAAACTTGTAGAGGATTTCAAGACCTTTAATTTGAGTGGTGGAAGTCATCAAGATGATTTATAGAACTCAAGTTATGGCTCTTGCAAGTTACAGGTCATTTGAGGGCACTGAAATTTGTCTGTGAAAGTTGTCTGTCTTCCAAGCAACTTTTGACCTTCAAAGATATTTCAAATGGATTCCTGGCCAACATAAGAGTTGTTCCTCTTTGCCTTAGATTTCTAGAAAGGTATGGTATGCCTTCATATAATTTGTGGAACTCTACTTATGGTCTTGGAAAGCAAAGGGTATTTTGGTCATTTGAGGATTACAGGTCCTTCTTAGCCTATGCCTAAAACTCATACAAGGAAGCTTCAAATGAAAAACTTGACAACATCAAAGTTGCTCAAAATGCAATTTTAAGTCTAGAAAAGAAGTCATAAAAGTTTGTAAATGCATGGAATGAGGCTTGACCAAAGTTGGTGGAAAATGACCTAAAAAAGGCATATAAGTTGAAAAAGTTGAAATGAAAAATTGGTTTGAGAGATATACAAATACAATATGGGTCATCCAATATACCAAATTGATTCCAAACATCATTTTGAAGACATTGGGTCAGCCACTTTTTTGAGTTAGGGTTTAAAAATTGGACTTGCTTTGTAATATTGTTTCTTGCATCATAAGGCAACTTGGTAAAACTCAACACAAGGCAAGGAAAGGCTTGGTTTTTTCACATACACCTCCAATATCTCATGAAAGGAGATTTTAACACAATTTTACAAAGGTGCAAGCATGAGATAAGAGATATTCAACATGCCATCAAGTGAGAAGTTCATGAAATTTCCACAACTTTCTAGAATCCTCCAAGAGCAATCTAGAAACTTCTCAATCTGTTAATCATCATCTATATATTGAAATGAAGTCATTAGTGCAAAAGGTTGGTGCATTGAAGGGGAGAATAGAGGGAATTAAGAGGTTGCTTCCATTGTAAGAAATTGGGAGAATCATCATAATCTTCCATTTCTGATCATTTCTTTTCTTCATCCATCATCCATTGAAGTTTGTGAGTGATTGTAAGCAAGATCAGAGGTCCAACCATGGAGGATTGAAGAGCTAGCTTTCATAATTCAAGAATCCATACCAGAAGTGCAGGCAAGAATCCAAGCATCTTCCACCATTTCTTTTGCAAACAGAAACCCTAGCACCTCCCAAAGATCATTGGTGAAAGCTTACAAGGGTTGAATCGAGCTCCTTCCCATCTGTTTCATCAAGAATTGCAGGTTGGTGAAGTTTCTTTTATCTCTCTGTTTAGGTGTTATTAGGTTAGATTATTGGTGTAGGATTGTTAGGGTTAGGAAGATGAACATGCATACAAGCTGTTGTGACCATTAGTGAAGGTTTGATCCATGGCAGTTTTTCTTTGATGACCTAGAATACTCCATTTAGGGCATGATGATACTAGTGAGATAGCTCAGGATACTCACCATAATCTGTAGATCATTCTAGGGTAATTTGAGCAAGAAATATTGAGGTTCATGACAGAGCTAATCAATGGTGTCCAGGACTTATGGCTATCGGGTTTGGTTTTTGGGAGGTCCTTAGAGAAAACTAAAAGCATAGTCTTGTAGAGGGGAAGAAATGGAGTGAGTTTGGTTTTTAAAGTGCGTGATTTCATGGCCTATTGAGGGAGAGCGAAGCGCATGAACATGGCTGCATGGGGAGAAAATTCTGAACTTTAGGGTTTTGGTTTGGGGACGATGAAGGGTAGCCGTCCGATCATCACAATTAATTGACCTTTTAATCGCATCCAATGGCTGATATTTGAAGTTGAAATAAGAGGGAAATATGGATGAGAACGAAACGTGGCGTTTCATTAATTGAAACGCGTGGGCTGGGTCCAACGATTCATATCCCCACCCCCTTCTTGATAAGCCCAACAATTTACACGTGATCTTGCTGCTATTTGCACCGCGAATTTACCTTTTTTCTTTGGTTTTTTAATTCAATTTTCTGAGCGCGCTGGGCCTAATAGAATTGTTATTCACACCCCTGGTTTCATGGCCCAATGGAGATTACAACTGAGCGAACTTGATATTCAGACCCCCTCTCCCCTTTTATTTCTATTTGGTTATTTTAATTCCTTTAATATTTTTAATGCCTTTAAAAAATCATATAAAATTGGAAATAGCTTAGTTTTGATTGGTTCTTTTTGCTATAGGTCCATAATTCTGTCTAGAAAAATACCAAATAATAAAATTGACATTTTATTTTGTTTTAATATTTTTCATGCATTTTTCTTGTAAATAGCATTTTATTGAGTTTAGTTTAGTACTCAAATTTGTTAATTTTAGTTCTCATAGGTCCCCTTAGATTTAGGGTTCATTCTTTTTAGAGTGATTAGATTAGGACTTCAACTTGTACATAAGATTTAATTCACAATTTTAGAAATTAATTTTAGGAGATTTGTTTAGGTATGAATACCATGAACAAAACTAGGGTTTAGGTGACAACGTAGGTGAATAAGATCATTTCCCTTTGGAGTTAGAGATTGAATATTTTAGATATGGGACTATAGGGACTATGGGTAGTTATTAGATCCCTTAGAAATATTAGGATTCCCCTACTGCTATTAGTACTGTCTATATTTGCTTGACTGGTGTGGTGTGCCCTCTTTGGGGATTATGATTTGTCTGTGTGGGTATTGGGATTGCTTGGGGATTGGGAGAGCTGAAGACCTGTGATGATGAAGCCATTGGAGATCCAGAGCTTGAAGATCAACTTCCAGAATTGAAGAGGAGATTCCTGCTAGCAGCTGTTGAGGAGACTAGGGTTTAGGAGCTAGGCAGAGCTCTAGATTAGAAAGCTCGTTTCTCAAACATGGAATGCCTTGTCTGCATCCATCCTTTCTCTATGATTCAAAGTCTCTTTCAAATACCCACCTCCTTCCTTTGGAAGGATCAGTGAATGTATTTGAAAGATAGAACTTTTGCGGGAAAATTGTCTATATAATGTTAACAGTTAATGAACCACCCTTGGTAGGTAATTGACTGTCTAACATCTACTTCATCTTGTTGACTGATATTCATCCTGGAGATTGAGACTGGAAGAAAAGCCATTGCAGATGGAAGATTGATGATCAAGACCTTGCTGGAAGGCTGTGGAGATGGAGATTGAAGCTTGTAGCTGTTTAATGATGGCTTGAAGACAGATGTTGATGCAGAGCTGCTGTGGCTGTTTATTTTTGCTGTTCATTTCTGATGTATTGATTGGTTTTCCCTGACTGTATTGTTTGCTGTTTAACCTTGGTGGGTTGAAAGTGAATGCTGTTCACTTTTGCCTATTGTTTTCTAGGTTCGAGGTTGAGTGGGACTCCCTTGCCTCGCTTGTATTGTTGCATCCATGCATTTTACTGCTTTACTATATATATCTGCTATTGTTTCTGTTTCCGTCTATTCCCTTAGGATCTCTGTTTCTCTCTGCGCAAGAGAGGAGCATGATAGACACTAGGTCTTAACCCATGCATGATAACATTAGGTTAGCTTGATTCCCTTTGCAACCGTAGGTTAGAGTTCTGTCTCTTTCTTTCTCAAAACAAACAGAAAAATACAATAAGATTTCAAACACAATAAAAGACACTTCTTTCGGAAAAGAATGTGAACTCATCAAGACGTCATTTTTGTCCGCTTGGACCCGTAATCAGAAAAACCCTTTTTCAGAAGGAATAAAAACAATCAAGACAGACTTGTGTCGTACGTGGCCCGAACTACATTTGCTCTGATCTTTCATGCTGTATGAAAGTACGTAGGCATAGGATGCGATATCCTAGCGAGCAACCTTCCCCTCCTTTCCCGTAGGTAGGCGAACTACGTTGACTCTGATTTCTCGTTCCAGACGGGAATACGTAGGCATAAAGTGCGATACTTTGCCGAGTCCTTTTATTTTCCTTTTAACCCCTGACCTGTAGAGTAGATAGAATGACAATCCATACCCGAAAACAAGCGTGGATCCCGTCGAGTACGACGGACGTGAGGGGTGCTAATACCTTCCCCTTGCGTAACCTACTCCCGAACCCAGGTTTTGGTTGCGATGACCATACCTTTTCCCGTTTTTTGCGAGGTTTACTTCGAGCGTTTCCTTTCCCTCCGTTGGGATAAATAACGCACGGTGGCGACTCTTTTGTCAGCCGGCGCCGATTTTCGCAGTAGCGACACACGTCATTGAAGTCGACACCTTCTTTCTGAGTGAAACCCCTAGCGACCAATCTTGCCTTGTATCTTTTCGACAGCATTCCTTCGATTCCTTCCTTAACTTTAAAAATCCATTTACAGCTGTCTAACCTGGCTCCAACAGGTTTCTTGATCAGTTCCCAGGTGTTGTTATCATGAAGAGATTTCATCTCATCATCCATGGTCTTCAGCCACTCAGTGTTCTTTTGACTCCTCATAACTTCCTTATAGTCTCTAGGTTCTTTGTTGAGAACCTCACTTGTAGATATTAAGGCATAAGCTATAAGATTTGCATACCCAAGTCTCTGAGGTGGCTTGATGACTCTCCTCGACCTGTCTCTTGCTAGCAGGTAGTCATTATCAGTCTCCTCATCTTCGACAATAGTTTCTACTTCTTCGACTTCATCTAAGGTACATAATTCAGTATCAACATGTTCCACCTCAATAGGAATCTCTCCATATTCCAGCTCTTTGTCAGTATCATCAATTTTATTGAAAGCCATCTCTGCTTCATTGAAAACTACATCTCGACTAGTGATACACCTCCTGTGACCTAGCTCTATGAACCATAGCCTATAAGCTTTGACTTCTTTAGGGTATCCCATGAACATGCATTTTCGGGCTCTAGGTTCGACCTTGTCTTGCCTAATGTGAGCATAGGCCACACAGCCAAATACTCTCAGTTTGTCGAGACTAGGTGGATATCTCGACCAAACTTCTTCGAGTGTATTCATATCTAACGCAGTCGAAGGACATCTATTTATCATATATATTATTGTCAAAACAACCTCAGCCCAAAACACCTTCTTTAACCTAGCACTAGTTAACATGCATCTAACTCTTTCCAAAATAGTTTGATTAAACCTTCCTGCCAAACCATTTTTTGTGGAGCCCGTACAGTAGTTTTGTACCTTGTAATACTTAAGGCAACACAAAAACTGTAAAAATCCTCATTGCAAAATTCAAGGCCATTGTCGGTTCTTAACCTCTTGACCTTTCCGCTAGTCTAATTTTCGACTAGAGTCTTCCAACCTTTGAAATTCTCAAAAATTCATCCTTAGTCGTCTGGATGAATACCCATAACTTCCTGGAATAATCATCAACTATGGATAGAAAATATCTTGCTCCTGAATGTGATGGACACCTTGCAGGTCCTAAAGATAAGCATGAATATAATCAAGGGATCCATGAGTTCTTTGTTTTTCTTTGTTGAACTTCACTCAGCAAGATTTTCCAAGTACACAGGGTTCATAAAATTTCAACTTTTCGACTTTGTCTCCTCCAAGAAGATTTTGTTTCCCTAATTCGACCTGACCCCTTTTACTGACATGGCCCAATCTCATGTGCCAAATTTTTGTTTTCGACAACAGCTTCGTGGATGCAACATTTGTCGAACCACTTACAACTTCATCCTCAAGGGTATACAAGCTTTGTTTCTTCACGCCTCTCAAGACTTCCTTCGACCCCTTCATGACTCTTAGGATACTTTTCTCTTTTTGAAAAACATATCCCTTCCTGTCAAATTCACCAAGAGAAATCAAGTTTCTCATCAAATCAGGTACATACCTGACTTCAGTCAATAACCTTATTGACTCATCATAGAGCTTGAATATCACAGATCTAATACATGTAATTTTGCAAGAATTGTTGTTTCCCAGCAACACTGATCCACCATCTTGATCACATAACTCCCCGAACAATTCTCTGTTTAGAGTTGTGTGTCAAGTGCAACCTGAATCCATAATCCGCTCCTTTCTTGAGTCGCCGCTTGAAACCACAAGAACATCAAAAGATTCGAAGTCATCTTGAACAATGGTTGTGTTTCCATTATCTTTTTCTCAATGATCTTTCAGGCGTTCATGGCACACTTTTCTTGTGTGACCCTCCTTCTTACAGTGATAGCATCGAATACCAGATGCCTTGCCACTATAAGACTTCTGCTGACTTTTACCTTTCCTCTTGTCGAACTTACCATCCTTTTGCAAGAATTTTCCTTAACGGCCAAACCTTCACCAATCGCCTAAGGTTTATGCTCCTTTCATTCGTTCAAGTCCTTAGAATACAAGGCTGATTGAACTTCTTCAAAGCTCATGGACTTCCTTCCATACAGGAGAGTTTCTTTGAAGTGAGCATGTGTTATGAGGAAAGTGCACAACAATAATAGTGTTTGATCTTCATCATCAATCTTCACATTAATATTTTCAAGATCTAGGATCAGCTTGTTAAACATATCTAACTATTCAGCTAACACTTTGTCTTCACTCATCTTGAATGAATACAAAGCTTGCTTCAAGTCTAGTTGATTCACTAGAGATTTGGTCATGTACATGCTCTCAAGCTTCAACCATAACCCCGATGGCTCGTCTCTTTTGATACCTGTCAGAGAACCTTATCACCAAGGCTCAACAATATTGCGATGTGGGCTTTCTCTATTATGGTTTTCTTTTCTTTATTCGTTAATGTAATGTCCATGGTTACCTCTCCCTTCAACGCTTCCAAACAACCATGATGAACCAGTAGGGCTTTCATCTTCAAGCGCCACAGACCGAAGTCCTTTACTCCGATGAACTTTTCAATATCATGCTTTGTTGAAGGCATCATGTTCATGCCACCACACCAATTTGTTGTGAATTATGATGCCTTAAAACAAAATATACTCGGTTTCTTTATGATCAAGAAACACACAAGGATTAGGGTTAAGGAAAAATAAGGAAAATAACAAGGATTAGTTATAACTTCTATTCTTTACTTTCTCTATAAAACAGATTACAAGTACTCAAAAATAACAAATAACCCTCTCACCCTAATTAGGTTTTGTTTCACCATACTTAAGATGAGAGACTAATATGCTATTTATAATAAAACCTAACATACTAAGCTAATGAGATTTTTAACAATTACCCATTACAAGATAACTTAGGGTACAAGATAACTTAACACAAGGCCCAATTCGACAACTACATACTAGAACATAATTCAACTACAACATGTAGGTATTAGACAACAGCATGTGAGCAAACTTCAATGACATGCTAACTAGAGTTCGATCCAATATCTCACAGAATACAACTAGTTTCAGAAAGAGAATGCTCATATTAGAGTATATTATTCATAAAAAATTTCTTTAGAAGTGAGAACATCACTCCTTTATATAGCTAAAAAAGATAATCCATGGGCTTGACTGCTCTCTAATAGATTAGGTTACAAACTAATCAATTAGACTTATCTAATATAAGAAACCCTAAGCCAAGTTTACTACTTAATAGATTAATTGGCTTCCTAATCAATTAAGAGGAGACCTTACTGCTTAATCGATTAGAAGAAATCTCTAACCGATTAGACAATGATTTATGCTTTCCTAACTGGTCAAAATTGTTTCTTATTTAATCAAGCACTTGTTAGGATTAGTTTTTTAGAAGAAATATGAAATATATGAAGAGTTTGAAAATATTTTAGTGTGTGCTTGTGTGTGTGTGTGTGTGTGTATGTGTGTGCGTGTGCGCATCACCTTAGTACTTATAGACTTAATCTTTCTTATATTACATACTACTAATAAAAAATACAAAAACACTTGAGTGTGTGACAAACGAGATTTCACATCTTCAGTTCCTTTGATGTTGGTCTTTTTTAATTTGATTTCACTTGTTTGCTCTCATCATTAGAACTTGATCAACTTTTATTTTTGATAGCTTATTGTCTGATGAGGCTTATGTTTAACTTTATTCTGTTGTCATCCTCAAAACTTCATAATACTTTTACCTGCACAACACATTGAAACATATTCTCTCGCCTTTTTTATTAATACATCACATCTCTTATGGAGGTGATAAATCACACAAAAATAGATGAAAATAATGGAGTAGTCAAACTTCTTCACAATTAAAGAGATTATACTCTACTCCCTCTAAGAATATATTTTTCCTCTTTTGTCTTATCAAAAAACAAAAAATAAAAGAAGAAGAAGAAAGAAACAACAAGTAGAAAATATATATCACTTTGAGAAAGGGAAGTAGAAGAAGGAGAAGACAAACATAACATATCAATCTATGCATGATTGATTTAAAACTCCTAACTAAATTCTTATAAAAATAATCTTTCTTTAGGAAGAGGTTTTTAAAAAATGTATGCAAGTTGATTTGATGAAGATACAAACTCAATTATGCATTGCCCTTTTTCGACATGATCCTTAATGAAATTATGTCAAATCTTAATGTGTTTCGTTAGAGAGTGAAGTACCAAATTCTTTGTGAAATTTATGGTGTTAGTGTTGCTGAATTTGATTGGAATAGTTTAGAGATTAACTCTGTAATCACTAAAAAATTGTTCCATCCAAAAAACTTGCGCAAAACAAATGTTTGCATCATCATATTTTTATCCAGTTATAGAAAACACAACACTTGTTTGTTTCTTTTTACGCCAAGAGACAATTCATTTCCCATGAAAATGACATGTATCACAAGTGCTTTTGCAGTTCAATTTATGACCAATAAAATCAGAATCATAGTACCCAACTAAAGCATAATCATTCCCTTTTGAATGCGATAAACCAATAAAAGTTGTGCTAGTTCCTCATAATGTATTTTAACCGTAGTGAGATGTGAGTCTTTGTGGTTTTCTTGAAAGCATGCACACATACAGATTGAAAATATAGTATAAATATGAGTTACAGTAAGGTAGAGAAGGGAGCTAATCATACCTCTATATTTGATTTCTTCAACTTTTTTTTCTCCTCCGTCCTTATGCAGACTACCCAAAGTGTTCATGGAAGTTGAAATAGGATTTAGTTTTTATAACATCGAATATTTTGAATAGCTCTTTACAATATTTATCTTAAATGATGAATGTGTCTTCCTTTGATTGATAGATTTGTAAATAAAGAAAGTATTGAACCTTCCCCATCATTGAGATTTCAAATTCATTCAACATCATATTAGCAAAATCCTTGCACAAGGACATGTTAGTAGCAACGAATATAATATAATCAACATATATTTTCACAAATAAAATGTCATGCTTAGTTTTCTTAATGAAAAGTGTTGTATCAACCTTCCCTCTTTGAAAATTGATTTCAAGCAGAAACTTGCTCAAACGGTCGTACCATGATCTAGGAGCTTGTTTCAAATAATAGGGAGACTTTTTTCATCTTGAAGACATGATTATAAGAAGAGAAGTTTATAAATTTTGGACGTTTGTCAACATACATATCCTCTTGGATATAATCGTTCAAGAACACGCCCTTTACATCCATTTGTAAGAGTTTAAAATTTCAAATGACTGAAACAGCTAAAAGCATTCTTATGGATTCTAATAGCTACTGACATATGTTTCATCAAAATATATGCCTTCTTATTGGTCGTAACCTTTCATGAAAATCCATGCTTCAATTATTAAAATATTTTCGGTTTGATTAACTTTTTTGCGAAAGACCCATTTGGTTCCAATCACTAGTTTAGATAGAGGTTTTTGAATAAGTTTACAAACATTATTTCTCAAATTGATTCAAATCTTATTGCTTAGTAAGAAACCAATTTACATAATTGAGAGCTTCATTGACATTATTTAGATAAACTAGGAAAACAAAAGTCATAAAATTACATATCTGGTTAAAAGAGTGTTGATTGATAACTCCCTTAAACTTATCTCTTATGATGCTCATGATTGAATGATTTTTTGTTCTCCTTTATTACTTGGTCAGGTCTTAATGAACATTGTTTATTTCTTCAACTTGATTGATTTTAATTTGATTTTGATTTTAATTTTTATCTTGACTTTGATTTTTATCTTGATCTTGATATTTATCATGATCTTAGTATTTTAGAAGAGTGTTCTTCATAATACTTGCACATTCAAAAACTTCTACCTCTACCAACATGGGGTTTAATTTCATAAAAGGTAGCATGGACATTTATTAATATTCATTTATTAAAAATGAAAAGCCTTACTAGAATAGTGGAATATTATAAGAATAAACATTCATTAAATTTAGTGTGAATTTGTTCAAGGTTATCCTTCCAGTTATTAATGACAAATTATTTTCATTGCAAAATGTGGAGGTGGAAAATATTGGGCTTCCTTCCTTTATATAATTCATGGGGTATTTGATTTATAATTTTCTTGTTAAGACATGATTCATTACATAGCACCAATGCTTAGTGCGCCATCCCATAAATATTTAGGAAGGTTAACTTCATTGAGCATCGTCATTGCTAGCTCTTAAATATATATATTCTTCCGTCCCACAATCCCATTTTGTTAAGGAGTTTGTGGAGTGGAAAAATGTGTTGTATCCCATTCTCATTAAAGAATTTATCAAATTCTATATTTTGAAATTCATCTTCGTGGTCACTTTGAATAAATGCAATGCTTAAGCCTTTTTCATTTTTGATAACTCTGGCCAATTTCTAAAAGGAAGTGAACATGTCATTTTTATGAGATAAGGAAATCGTCCAGGTATAGCAAGAGCATTCATCCACTATTACAAGGGCATAGTCATTCTTGCCAAAATGCATGGTTATAGACGAGCCAAAAATATTCATATGCAAGAGTTATGAAGACTTATTTCAAGAAATAATATTTTTTGATTTAAAAGAGGTTTTTATCTATTTACCATTTTAGCATATATCATACAACTGATTCTTTTTAAAACACAAGTTTGGAAAACTAATTTCAAATTTCTTGCAGACCAATTTGTTCAAATGGTCCATGTGAATATGGGGTAATCTCCAATTCCATAGCCACAATTCTTCCTCATTACTTAATATGCATGCATCATTTGAAGAGACTTTATTAAATATACGGTGTTAGTATTTCCACTTTTTTAACTAGTAAAAAGAATTTGATTAGTTTAAGATTTTACGACCCTGCATATAAACGAATCAAAAGTCACATTATCACCTTTACCATATATTTGACTAATACTTAGAAAATTATGTTTTAAACCATTAACCAAAATCACATCCCCAATCGTTAGATAGAGAAACATACCAATAATACTAGAATCAATAATCCTTCTATGTTATTAACACCATAGAAAACAAATCCTCCCTTTTACAAGAGAAAGAAGAAAACAAAGATTTATCTCCAATCATATGCTTTGAACATCCACTATCAAGATACGATTTAGCGTTAAGCATACTTGTATTATGAACTTAAGTCTTAACTTTTGATACCCGAATCATTTTAGGTATTCTACTGTTAATATAATGCATATAATTTTTTACTTTCCAACTAGAATTATGATCATATAAGTAAGATGAAGCAGACATATTTATTATTTTGTTTTTACAATATTTCTTATTGAAATGAGATGGAGAAAAGTCATTTTTACTTTCATGACTTTTTCTAATAAAATAGAATAAAGCAACATGGAAAATTTTACCATAATAGTTATATCTGTTGGACATGTGACTTCACACACAAGAGGGGGGAGGGTGAATTGTGTGTTTCAGAAAAACTTAAGTTTGAAAATATTTTAGAAGAGTTTTCAAAATAAGAAACAGAAAATAAAATAGCAGAAGGTAAATTGCAGAAATATAATGAGCTTAAGGGAAGAGAGAATAAAACTAAAAATTATATAGGTTCAGTCGAAACCGACATAGTCTTGTCCCTAAGAATCAATCTTGAGAGTGTCAAGTTAAACTTAAGAGATTTTAGTGGTTTGAACTTTCCAACCCCTTTATACAAGAAAATGAAGTTTGTAGTTGACTTCCAACCAAATAGAAAACAAAGAGAGAAGCGGTGACTCTTCCTTCCAAATGATGGATCGAAATAGTTAGTCTAATTTCCACAAGAAATTTGGAGAGATTAGTCTTCAAGCTTTAAACTAAGATTTTGCACAAGTTGATCTTGAACCTGTGAGAGATTTTAACATCGGGTCGTGCTCGTAAATCGAAACTTGGTTTTATACTAGGCTAACTAAGAACCTGTGTGATTTTACCACCAGGATGATCTCAAACCAAAAAAAAATTTTAACACCAGGTTGAGTTTTAACCGAAATTTGGTTTCATATTAGGCTAACATAGAACTTGTAGAATTTTACCATCGGGATAATTTCGAACCGAAACAAGCTTTTAACATCGGGTTGAACTTTAACTGAAACTTGGTTTTATACTTGGCTAACCAAGAACCTATGATATTCTAATAATGGGCTGATCTCAAACCTAAATTGAGACCTGATCGCACAATCCCCAACCCAAAGCTTTTCACGAGTTTACCTTCGAACCCAAACAAATTATCCCTAAATGTATGAAATGTTCATCCAAGGTAAAAAATCTTTATTGGTGAACTTACAAAACTACCCTTCTAGAATTACAATTTCCTCACCCACAAAATGACTTTTTCAAAAGTGCTACAGCTAAATGTTAGTGAGAGAAAGTAAAAAAAGAAATTTAGAGAGAGAAAGTGAGATGTGAGAAATGAGAGCTCACGTTTCTGGATGTGAAAATATATGGGTAGGGACCTCTATATGTTGGTTAGAGTGTGGCATAAAAATGGAAAAGTTTTATGGCCATGATTGATGTGCCAATCGACTGACATCTTGCACCAATTGATTGGTAGGCATAAGTTAATCGATTAAAAAAATCAAACATAAAAGGAAAGATATTTAGTTATTTCCCATCATTAAGATGATGTCTTAATTTGTTAGGTTGCATTTTTGAACTAACCCTATTGTCATACCCCAAATTTTAACCAGGCATTTTAGAACTTGCACTTTGCATCATCTGTATAGCATAATCATGAATTTTATCGAGCTCTTGAGGCATGTGATCAGAGGTTTTCTTTCAACCTAGATTTCCTTTGTTCTGAGGTTATTTCTTCTGGTTTTGGTCATCATGAGCAGTTTTTATCTGAGGTTTACCAAAGCACGATGTCAGTTTATCTGAGTTTCTTTAAGAGTATCAGTTATTTAGGGTTTCATTAGTGGCCTAACTAGAAAGATTATGGATCTGGGTGTGTGCAGTGTTGACTGAAGTTTGGTGGAGGTTTGAGCTAATTTTGGTCAGACAATTGGTCTGCTTCTTCTTTATATGGTCAAGAGGAGTCAATTTCTTCAGTGCTTCATGGTTGAGGGATCATCAGGGCTAGTCCATTTTCAATTAGGGTTTTGCTGCAGTCACAATAATTGATATCTCAGGTCATCTGTGTTATTAGTTATTTTGAGGACAAGTGTGGATTGAATTCCAGTACTTGTGTTTGAGGATCCAGATCTGGGTTTTATGCAAAGTTCAAATTTATCTGATGAAATCAAGCTGCAAGAGCCACCAAAAGTCAGGACTTTTGGTCAGCATTTCAAGTCATTTGCAAGTCTTTATTATATGGTTCATGTTCTTGTCAAGAATTTTTCAAGATGGATTCAGGATAAGGTGTTATTTCTCATAGAGTTGATTCAAGGTTTTAATGCATTTTTGGTATGATGAAGAATTCAAGATGCTAAAAATTGATTTCAAGGATGATTTATTGATGCAAGTCAAGAGTGTCGCTCATTCGAGATGGTTTCAAGTGATTCATTTGTAGGCATTTCTCAAAATTTGAATCAAAGTTTCAGTTTATTTCCATATTGATTCTTAAGAAGATTTTAGAGATGGTTAAAAATGGTGTCAAGTGGTTTTGCTTGGAATTAATTCAAAGAAATTTGGACGATTTAATCGAATTGAACCAATTCATCAATCCAAATGCAGGGAAATAGTATCAAGTTACAACTTCTTTCAAATAACCAAATTCAAAATTTCATTCCATCCAAATTTCTAAGTTTCAACCAGAATTCAAGTTACAAGTCCACTCATGGCCAATTTCATTTTCTACCCAATTTCAAATTCAAGTTCAATTTCAAGTTTCAATATCATTTCAATCCAATTCAAGTTTCACACTCAAGATTATTTTCAATCCAATTCAAGTTTAATTCCAATCTCATTTTCAAGTGTATTTCCAACTTTCAATTCACAATCAATATTGAGTTCATGATCCAAGTTACAAAGTTTCATACTCATGTCAATATTTCCAATTTTAATTCAAGTTCATTTCAATATTCCATTTCAAAATTCAAGTTGCCAAATTTGAAGTTCAAGTCCATGTCCAAAATTCAAATTTCATGTCAAGCTACAAGTTTAAATACAAGCAAAGCCATACATTTACAAGTTTTCAAGGGAAAGTAAGAGCATTGTTTTCCAAGCTCCCACTAGGTCATCAATATTTGAACTAAATTACAAACAAAATGTGTGCAATAGACATCCAAAAAGTGCAAACTATAAATGATTCTGCCAACAATTGAAACAAAATAATTGGATTGTAATACCCCAAATTTTTCCCTAAGATTTGTCGTTTCATCTGGAATTCCATTACATTTAGGCATTGCATTTAACTAATCACTAACAGGTTGTGTAGTCTTTAGGTTTTGCCGGAAAAGAAATCATGTGGTGCGCAGCTTAATAGGGAAGGGCAAAATGGTCTTTAAGTCATTGACAGTTCGTGAGTTTAAGTTGTCATCAAAGGTTCCTCGGGCAGTCGGTTTTACCGTTTAAGCGGAGTTTCTCTGCATATCTGGTCAAGACCATGTTCACTTCTAATATCAGATACAAATCATCTTGCAAGAGGTAGGTTGAGATCAGTGGTTGATGGTCGGACTTTGTGGTAATCAGACAAGTTTCATTACGTGGAGTTATCTGGGTAAGCTTGAGCAAATGATTTATCAGATTAATTTGGAGTGAGAAATTCGAGTTAATGGAAAAATATAATTCCTATTTTATTGTTTGGTAGTCATATCTAAATAATAAAATATAATTTTATTGATACTTCAATACAATATCCAGTAATGAAGGAAAATACAAATGAATTACATTTTTTCCTACTAAGCTCTAAATTCAACAACACTTTCACTATTAACTTCACCAAACAATGATTCCTCATCTGTTTAATCGCCTTTATGTACTAATGGACGGGAATGCCCAATTTTTTATGTAAAACTATATGCACTGTTAGTTCCATCTATCTTCATGGCCAAACATCGTGCAAGGTTTTCCCAGCTTCTTGATTCAACTGAGAACCACTGGGAACAACTAAGAACCACTCGCAAAACCTGCAATGCATTAGACAGATAAGCAGCAACAATAAGTCGTCGAGCTCATGTTATAAATTCATAATTCAGGATTCAAAGCCCCACCATAAATCAGGCATTGACCCTTTTAACATTAAGGAAACTGATCCTATGATGTCAGGCGCTATGTGAAGCTCTCTTTGGGAAATTGACATTGTTTGTCACCACTACTGTCCTCCTGACTCACGTTTTATTTTATCTCTTGGGACTGATTTGACAGTCAGGGCCAAGACAACTGAAGTTAATGTTGGCGATTTTAGTGTTGGTTATTATGCAACAATACTTGGAGCAGAGATTACACGGAGGGTGAAGCCGGCTCCTCTAGCACTTCCCATGAAAGTGTCTGGGAATGTACTGCTTTGTCACATGCCAGTAATGTTGTCGAGTGAAGAAACCTGCATAGAAGACAATAAGCAATTAAATTTGATCATTCACAATGATAACAATAAAGATAAACAAGAACATAAGAAACTAAAAGCAGAGTACTATATCTCCTCCACTATCTTCGTCCTGCTTCCAATAACAAAGCTGTTGCATTCGGTATTCGTATCACTCCATCGTGCACGGCATTGAAAGTGGCTTTAATCTCCGCATTTGTTTTGATTGCCACAATTTTCTGAAACTTTCGTCTACAATTTACAATCGGCCTGTAATTCTCAGAGACCATAAACGGTTTCACCATTTCCAACGAGGGTATTGCTCCTGTGGTGACCATCGGCAGACATAGGAAGAGTTGGTAAAATGATGGTGAAGAGCCGCAATAAATGAGTGAAAGAGAGCTCCATGTTGACTTTATTCATTTCTTTTGTTGCACACCACCTTGCTGCAGTTGGCCTATGCCTTGGTCATAGCTTATTCTTGCCGAATCAGATATTAGCTGCGAAGTAGAGATACTAGTTACAAAACATGATTTGAGAGTGGAAATATGGTTGTACTGTGAAAACGGAAACCCAATCAAATGCGAGAATGAGGAAGCAACAATGTATGTTAGATTCTGTTCTTACCGTACTATTCCATCGTTCCCTTGCTCACCTAAGATCTCGGGTTTGCTTCATCAGCAACAACAAGGTGGTACTTCTGATTGTTCTTTCAGACAGTATCAACAGAAGGAATCCGGCTTCAACTCCCAGTTGACAATTCGATTTCAGGCTCATTACACCAAATCATCACCTGTTTGTATCATGAACCTTGGTGACATTGTGGAAAGATATTGTCACCGTCATTATTTCAGCAGTGGGAATCTCAGATGAGGAAGAAATATGAGTGGTCGAAGGAAGTTACGCGGAGTTGTTCATACCTGTCAATCCCAATGGCACGCTATCCTGCAAGGTATCTATCCCCTGTGTATGAGTTAAAACAATACATTAATAACATTATAGGAAATCAGAATTTGGCAAGAAGTATCATCATCAAGCAGTAAGCGCAACCAAGGGATTCGACATGAGTCGCGAAGCTAGAAAGTTTCGAAGTCAAAATAATCGCGAAAACGTTGAATATGGATTACCAGCAAGACCAAATAGAGACGACAACATCTCTATTCCTAACCCTCAGCCGTAAAGGTCGCAACAATCAGCCTAGGTTTTGCTCCAAGCGAATCGAACCAAAAGTCCTGAAAAATAGAAACAAACTCATTCAAATAAATCACGTTGAATTTCCGGAATAATAGCAAATCCAACACGAACCAACAACAAACTCGGAATCCAACCATAACAAGTTCACAGACCCAACCCAGAAATAATACCATATAAAATCATCATAAACTGGGATCAGAAAAGAGAAGGAGGAACCCTAACTAACAGGAGAGGCGGCCGCGAACCCAGAAAAGGTCCGAAAACCCTAACTCAAACGGCGAACATCAACATCATCCGCGAACGCGCAGACAGCCATCATCAAACATCATCCGCGAACTGCAAGGCAACCGCAAACCATCCAAAACGGCGCCGCGAGAAAGAACCTCACCGCAAATCATCGTCACCGTTCGAGGCTATCCACCATCAACAACCGCAAGCCTCAGAATAATCTCATCATCGGCCGCTAAAGACCATCAAGAATACCGTCGAAATCCATTAATTGTAAGCCACCGTGTGTTTTTCCTCACGGTTTTGTGTTTTGATCTTTTTTTCAGAGTAGATGAAGAAGGAACAGAAATATGAAGAAGGAGAAATCACACAGAAAAGTATGAGAGGCAGCCGCTGAAAGCTAGGGTTTTCCTTTGGGGATTTCCCTTAATCCTTTTTGTGGTACAACCGGGCCGGGTTGGGGCTTGACCACCCAACTTCCGGCCCATTTCATTTTTTTCAGCCTTGTTTTTGTTTTTTGGTTTTGTCATTTCTTTTTCTTATTATTAATTTAATGTTAATTTAACTTATTATTAGGAAAGTTAACTCCAAAGTTATAACTAAATTAATTTAATTTTTTTTAACAACTAATTCTTTAGAATCACTTGATTTTTTAAGAAAATAAAAATAATAAAAACTTTTGTTTTTTTAACTAACAGTTTTTTTAAAAACTAATCTCTTTTTTAAAATAAAAAAAATTAAAAACTCTTTTTTTTAATAAAAATTAAAAAACCTTTTCAAAATTGACCTAAAATATTTTCTTTAAAATTCAAATTAACGTTTTTAAAATAAAAAAATTAAACTAAACTTATTTTTAAATTAAAACTAAAATCCCTTTTCAAAACTAATAAAACAATAATACAAATTTCAAATTGCATTTTGTCTTTCTTTCAATATTAATTGTTTCATTATTTGCCATATTCTTGTCTAACCCTTTTCACTAATGTTCTCTGTTTTTCTCCTCAGATTATACTTAAACTCCGATTAATATTTATTCAATTTATGTTTTTCCATGGATGTAATTTACGCGAGGCCGTGGTCGCGATTTTTTTTATTTTCGCATTTGTTTTTGGGATTTGTAGTTTACGCGAGTGATCTTCGCGACGCTTTCTTTTCTTTCCGCACTTTAATTTTGCCGTACGATATTTTGTTTGTTTGCATGTTTTTACTGTTAGGATTCCCTCCGAAGGAATTAGGTCTAGCCGTTTGATCTCCGAGTCAATAGTCCTTACCCTTTGACCATTTCTAAATCCTAATAGCCTAGGTGTCCCGCCATGGACGAAAATGCCCTTTACCCTAGCATTGGGTCAAAGAGTCGTCGTACTCTGTTTTAGGGTTTCCCGTCGTGGAATCCCTAATTTCAACCCTAATTTTAATTCAACTTTTCAACATAGAAATAGGAGTTTCAAGACTCCACGTAAGCGTGTTCTTAAGATATGTTTACTCCCCTTGAAACCTTGACCATAGTCAAGAAGTTTCTAACCTCCCTTTCAAGGGGAACTACGATTACTCTGATTCTATTCCCTATCCAGGATACGTAGGCACAAGATGTGAATCTTGCCGAGTAAACTCAGGACTAACCCTTAGGTCTTTTAGGTCACTCTATCCCTTAGCTAAATATATATTAAAGCAGATAATAAAATAAATAAATAAGCATACAATAAACAAAAGGTTCCTGTAGAATACTACAAAAGTTTAGGGTGCTAGTACCTTCCCTAAATTTAACCAACCCCTTACCTAGGTCTCTCCCCGCATTGTGTTTACGATACAAAAATAGGTTTTCCCTCTTTTGACATTTTCCTTCGGATAAATCAAAGAGCGGTTGTGAATCAAGAATTGTGATTCAAACTAATTAATAGTTGATATCCTATTTCCACCGCAACAGAAAATGGCGACTTCACTGGGGCCTACCGCTAATTCTTAAGGGTTGCCCCTATTTTGTTTATTGCTTATTATTAATTGTCTGTATATATTATTGTATATCATGGGGATATCTGTTATTGTGAGATAAGTCCTAACCCGGACTTGAGTGACCCTATTATAGGATGGAGATATATTCAATGAGGCTTATAGGGAGTGAGTCCCGACCAAGCTGATTTGAGAATCACGGCTCGATTGAGACCCTTCCATAAGATAGTTCGGTTTAACGAGTAGTCGTGAAAACTTTTACTATTTTTGGAAAGGAGTCTACAATATTGAGGACCGTAGTACCTTAACACCACTTTGGCCTTGTATAGGACGTAGTGCGGGAACTATGTGGGAGTAGTCCTACAATGGTTGCTACGCGATAATACACTTAAAAGAGGTTCTCTTGAGAATATTATCGACCCCCGAGTCAGTCGGAGGGTAGGTAATATTCGAAGGAAGGGCTGATGACTTTGGGCACTTCTTTAGAACCTTGTTCGGCAAGTACAACTAACCTTAGTACATACCTTATGGGGATGGGTAGACCCTAACTCCTTGCATATACCTTAACCTAGGACTTGTGAATATGTGTGCATTGCATCCATGAAACATTACATTGCATCACATTTCATGAAATTCAAGCCTTATTTATGAATATTGCAGGATACTATGGATTACAATAGAAGGAAAACTTTGAAATATACCTTTAAAAGTCCTAAGCTAGATGACCTAAGGAAGCTAGAATCTTTAATCAAAGATCAAGACGAATTTCGAAACCAGTATGGGAGGTTGTTATCTCTATTGGAATATAAAGTGAATGAAGGACTTCTGTCGATTTTGCTACAATTCTATGATCCCGACTATCATTGCTTCACATTTCCCGACTATCAGTTATTACCTATTTTGGAAGAATATTCTCAGCTTGTAGGGCTGTCTATTATGGATAAGACTCCTTTCCCTTTCTTGGAGAAGGACCCTAAAGAACAGGATATTGCTAAAGCTACATGTTTGAAGGTATCTGACATTAAGGAAAATATGACTCAGAAAGGTGAAATTTTTGGGTTACCTACAAAGTTCCTAATTGAGAAAGCCCAATATTATGTCGATCACCTAAGCATGCCTACCTTTGAGACGATCCTTACTTTGCTTATCTATGGAGGGTTGCTTTTCCCTAGCTTTGAAGGATTTGTGGACCTTAATGCCATCAAGATCTTCATGCAAAGGAATCCAGTACCAACCTTATTGGGTAATACTTATCCTTTAGTCCATCTCCGAAACCTTCGTGGTGGAGGGATGATTACCTGTTGTGTGTCGTTACTATACAAGTGGTTTATTTCGCACTTGCCTAAGTCTGGTCCTTTTTGGAGTCCCTCCCCCCAAGGACGTTGGTCACAAAGAGTTATGGCTTTAACTCACTCCGATATTGATTGGTATAATCGTATGTATGATGGAAAACTACTTGTTGATGGTTGTGGAGATTTCGCTAACATGCCTTTACTCGGTTTTAATGGAAGAATCAGCTACAATCCAGTCCTAGCTCGCTGACAGTTAGGGTATCCCTTAAAAGAACCGCCTAAAAGTATCTATGTGGAGAAGATCTTCTTCGAAGACAACAAAGAACTTCAAGGTTAGATTATATCCTCTTGGAAACATCTGCATAGGAAAGGACGAGAATGTTTGGAAAGGCCTAATTGTGTGCCCATGGAACCATACCTTCAGTGGGTCCGAGAAAGAGCTATCAAATTGAAGATACCCTATCCTCGCCAAGATCCTTTACCTCCAAGAGAGGAACCTGTCCAATATTTCATGTCTGAGGCTGAAACGTTGAAGGTCGCTTTGAAGAAAGCTCAATATGAAGCAGAAACATGGAAGAACAAATACCAGGTGATGGTCAGCGAGTACAATGAACTTCAAAAACAGCTTCAGTTGAAGAAGGAAGAGGTACTTTCCTGCAAGAAGAGAAGAATCTACGAGGATTTATTTTCCTCTGAATACCCGCCTACTCCTTGAGGTTGTGGACGTTGCTTCCTTAGGGCCATTAGTAGCTTTTATTTAGCTATTTGCATTAAGACTTTCTTTTAAGAATATTATTTGTAATCCAGTTTTTCAAATTAATAAATAAAATTTCTTTGGTATTCAGCAATATTCATAAATATTTGAATTCCATGGATCATTTCATTTGCATTCTACATTTTAGCATCATATTTTGCATTGCATGTGTCTCCCGGTTTCTCATACTCAGTTCTCTCACCTTCCAGTTTCGTCACCCTGGGTCCTCAGCATCAGTACAACACTAGAGCCCAAGCTCGAAAAAGGATGGAAGAACAAGCTCAAGAGATCGACCACGTCAGCCATGAACTTGAAGATCTTCGAGGAAGTGTGGGGAAGATTATGGAGATGTTGCAAGCCCTTAAGGTGAAAATAGATAATCAGCCTACTGTTGTTTCTGAGCATACCAATACTGTTGTGGATCCTCAACCAGCTGTCACTGCTGAGAACATACCGCCTCAAGGTCGTCAGTCCAGTTCAGTGCCTCATACTATTGCTCAACCGGTTCGACGAGTTACTTCTCCGAAGTGCAAAACTCCGAGCTCTGACCACCATAAAAGAGCTACACGTCCGAGGAATCGCCTGGTGGCTGCTCTTCAACATCAGCAGTGTTATGTTCAAGGTTATCCGGTTCAGTATGCGCAACAACCTTATGTAGCTACTGTTGCACCTCCCTTCAGTCCTCAGTTTCCTACATACCAGCCTGCGCAGCCGGCTCTGGTCTATCAGCATCCGATTTCTCAACAGCCTCCTGTTTATCATCCTGCACAAGCTCCTGTCAAGTGTCAACGAGCGCCCAATGCTCCTGCGCATTAACAACCTAAGAAGCAAACACCTCACCAGAATGCTCCGATTAGGAGGCAATACAAACCTTGTCCATCGATTCCGATGACGTTCACCGAGTTGTATCCTTACTTAGTGCAACGAGGTTTGGTCACCGCCCGAACAATGGGCCCACCTCGTAATCCTTTGCCTGCCAATTACAACGCCGCCGCTCATTGTTTATTTCATGAGGGGGCACCCGGGCATGATTTGGAAGATTGCTATGCTCTGAAGGATCTCGTCAGAGATTTGTTGGAAAGGAAGATATTGTCTTTTGATGATCCTCCGCCAAAGATCAAGAATCCTCTCAAGGTTTTCAACATATCTCAGCCAGTTACTTCTATAGTGAATCTGCCAAAACCGGTAGTTATTCAGAAGCCTAGTCTATTTCAGTTCAGTGATCCTCAAGATGATGTGACTGCGATCGACAAAGAATCTGGGAAAGTTATTATGAATAAAGATTTGCAAACTAATAATGAAGTCGTGACAGGTATAGCTGGGGAAAGTAATACAAGTCGTTCCTGTGAGGCTCTGCCAGAGGAAACCGCCACTACCATGCCGATCTTAGATACAAAGACTACGTAAACACATTTTGAAGGACTTTGAGACATTACATTTTGCTTATTTATATGTTTTATTTTCTTTGATTAAGCATAATTAGCATGTAAGAACTTGTTTATTTTGGAATAATTAATGCATAATGTTTGTCTTGAATAAATCCATTTGTTTCACTCACAAAAATATTTTTTCATAAACTTATAATGCCAACTTTACCCGATCTCTTGCCTTTATAGAGAATTGGGAGGAGGATGATGAACCAAAAACATCGAATCTCTTGTCGTATGCTTTCAATTGAAACATGTTGATGATGTAAGGCATTGTTTCATTTCAAATCCCAAATGTTGGAGATATAAGGATGATAATCCCTCTTTAACCCCTTCGAGCCCTGAAGTAGGAGTTTTTTTCTTTTCCAAATTAAAACCCTTACTTTAACCTGGGGCAGGGTAGTTTTCAATTAAATCGATTGAGCGCTCAGACTCTCAAAAAGGAGGAGCGAACCTTCGAGAATCTATCCCTAACATCTTAGGAAGTTAAAAGTCAATGACTATCCCTCTACTACCTAAAGAGTGGGGCAGTCACAAGCCTTTCAAAAAGAGTCACACGATGTATTTAGAAAAAATAAAAGTATATATAGCCTGCTAAGTCACAACCTATGAAGGAGACTTAGGCAAAACTGGGGCATCCCGCTGGACTCCAATGTCAAATCTCAAAAGACGTCTCCAGGAAAAAGTTAGGGAAATCAAAAAGCCAAAGTAACCAGGGATTACCGTAAAGAATCCCCAATAAAGAGCAAAGTCGTGTTGATCAAACACTAAAGAAATAGGTGAGTGACTGCCATGTCCAAGGGCTTAGAGAGTTCTCGACCCTATCAAGTCTGATTGAGGAATGAGTTCCCATATCCGGTTAACTGAATAGGATTGGAGAATATCACGTAGATGGAATGGGTACAAACAACTTTGAGCCTTTATCCTCGTTTCTTAAAACCGTGCACCAAGCCACGATACAACCATTAAAAGACCTAATTGAAGTAGGATTTCTTTTGAAAGCGTACTCGACGAGATAATGTTTCCTGACTCCTACGAGCTATGCTCAATTTAACGTTGGCATTATAAAATAAACTTATATCCTAACTAGTGATTTCAGTCACGGGTTATTGTGATACCTTTTTCAAAACAAAAGAAAAAAATTTCAAGACATATATACAAGTTGCATTGATAGTTTTAGAATTAGCATTTCACGTGTGTTGGTTTTGCCTGATATCTTAGAAACTTACATATAGATGGCGACAATGGAACTCAAAGATCCTGCTAAATAGGGGCAGTTGGTTTCTAAGTCGATTATGGATGCAACTTACTTGAAAGCTACGTATTGAAGATTCAGTCGTAACACGGTTGATCCGTGCCAGTTACGCCGAGATCTGACAAATCTCTCCAAGAGTTTGAAAACAGTGGGGCAATCGAACCCTATGTTCTCTGTAAAATCCTCTCGAGGTGACTTCCCATAAGGCAGGTACTTTGGGGCATGATCCCGGAGGTCTTCATTCCCCAGTAAATCTCATCATTGCAGAAACACGTCTAAACCATTGCCTCAACACAGTTCCCAGAGAGACTTTAAGCTGACACAGTCCATAGAGAGACTTTAAGCTGACAACACTTTAGGTCGAGCCGGTAATTTCCAAGACTACGGAGATCATACCAGCATCTTCCCAGTGATAGTCCCCAGCGAGACTTTAAGCTAACAACACTTTTGGGATCCATCTGATAAAACCCCAGTGACTCTCAAGACTGCAGAGATATCCCCGGTATCCTCCAAGTGATATGTATTCTGGAAGACCCAATTCTCAATGGAATCATCAGTTCCTCAGTGAAATTGCCTTACTTTCCTCCAGAATTTTCCCCAGGAGATTGCCATATTCTCCTAAGAAGTCAAGACACCGTCCTCAGGAATGTCTGTTGATTTCTCCCCAGTAAGTTCGACGGACTCTCCTCAGGGAAGTTTTGATATCTTTTATCCCTAGTCGGATGTACCTTTTCCTCAGGAAGCCGAGGTATTATTCCCAGGAAGTTGCTACATTATCTCCATGAAGCTACCTAGCTCCGCATCTTCCCCACGCAGCGGATATTTATTTTATCCCCGGAAGTCTCTGATCCTAAGAGTTCTTTGGGCAGATTATGGTTCATGATAGCAATCCCTCACGTGAAGTAATGACATCGTATCCCCTTGCGGAGGTCATGGATCCCTAGTTGAATTCATGATATCGTACTCTCCAGTAAAGTCGTATCATATCCCCATGTGGAAGTCATGATATTTTCTCCCCATGGAAGTTATAACTTTGAATCCAGATTCGGTTCTACCATCAACTCTTCCTATCCCCTGATAGATGTACTGTTGCAGAGGTCCCCGGGTATTCCCATCGAGATGTTTATTTCATATCATGTCTCTTCTCTCGTCTGTTTTGTCAGCATATGCATAATCCTAAGCATTGCATACTCATTGCATGGCATTTTCATACACATTAACATACACATTAGTATACACTTTGGCATGCGCATTAGCATCTAAATTGTTTTGCTATCCGTGTCATCATTTGTCGTTACCACCAAGTAACTGGGTTGTCCGCTCTCTCCAAGTAGATCGTCATCCTAAGCATAACATACTATTTATTTTCATCTAATCCCCACAGAGCTCAAACCTCGTGGACGAAGGTTATTTCAGTTATCATTCTGCGTTAGGATAAGATAATCCCCATTTGAGTTCATTTCCTCAATGGAGTCTTGTTTGAGCGTTCTTTCTAACTCGATCCTAGATCGAACTTCAGTCCTGTCGGTCGTCGAATTTACCTGGATGTGCATTTATGTTGCACTATCTCTCAAGAAAAGCCTTCACAATCTTTTATAGATATGCGATAGTTCTCGCCTGAGAAGCGTATCATCACACTACAATTGTCATTACAATACAAGTATTACAACAACTGGTATGCGACTGTTTTCAGCCGAGAAGCCTACCATTATATGACCTTCATTACAACTTTCATTACAATTTTTCATTACACTCTATAATTGATCTTCTCGTACAAGGAGTTCATTACTTCATTACAACCTTCATTACAATTTTTCATTACACTTTACAATTGATCTTCTCGTACAAGGAGCTCAATATTTCATTACAACCTTCATTACAATTTTCATTACAGCCTTCATTACAATCTTCATTACAATTTACATTACCTGTCACCACCTCTATAAGCAGTTCTCACCTGAGAAGCCTATCAATAAGCGGTACTTCTCGCCTGAGGAGCTTATCCTATCTTCGTCATGACTTGCAGCAAATGGCCATCTCCATCGAGCAGTTGGGCTTCCATTTTCCTTTTCATTCGAAGTGCGGGGAGGTTTTGAACTGAATCATATTTAGGAGAGCATGAATCTTGAAGTATGAAGAAGTTCGTTTACCCTTTAGTAAAAGAAGGAGCTGAATCATATTCAAGAGAGCTGGAATCTTGAAGTATGAAGAAGTTCGTTTACCCTTTAGTAAAAGAAGTACCTGAATCATATTCAGGAGAGCTGGAATCTTGAAGTATGAAGAAGTTCGTTTACCCTTTAGTAAAAGAAGGATCTGAATCATATTCAGGAGAGCGTGAATCTTGAAGTATGAAAAAGTTTGTTTACCCTTTAGTAAAATAAGAAGCTGAATCATATTCAAGAGAGCACAAATCTTGAAGTATGAGGAAGTTTATTTTATCCTTTAGCAAAAGAAGAAACCAAATCATGTCCAGGGAGCACAAACTTGAGACGTGAAGAAGTTTTTATTATCAATCAATCCATTATCCACAGATAAGCGGCAATCTCTTTATTTGAGAGCTTATCCAGTTTGGCATATGAGTCCCTTCCGACGATAAGTGGCAGTTCTCTCTCGAGAAAGCTTATCAGGGCGTTTCCCATTTAAGACCATTTATTTTGGCATACAGCCGGTTTTTACCCTGTATATGTTCTACGGATTCCTAAAAATTCCGTCTGATTCTGTCACGAGGGAGAGGTTCCAGAAGCTCGGATGTTATTCTTTGCTCAATGCTCCAGCATTCTGTTAATCGATCCTACAGTCGTGCAGATCCAATTTTACTGTTTACCCTATAGTATCAGCCAGTCACACCTGAACCTGTTGAATATTTACTCTCAGATATCCCCCGGTGGAGGCCGTCTCATCAGTGCCATCTCCATTGAGGATCCCATTCTTACTATTCCCTTTCTAAAAGTGACAATTTGTCGTGCTCGCATCAATTGGCCATCACTTTAGAATTCCTCGTGTCGTGTTGTTTCCTCAGTGCGGCATATTCCCCAGTGTTGGTTCGTTCATCGTGTCTGTCCCGTGTGTTGTCATGTCGTCTGCATCTTTGCATTTATCATTCCATCATATGCATTGTACTATATTCATGGCATTGTCAGCATTATCTTTTGTCTCGTTTTGTCCATAGCATTGCATATCACTACATCTAAAGGCAAAATTTTCGGTTATCTATATTTAAATCTCTTTCACCATGATTTCTCGAGCCTACATCGCTCCAATCATCAGGTGAAGATATTTAAATAGGAGCAACTGTAATACCCCAAATTTTGCCCTAAAATTTGTCGTTTCATCTGGCATTCCATTGTATTTAGGCATTGCATTTAACTATTCACTAACAGGTTGTGTAGTCTTTTGGTTTTGCCAGAAAATAAATCACGTGGTGCCCAGTTTAATAGGGAAGGGCAAAATGGTCTTTAAGTCATTGACAGTTCATGAGTTTAAGTTGTCATCAAAGGTTCCTCAGGCAGTCGATTTTACAGTTTAAGCGGAGTTTCTCTGCATATCTGGTCAAGACCATGTTCACTTCTAATATCAAATACAAATCAGCTTGCAAGAGGTTGGTTGAGATCAGTGGTTGGTGGTCGGACGTTGTGATAATCAGACAAGTTTCATTACGTGGAGTTATCTGGGTAAGCTTGAGCAAATGATTTATCAGATTAATTTGGAGTGAGAAATTCGAGTTAATGGAAAAATAGAATTCCTATTTTATTGTTTGATAGTCATATCTAAATAATAAAATATAATTTTATTGATACTTCAATACAATATCCAGTAATGAAGGAAAATACAAATGAATTACATTTTTTCCTACTAAGCTCTAAATTCAACAACACTTTCACTATTAACTTCACCAAACAATGATTCCTCATCTATCTAATTGCCTTAATGTACTAATGGATGGGAATGCCCAAATTTTTATGTAAAACTATATGCACTATTAGTTCCATCTATCTTCATGGCCAAACATCGTGCAAGGTTTTTCCAGCTTCTTGATTCAACTGAGAACCACCCACAAACCGCTCTGAAAAGCGCTTTATAAATATTCAAAACATGCAACGCATTAGACAGATAAGAAGCAACAATAAGTCGTCGAGCTCATGTTATGAATTCATAATTCAGGATTCAAAGCCTCACCAAAAATCAGGCATTGGCCCTTTTAACATTGAGGAAACTGATCCTATGATGTCAGGTGCTATGAGAAGCTCTCTTTGGGAAATTGACATTGTTCGTCACCACTACTGTCCTCCTGACTCACGTTTTGTTTTGTCTCTTGGGACTGATTTGACAGTCAGGGCCAAAACAACTGAAGTTAATGTTGGAGATTTTAGTGTTGGTTATTATGCAACAATACTTGGAGCAAAGATTACACGGAGGGTGAAGCTGGCTCCTCTAGCACTCCCCATGCAAGTGTCTGGGAAGGTAAGGCTTTGTCACATGCCAGTAATGTTGTCGAGTGAAGAAACCTGCATAGAAGACAAAAAACAATCAAATTTGATCATTCACAATGATAATAATAAAGATAAACAAGAACATAAGAAACTAAAAGAAGAGTACTATATCTCCTCCACTATCTTCGTCCTACTTTCAATAACAAAGTTGTTGCATTCGGTATTCGTATCACTCAACTAGGCACGGCATTGAGAGTGGCCTCTAATCTCCGCATTTGTTTTGATTGCCACAATTTTTTGAAACTTTCGTCTGCAGTTTACAATCGGCATGTAATTCTCAGAGACCTTAAATGGTTTCACCATTTCCAACGAGGGTATTGCTCCTGTGGTGACTATCGGCAAACATATGAATAGTTGGTAAAATGATGGTGAAGAGCCGCAATAAATGAGTGAAAGAGAGCTCCATGTTGACTTTATTCATTTCTTTTATTGCACACCACCTTGCTGCAGTTGGCCTGTGACTTGGTCATAGCTTATTCTTGCCGAATCAGATGTTAGCTGCGAAGTAGAGATACTAGTTACAAAACATGATTTGAGAGTGGAAATACGGTTATGCTGTGAAAACAAAAACCCAATCAAATGCAAGAATGAGGAAGCAACAATGTATGTTAGATTTTGTTCTTATCGTACTATTCCATCGTTCCCTTGCTCACCTAAGATATCGGGTTTGCTTTATCAGCAACAACAAGGTGGTACTTCTGATTGTTCTTTCAGACAGTATCAACAGAAGGAATCCGGCTTCAACTCCCAGTTGACAATTCGATTTTAGGCTCATTACACCAAATCATCACCTGTTTGTATCATGAACCTTGGTGACCTTGTTGAAAGATATTGTCACCGTCATTATTTCAACAGTGGGAATCTCAGATGAGGAAGAAATATGAGTGGTCGAAGGAAGTTACGTGGAGTTGTTCATACATGTCAATCCCAACGGCACGCTGTCCTGCAAGGTATCTATCCCCTGTGTATGAGTTAAAACAATACATTAATAACATTACAGGAAATCAGAATTTCGCAAGAAGTATCATCATCAAGCAGTAAGCGCAACCAATGGATTCGACATGAGTTGCGAAGCCAGAAAGTTTCGAATTCGAAATAATCGCGAAAACATTGAATAGGGATTACCAGCAAGACCAAATAGAGACGGCAACATCTCTATTCCTAACCCTCAGCCATAAAGGTCGCAACAGTCAGCCCAGGTTTTGCTCCAAGCGAATCGAACCAAAAGTCCTGAAAAATAGAAACAAACTCATTCAAATAAATCACATTGAATTTCCGGAATAATAGTAAATCCAACACGAACCAACAACAAACTCGGAATCCAACCATAACAAGTTAACAAACCTAACCCATATATAATACCATATAAAATCATCATAAACTGGGATCAGAAAAGAGAATGAGGAACCCTAACTAACAGGAGAGGCGGCCGCGAACCCAGAAAAGGTCCGAAAACCCTAACTCAAACGGCGAACATCAACATCATCCGCGAACACGCAGACAGCCATCATCAAACATCATCCCCGAACTGCAAGGCAACCGCAAACCATCCAAAATGACGCCGCAAGAAAGAACCTCACCGCAAATCATCGTCACCGTTTGAGGTTATCCACCATCAACAACCACCGAATAACCGCAAGCCTCAGAATAATCTCATCATCGGCCGCTATTCACCAAAGACCATCAATAATACCGTCGAAATCCATTAATCGTAAGCCACCATATGTTTTTCCTCACGGTTTTGTGTTTTGATCTGTTTTTCAGAGTAGATGAAGAAGGAACAAAAATATGAAGAAGGAGAAATCACACAGTAAAGTATGAGAGGCAGCCGCTGAAAGCTAGGATTTCCCTTAATCCTTTTTGTGGTACAACCGGGCCGGGTTGGGGCTTGACCACCCAACTTCTGGCCCATTTCATTTTTTTCAGCCTTGTTTTTGTTTTTTGGTTTTGTCATTTCTTTTTCTTATTATAATTTAATGTTAATTTAACTTATTATTAGGAAAGTTAACTCCAAAGTTATAACTAAATTAATTTAATTTTTTTAACAACTAATTCTTTAGAATCACTTGGTTTTTTAAGAAAATAAAAATAATAAAAACTTTTGTTTTTTTAACTAACAGTTTTTTAAAAACTAATCTCTTTTTTAAAATAAAAAAATTAAAAACTCTTTTTTTTAATAAAAATTAAAAAACCTTTTCAAAATTGACCTAAAACATTTTCTTTAAAATTTAAATTAACGTTTTTAAAAGAAATTAAACTAAACTTCTTTTTAAATTAAAACTAAAATCCCTTTTCAAAACTAATAAAACAATAATACAAATTTCAAATTGCATTTTGTCTTTCTTTCAATATTAATTGTTTCATTATTTGCCATATTCCTGTCTAACCCTTTTCACTAATGTTCTCTGTTTTTCTCCTCAGATTATACTTAAATTTTGATTAATATCTATTCAATTTATGTTGTTCCAAGGATGTAATTTACGCGAGGCCGTGGTCGCATTTTTTCTATTTTCGCATTTGTAATTTACGCGAGTGATCATCGCGACGCTTTCTTTACTTTCCGCACTTTAATTTTGCCGTACGATATTTTGTCTGTTTGCATGTTTTTACCGTTAGGATTCCCTCCGAAGGAATTAGGTCTAGTCGTTTGACCGTCGAGTCAATAGTCCTTACCCTTTGACCATTTCTAAACCCTAATAGCCTAGGTGTCCCGCCGTGGACGAAAATGCCATTTACCCTAGCATTGGGTCAAAGAGTCGTCGTACTCTGATTTAGGGTTTCCTGTCGTGGAATCTCTAATTTCAACCCTAATTTTAATTCAACTTTTCAACATAGAAATAGGAGTTTCAAGACTCCACGTAAGCGTGTCCTTAAGATATGTTTACTCCCCTTGAAACCTTGACCATAGTCAAGAAGTTTCTAACCTCCCTTTCGAGGGGAACTACGATTACTCTGATTCCATTTCCTATCCAGGATACGTAGGCACAAGATGCGAATCTTGCAGAGTAAACTCAGGACTAACCCTTAGGTCTTTTAGGTCAATCTATCCCTTAGCTCAATATATATTAAAGCAGATAATAAAAAAAAGCATACAATAAGCAAAAGGTTCCTGTAGAATACTACAGAAGTTTAGGGTGCTAGTACCTTCCCTAAATTTAACCAACCTCTTACCTAGGTCTCTCCTCGCATTGTGTCTACGATACAAAAATAGGTTTTCCCTCTTTTGACCTTTTCCTTAGGATAAATCAAAGAGTGGTTGTGAATCAAGAATTGTGATTCAAACTAATTAATAGGTTGATATCCTATTTCCACCGCAACATTGATCTTCATATTGCACCAACAATTGAAACCATCCACAACCAAGCTAATATCCATGGCAACACAACAAACCTGCTGCAACATACAAAACCTACACCAACATGCTGAACAATTCCAAAAACGAAAGTCACGTCAGACGATACACAAAGAAACCGGCAGCAATTGTACCATAACATACAAATGCGCAGCCCACTCCAAAACCTTCATACGACCATACTACATAACACCTACACAACCGTACCATCAACACCAACCAACAACAAACTGTTACAACCTACATTTTGAAAGTGACAATACAACAATAACATAGACAAGAATTAAAAAAAAAAAACAAATTTTGTTTTGAACTTAAAAGGAGAAGAGGGAGAATAATTCAAGGAAAGGGAGAAAAAACAAGATTCTGAACCTACTTCATCTCACGAAATACTCATTGAGAACCTTCATAAACCCTCATACTTTCCTTCCATTTTCCACGTTGTTTCCACAAAACCTTCATCAAAACCCAAGAACATTATTCTTCTTCTTCACTTCTAACTTCAAACAGCACCAAACACACACTTAATTCCATCTTCATTCTTCCCTCTACCACTGAACAACACAACACTTTTCACAACCTTCTTCTTCAATCACCCAAAAAACCACCATTCACAAAACAAACACAACACAAACTTCATATATGCGGCTCATCACCACCAACCGCAACCTCAATTTGTGTCGACACAAAAACACAAAACCTTCCTTCAACTTAAAAACCAAATCGAATCACCAAACCAGGAAAACCCTCAACCAAATCAGAAAAGAAATCGAGAAGAGAGAGTACGAACAAAATAGAACCGAAACACCCAACCATACAAACCTGGACAATCGAGCAGAATCGAAGTAATAAAAGAAGAGAGAGATCCCGTTGATCCCTTTGTAGGAAGGTTGGACCGCCCACCTCTGTTTTGTTCGTCATAATGATGTTTTTCTCAGACGAGAGGTGTGATGCGATGATGAAGAATTCTTTCTAAACCAGTTGATCTTCCATTGCCCTTGATGCCACTTTTCCATTTTCGTGGGTACTGATATGATGCACTTCCATTGTCATTGTTTTTTTTTAATAGCTTGTTTTTATAAATAAAAAATAAGAACCATGATCTTATTTTGATCCGTGGGGTTTAAGATGATGGGCTTCGGTCCATGTAATTCTTCATAGAACACCCACCCTTTAATATCAGAATGCACCTCTCTCTGCTCTCTTAATTTATCTTTGTTTTTTTTGTTTTACTTATTTTTCTTTCTGGATTTTTCTACTTTCAGATTTATTTTCTAATATTATTTTTATTAGGTTCTCATGTTTAATATGTTAATCTATTTTTACCACTCTTATTTTTTTTTATTTCAATTTTTGGTCGATGAAATCTTTTATATCACGAATATTGATTGTCGAGGTTGTTTAACCTTCATTGTTTCAAATCTGTAGGGATTGATCCTTTGGATCATTTTCTATACTTTGGGATTTTGATAGGTTACCTTCGATTAATCGACAAAAGTTTGTAATTAATACGATATCGTTCTCTTTTTCTTTTCGTGTGGCACGATTCCAAGAGAATGATCTACATATCATTTCTCTATCGTGTTAGCACAAACAATGTTATTGAGTGGCCTCCCATAGCATGATTTTCCTCATATATCGTGCTACGAGTGCTCAGTGCTAAAGTGGACTCGATTCATCCGATTAACGATTGACATTAATTTTTGTTCAATATTATCATGTTTAACTTTCTGTCAATATATCATTGTTCATATATCATTGTTCATATCATCATTGCTATCTTGTTCATATTATTCAAAAAACACAAAAACTTTCAATTGGTGGACCTGTGGTTACTATCTTTTGGCATCATGGATCTAAGACACTGGACAAAAACCCTAACAAAGGAACTGCATGTTGTGGTCATCTCTTTTCTCTCTTACTTTAGCTTAGGAAACTTGCACATGTATGACTTTCTCTTGGGCTACCTAACAATGACCCATTTTATTTCTCGCATCAATATTCCCTTGCATTTTTCATGTTCTCTTAGAATTTCCCAGTCCAACTTAATTTTTGATTAAGATTGGAGTAGGATAGGTTTAGGTTCTTAATCTTTGCATGAAAACATTAGGTTAGCATTTTCCCTTCAATCTCGACTTTAAGACCATCATTGTATGACAACATTTAGGATTCATTCTCCCATAGATTTTCCTTTCTTTTTATATCCAAAATATTTTCTTAATGTAAATTCAAAGGAAAAGATCTTCTCTGTTGACTTTATGTCATAGCCCTTTTTAACCTAGTCTTAGGTTTGATTTTCTTAACTCTATATAAGTGTTATTACTATGGACACTTAATTCCCCTTGAGACCTTGTTAGAGTCTTTAGCTTTCTCATCCTAGCCTTAGGATTAGAGTAGCCTAACTTTATGTAGGTGTCACTGCTATGGACACTTACTTCCCCTTTAGACTTTGTTAGAGTCTTTCCCTTTTATCCTAGCCTTAGGATTAGAGTTTCTTAACTATATGTAAGTGTCATTGTCATAGACACTTACCTTCCCCTTTGGAACCTTTATCACTATCAAGAGTTCCTCACTCGTAGTTAGGTAAACTACGAATGCTCTGATTCCATCCTTGTTAGGATCCGTAGGCACGAGATGTGATGTCTTGGCGAGCATACTTAGTCAATACCTTAGGTCTTTCCCTTAGTACATTTCCCAAACAATAACAAGCAATAACATAAGACAAATATAAATAAGAGGTTCTTGTAGAGTACTACAGATACTTAGGATGCTAGTACCTTCCCTTAGTATAACCAACCCTCGAACCTTAGATCTCTTTGCTTTGTTTTTACATAGCACACTTAGGTTTTTTTTATCTTTTCCCTTTTCTTTGGATAAATCAAAGTTCGATGGTGAATTTTAAAGATTTGTGATTCAAGTTAATTCAATAGTTTGACATCCGATTCTCACCGCAACACTTATCGATTGGGTTAAGCTATCAATCGATTGGTAAAGACAAAAATTTGTCCAAATCTTTTTTGGCAGCTCTCAACTCACCTGTCAAAATTTCAAGGCATTTTTTAAAGTGTTTTCTTGATAAAAATGTTTAAAAACATGTTTTAGTGTGTGTGTGTGTGTGTGTGTGTGTGTGTGTGTGTGCGTGTATTTTATTAGTCGTATACTTTACAATAAAACCCTAATGCTTTTACAATATATATTCACTCAGAATATTTGGTAAGACTTTCCCATACTTCAAGGCTTATCAGATACTTATATCTTGTACACACTTGCTTGAACTTTCCTTTAAGATGAGGCTTGATTTATATTTAATTTAGGTTCCATCATCAGAATCTAACTTATCAAACTTTAATGTTCTAATTGCATCTTTAACCACTTTATGCTTGACTTTAGTTGTTCTCATCAAAGACTAGTTGTCATAATCAAAAGAATCTTTATCTTTGAAAGGAATTCCTTAACTAAGAACCTTCAAACCAAGGTTCCACAACATCTAGGCATATTACATTTAGAGGTCCTATTGGCAAAACAAATAATACCAGAAATGTTAGAAATGTTTTTAGGTTCATAACCTAGGCCAACTTTATTATAAATGATCTTTAATTAGGTAGAATAAGATTCAAGTTATTGCTACCTTTGGTAAACTATCAAGTGTATTATGCAAATCGTCAATTTTTTTTTTAAATTGTGTTTTTCACACTTTATAGGTTTGTAAACATTTCTATAAGAAGGAGAAGAATGGGAAGGAGATTTTTGAATTAAAATAATTTGTTTCTCTCTAAGGAAATATAGTTCTTCTAATATATTTTTATTTTCTTTTTCAAGAGAAGAAAGAGTAGACTTAGAGACAAAAATAAGGTTTTTAATTTACTTGATTCACTATCTAACTTTTTACAAATGTGAAACAATTCATGATAAGTCAAGTAGGAAGTTAGATTTTTTATTTCATTATATTTATGTTTTTCAATAAAGAAGATGTTTTGTCATTCAAAGAGTCCATATCATTGTCATCTCAAGCTATGCATGTATTATTTGTTTTTTGTTTTTTTTGTTTTGAGGTTTTCTGATTTTTCAGCTCTTTTATGGTTCTATGGGAAATTCAAATTTATATGACATTTCTTTCCACATTGATAGCAAGTTTGTACAAATAAAGATCTTCCTTCAATTTTGTGTTGAAATTCTCGTTGCTTCTCATGCTTTACGAACTTTTTAATCTTTCAGACTAACAGGTTCTTATGTTCTTCAGTTTCTGAATCTTTGAATTCTTCGAGTTTGAGATCAAGAATTTTCTTCTTTATGTCTTCATCTTCATCTTCAGCTAGCCTTTTTAGTTCCATTTCATATTCCTGAAACATTTCAAACAAGATAGACAAATCCATAGAAGAGAACTCCTTAGATTCATAAATTGTAGTAACTTTAAAGTTATCATTTGTGATTTATATGTCTAAAGACTTTGTTGATAAAATCCTCATTTAGAAAAGGGTTTCTTAGAGTTTTAAAGCGAATCACATTATGATTAAAATGATTTTTCATGTTTGAATGTTTTCCTTCGATTTCACTTTAAATAACTTGTACTCATGGGTGAATGTGTTCATTCTATCCATTTTTATCTTGGTTTACCCTGATGGATAACTTAAAGGTGTCCCATATTTTTGTTGAAGATCCATAGTGAGAAACATAGAAAAACTCTTTAATAACAAGAGTAATAGTGATAATAGTTTTTGCCTTCAAATTGTGTTGCCAAACATCATCAACTAGATGTGTGGGAACATAAGGACCATTTTTCATCTTGACTTTTCTAAATTTGTTTTCCTTAGCACAGTGAACTATATGTGTGAGAGCAAAAAGAATTTTTTTACAGCGGCCTAAATATCACAATTCATCCTGCTATAGAGTTTCATCTTCTCTTTCTAATAAGCATTCACCTCTCGATTAAAGGATGTGAGTTTGAATAGTGAATTGTTTGAAGTCATTCCTACCTCTTAAAAAATGAGTCTTAAAATAGGTGTTAATTCCATGGTTCTATGATATAGAATTGTCCATGGTTCTATGATTGGCTAAATTTTGGTAAAACAGGATTCTGCACTAATGTTAAGCAAGATGTCATTACCATAGTTATGACATTGCTAAAGGAGCAAGCAGGAGCTGATGACAGAACTGCTGACATGACCAATATCATGTCATTGATATCTGGTGTAGCAGGAGCCAGCAGGAGCTGAAGACAGAACTGTTGTTATACTGAATATCATGACATTACTTTCTGGCACAGCTGGTGCTGCTATGTGGATTGATAAGGTCATCTCATCAAAGTGTGATCCTAAGGATGTTAGGAGTGTAGCAGCATCTATCTTAGCAGTAGCCACAACAGGTTGAGTTGTGATGGAGTTCCTCACAGGTGGTGAGTGAGGTGTGCAACCATAACAGGTTGAGTTGTGATGAAGTTCCTCACATGTGGTGAGTAAGGTGTGTTGTCATGTGTTTTAAGCAGGGCAATACTGCACCACAACACAAGGAGCTGCTAGTGTATATCTCTTTTTAGAATTGGTTTGGATTGATGAGACCATGTTGGAAATTACCTCATTAGTAAATATGTCAAGGAGATATATTATGAACAAGTACTGAGTGTATTGAGATTCATAAAAGGATCTTGGAGACCTTTTAGGAAACTTTAATATGTTTGTTTCTACTGTTAGTCTGCAGAAGATTGGGAGAAGCCATGACTGTCATAAAGAAGATTCTGCAGAAGTGTTCAGCAGGGCAAGCTGGAAAGCAAGTTTAAGTGAAGCTGAATGTCATGACCAATGTTATGACATTAATCGTATGACATCAGGTAGCTGACGTGCACAGCAGACATGTTGGTTTTCTAGTATAATGTGTGAGATAGCTCAGGCTAGATTTCAGGAGGCTTATTAGGGTTCCTAGATATCTCAGGAGAGGTTCTAGGCAGTTCTGACCATATCATGAAAATCCATGACCTAATCTGACAGCACCTTGAATTGTGGAAATTAGTTTTACTTTGTTAAAACTAATATTTGTTACTTGTGACCAGCCCAAGCCCAGTCTGCATTGCTATAAAAGGAGGAGTAGAAGTAGAAGAAATCAAGCACTCAAATCAAGAAAAAACAGAGTGTAAAATAAAGGTCTAGGGTTTGAGAGTCCCTTGTGTGTAAGTCACCCTTTGTATCTTTTGATACATTGTGGTAGACATATTTGTAAGTGAAGAAGGCTAGTCTTCACGTGTGAATTCTGTTTAGGAATACTTGTACTCCAAGCAATTGTCTGGTGGATGATTGCATTGGATAGGTAGATTCTAGGTTGTGTCTCACTCAAAGCTGTGAAGCAAGAGTGTGTGAGTTCCTTGATCAAAGCTGTGAAGCAAGATCAAGGTGTGTATGAAGTGTCTCTTCATATTGAATTTTGTAATTGTGTATTGAAACCACTGTTGTGTGATTGAGGGGGAGTGAGTGGGTATACTCAGGTACTAGAGTGTCTCTAGGCTGAAATCGCATTGGGTAGAGATTAATTGAGGAGTGTAAACTGGAGGTTTAACTCTAAATTAATTCTGCTAATAGTGGATTTCCTTCCTGGCTTGGTAGCCCCCAGATGTAGGTGATGTCGCCCCGAACTGGATAAACAATTACTGGTGTTATTTATCTATTTATCTTTCTGCATTTACAGTTCTGCACAATTTAAATGATTAGATAAATAGGTCTGTCAGCCTGCAGATGTCACAACAGACGTCATGACGTTGGTCATGACATTGGGACAATTTAAAGAAATTTAAATTGGTCATGGTCTATCCTCGTCCTTGTTGAGCAGAGATCAACGTTCTTGGTACATATGTGATCTGGATACCAAAATTTCAATAGGAGTTAGCCTCTGATGCCACTCGTTGGACTCTAATGCCATAAATGACTTCAAATACAAGAGAGAGGGGGGTCAATTCTATTAACTATTTTTTGAAATACTTTTTGCAAAAGGTAAATTTTAAGCTAATTGATTTTAATAAGAAAGTATAAGCAAAAATTAGGTAGCTGAAAAATAAAAATATAGGGGATAAATTTAGAGAGATCATACTGAAATTGTACTTGTTTGACCTTAAACCGTGCAGTCTACTTTAATATGTCGTACCTCGAAAAATACAATCTTTGTGACACAAAACGGGGTTGCACAATCACAGATGGACTTAGGAGAGTCGCCATCGAACTTTACTTATTCCCATGAGGGGAAAGGGAAAACGTCGAGAAAACCCACAGGTGAAAAGATAGGGTATGGTCATCGTAACCATATTGGGTTCAGAAGTCGGTTATGTAAGGGGAAGTTACTAGCATCCCCTACCTCCATCGTACTCGATGGGAACCATCTAAGTTGTCTAGGCATGAAAGGGTATTTGATTCCTCAAAGCTTGCTAAGGGAGAAATGGATGTTTATTTGGGAAAAATAAAAGGTTTTTATTATTGAGTTTGTCCGAATTTTACAATTCAGTGCCTACGTATCCCCGAGGGAATTAGAACTTTGTAGTTCTTATTGAAAAAGTTTAGTTTGTTGTGTATTTTTTATGGACGATGCTAAGTTCACATTCTAGTAGTTAGAGACATTGTCTGTTTATGGTAGAACGGAAGTAGCATGCCCTTTTTTAAAAAGGTTTTAAAGGGAAAATCCTGAAGGAAAAAGATTTAAACTTGGTGATGTGTTTTGTTAGGAGACAAGAAAAATGATTTGAGATATGTATCATACTAAAGTCTATGACAATAGGAGTGAATACTTTGTACAAATGAGCTAGAAGTCTCATGTATAACATACCCTAAGAAGAGGTAAGGAAGACCCCAGCTCATCTTTTTCCATGTGCTTAAGGCTCGTGACACATCATACGTATCGTATTAGTTAAGTATTTTTTTTTGTATTTTTATTAAGAAAAGATTTTGTTTTATGAAAGAAAATGGAAAATACTAACCTAATACTATCATACAAGATGGACCTAAGGTTAAGATTGAAGGGAAACTTTCATAATATTATCATGAAAAATGTACCTAAGGTTAGGATTAAAGGGAAATATCCTAATGTTATCATGCCAAAGATGGACCTAAAGTAATTCTATGTTTTAATTCGATTTGATCAAGAAAAAGCTTAATAAAATCAGGCTAAAACTAATCCTAAGGCAACATGAGAATCAACAAATCATACGAGCATATCAAATGTTGAATATCTATCTCATGCATCAATGTCAACATCAGAATTCATCATGGAGAATCGCAACCTTCCATAAGGCAAAGCAATCAAGATATTTAGGAAAACAATCACTCGTAATTCTAATGCCATCATAAATTCATGGTTAATATCTTTTTTGGTCCCTTAATTATACTCTTAGGTTCAGATTGGTCCCTTGAATCTTTAAAACGTGTCATATTAGTCCTTTTCGTCTAATTAGCGACGAAAAAATTCAAAAGTTTGTCGCTAATTAGACAAAAAGGACCAATATGACACGTTTTAAATAGCTAAGGGACCAATCTGAACCTAAGAATAAAGTTAAGGGAACAAAAAGTGTGCTTTTGCCTAAATTCAATTATAATTCTACTAAAACTTTCAATCAAAATCTAATTAAGTGATAAATCAACATTCTAAAGAATAAAATCCGATCGAAATCTATTTAAAAAAGCAATCAACGTTTTAATTAGAAATCAACAAAAGTTCTATAAAAAAATGAGTCAAAGTCTAATTAGTGAAAAAAAAGAAACTATTAAAATTTAATCAACATCTAGTGACAATCAAAAAGCAATAGAGGTAAACAAGAAGTGAGGTATGGATATGATGTCGACATCATTCTGCAAACGAATTCGAAATTATTGCAAACCAAGTTACCAAAATGGATAAAGATCGAAGTGAATACTTACATGGGAATGAAATTAGGTACGATTCATTGCAGCTACCACGATTTCCTTCTCTTTTTCCGTGTGTGTTGCTGTTGTTTGTTGCTCTTGTGTTAATTTTGAAATCGTGTTTTTCGTCTCTGCTCCACGTCTTCTTCCCTGTGTGTATGTGATAATAATTCTTTTATAGGCCAATATGAAATTAAATTTCTGATGTCAAATTTGAATGCTTGAGATTGTTGACGAATATTATTTTGGAAAAAAAATTATTCGACATGTGATTCTTGCCATGAATATGTGATGAAACTTGCTATTTTGATTTAGTCATGTTTGATTGTGTTTGATAAATAAATGTTTGCCATAACTTCTTTGATGATTCTTGATTGGTATGATGTTGTATGAATATTGGTTTGAATTGAATGTTAGCAAGTTTTTGCAACTTGAATTATGTTTCAAAATTGCCATGAATGCTTTTTTTAATGTCTCGCGTGCCACTCTCAAGTTTCTGCTTTTGAATAGTTATCCTGAATTTTGTTAGTATAGTATGGATATGACTTAAACTTGTTGGGACGTGGCGTCATGTTTGGCTGGATTTATTCTGAATTAGTTTAACTGGTTAGGAATAATTGAACAAAAACTCTAACGGCTGCTGCTATCGGGATTTTGCAGCGATGTCCATAATGAGTTTCCTGATGAATTCAACTCATGAGCTTGAAGCTTGAAGGGTTGGTATGATGTTGAAAATTAGATTTGGTTAATGTTAGTAATGCGACGCTGTTAGTTATGCGAGCTTGCTGAAGTGAATCGAATGTCTTATGAATTTGGCTTTTGTTGACTTTGCAGGCATATAAATCTCGTGTCCCTCCTCAAATTTCTCTATGGAGAATGATGAAGTTGGAATAGTATTGCACTCACACGTACTGACGATGATTGGAAACGGTGCCTATGACTTGAAACAAAGGCTTTGAATTGCAAATGTTTTTCTTCTCTTTTTTTAGGCTTTAGATTCAAGTTTTCTTGTAATATGTAATCTCCTTGAATGGTTTTGTGATGTAAGCTCCTTGCAATGTGATGGTCTTGTGATGACAATGGAACCAAATATCTTGTAAATTTTTTTTTTGAATTCCATGATAAGTCAAATTTCATATCTCGTCTTTTGATCGTGAAATGGTACTAATGGCATGATGATGTACTTAACCTTGAAAACGATCTTTGAATAAAAGGATTAAGATGGTTGAAAATGATGTATGCCCTTGACTTCTATAACTTGAAATTCAAGCAATTCTCATAAACTTCTTTCAACTTTTGATGAACAAAAGGACTATGCTTTTCAATCTTGAATGATTGAACTTGGGATAATGCTATTGTAGCACCCCAAAATTAGCTCTTTCGTTTTAACCTTTACTGGCTTATGTTTCTTTGCATTTTGCATTTCTGGATATCATAACATTTGTTCTTGAGGCATGGGATCAAGGTGGTTTTGTGGCTCAGGGTTCCCTTTTATTGCAAGAGTTTAAACAGCGAGCATCAGAGGCTCAGGCATTTATTTTGCCCATCGATCGAGCGATCGATTTTATTTTATTCAGCAGGTTAATTTTCAGCTTAGCAGACAATACACAAGTTATCTCAGGCGTTCTCACAGTTATGGTATTCAAAAGCAAGTTTCAGAGGCTTAATAGAGCTCAGAACAGGTGGCAACAGGAAGTTGTACATGATTCCCTCCACATGACGCCAATATGGTCATTTTTGAATGTGGTAACTGGTTACTACATGTTGCACCCTAAAATTTGACCAACCGGTTCCCGCTCCTGATTTACGTTTCGGCTCATTTTTGCATTCGCATTTGCATACCACATGCACTACATTTTTTAACAGGCAGATGATATCAGAATTACAGCTTGGTTTTCACCCCTTGGACGTTTCAGATCAGTCCAAATAATCAGGGTTTCATTTTCGGGAAATTGTGCGTCTCTCGGCATTTTCAGCTTACTGTGGTTTTTGAGGATACTGTGGTGTCTGGGATTCACCATTTTGTCCCGTCTGGTCTCGCGCTCCTTGTTTGGGTTATTTGCTTTGTAATGGCATGTTTAGACTTTTACAGGACTTGCTAGGCATTTAGTGGGTTTTATTAGCATTTTAATAAAATGGTGTTAATATGGATTTTAGATAAGTCTTTTTAATATAGGAATAATGTAGTTGTTTTTTAAGTAGAAGTTAATTAGATTCTTTTAATATTTTTAATAGGTTTGTGTCATGTCTAGAATATATTAGATTTTAAATAGTTTTAATAGATTTTCTTTATAGAATATAATAGTTTTTTAGAATATATTTCTTTTTAATAGATAATAGGTATTTGTAGAATTTAATAGGTTTTAAATCTGTTAGAATATAATTAGATATTAATAGTTTTTTCTGTTTTTTAGAATATTAGGTTGATTAGCATATTGTTAGAGTTTAATTAGAGTCTATAATTCATTAATCAATACAGGTTAATAGTCATTAAGAGTTTTTGATTGTAGTCTATTGCTTTTAATTCGTTTAGGCATTAATCAGTCGTTAGGTCATTCATTAATCCATTAATCCATTTAATCCACATTATTTCCATTCAGATTTTAATTCATTAGTCAGTATTAATTCAGTCATTTGTCCATTAATCATCAATTAGCCTTTTAATTTGTATTAATCATGTTTTCAGCTTGTTAATCCATTAAGTAGTCCATTTCAGTCCTTAGTGCATTTCTCGGTGGGCCATTATCCATTTTTAGAGGCCCAATCCCAGTCCAGTATTCAACGCCACATGTCAGCTATTTAAGCTCCACCACGTGTTACACTTCAAGGAGAGCCACATCACTTTTTTTCCACTTCACACTCAGAGGACCCCACGTTTTTCACCTCTCTTTCTCTCCAGCTGCCACACCACCCCCACACCTGGCCACGTTTCCCACTTTCTCTCACACCTTGCCAGCGCATCACACACGCGTCTCCCTCAGGCCCTTTCCCAGTGCCACTTGTCCTCGCCCCACACCTCGCCAGAGAGTCTGCCGCCGGCCATGCAACTGCCTTGACTAACAGTCTCCGGTCACCCTAACGACCTCTGGCCGCCGCTCATCTCGCCGGAATCTGCAAAATTTGCAGAGACTCAAGAACTTCATCGTTTTCCCCTCCGATCTCCTCCGATCTCCTCTGTTCGCTCCTCGCCGGACAATATCAATTCGTCAGAAGCTTCATCCATCCAGATTTTCGTCTTCGCTCATCAGTGTTCATCCAGCTTGTTGAATCTTCATCAGCTTGAGTTTGTTCGTCCGAAATTCCCAGAATCCTCAAGAGCATTGTCTTCTTCAATCTTCTTTCCAGAACTTCATCAAGGACCATATCCGTTCGTGGTTAAGATCTCCAGATTCATTAGCGGCTTCAAGATCAACACACTTCAAGAACCTCTTCTTGTTCTTCAGTTCTCTCCAAGGCTTCAAGATCTTCATCTCCTTGCAACGACCTTCAACAGTTTGTTCTTCGGTTTTTTCCAAGAAACTTCACAAATCTTCATTCTCCAGTTTTTCTTGCTTCATCTCCAGGTACATGTTCACGAAGCTCATTGCATGTTGATTTCGATAGCTTAGTTTGTGTTATGGACTGCTAGGGTTTGAAGGTTGTTGATGCGTGTGAAGATGTTGATTTGTTTTCGTTTGTTCGGTGAGCATGGGAAAGTTCAGAGAGTTTGTTATTGTTTGATTGATTTCGTTGAGAGTTTGTGAGAGATTGCGTGTTGAGAGTTCTTGAGAGATTGTGTTTAGGGATGTTGAGAAGAGGGTGAGAGGTTCAGAGGGAGAGCGTTAGTGAGTTGAGAGCGACGCAATTAAAAGGGTGAACAGTGGCTGAGAATTTGTGAAGGGAAGGGAATTTATACCTAGGGTTTCTGAGCTGAGTTTGGGTTGGGCCTTAGCTTTGCTGGGCATACCCTTCAATTTCGCTCGTATACACTCCCTTCGTGAAATAATGTTGAGCAGAAAACAAAAACCTGTGAATGAGCCTTGTGCTAAGTGCTGATCGCACCCCCCCTCTTGGCCCAATGCTGAGAAGCAACTAGGGCGTTTTGCTGAGCACACCCCCTTGTTTTATTTTCTTTTTTAATTTTCTTTGTTTTATCCATGTTAGAAAATAATTCATGAAAAATAGTAGGATTATCCAATTAATTCCCTTCTTTTTTCTATAGGTTCATAGTTCAATTTAGGATTTTATGGTGCAAAAATATTAATTTGATCATGCATTTTCATTTTTATTACATTTTTTTTGCATTTTAATTGGTCTTGAATATTGATTTGTGATGTGTCTGCCTTGCTGATTTTATTTCTCTCACTTGGTATTGAATCTTGCTTTTCTTTTTTAGTATGTTGTACTAGACTGATGCATGCTCCCCATAGGATTTTCGTGGATTTTTTAGAAATTGATTGATGTTGTTTTAGGGTTAGAGAGTAGAGACCTCATAACTTGCTGGTTAACCCTTGACCATTCACATGTTAGGGATTGTTTAGTAGCCTTAGAAGTTGACTTAGGCTTTGAGATTTGATCTTGGGATCATAGAGACATGTAGGTTCCCCCTAGATTTTTGGTAGATTTTTATAGAGTGTTCTGTTATTTTTTGTTTGAGCCTGAGATTAGGGGAAGTCTTAAGGGCTTCTGACTTTGAAGTTCAACTGTGGTTGAACTATAGAGATAGTTTCTTTTGGTTTGAGGGCCTGTGGTTTCTTCTTGAAGATGGAGGCTGGATGAAGACTTGATGGAGCTTGCAAGGATGCATGGATTGAAGACCTAGTCTAGGAGCTTGCTGTCTTTCTGTGAGGTTTGAGATCCTGAAGTTTGAGGGAAATTCATGGTACTTTCCTGAGGAAGGCGCTATGGATGTCTTTCATTCTTTATTCTCACCTCTTTCTTAAGTATCCAATGATGTTGGAGCCTTCATGTGAGTTTAGTTTCTCCTGAGGAGGAATGTAAACCGTTCACAGTCATTGAGCCACATGGGATATGATTCCTAAGTAGAAGCCTCCTAGTACTTTCCTGAGGAAGGCACTATGGGTCTGTCTACTTAGCTCCATTTCTTTGGTAAGCTTGTCTTGAAGCTTGAAGAATGGGATTGATTTCTCCCTTTAGGGTTTTGCTTAGGGTTTTGGCTTAGGGTTTTGTTTTAGGGTTGTTTAGGGTCCTGCTCAGGGTTAGTTTCTTGCTTTTGGATAGGAGTTTGCCAGGCTGGTTAGCCTTCTCTTTGTGTTGATTGACTTGTGTGGTGCTGTGCTGCATTAGACTTAGGGGTTCATATAGATATTTCTGAGATAGGTGCATCTTAGAAATAAGCCTGCTTGTGTGCATGAGAAGTTGAGGTGGTCCTCCTTCTGCTTGATTGTTATTGAGTGGCTTTGCTTGTTGGTATTTGGTAGAGCTGGGCTCCCTTGCCTCTGTGGTTTGTGGCCTTTGTGCCTTGCTTGTTTGGTTGTTGCATTCATGCATATTTCCAGTATTTCTTTACTTTGCAGTGTTTCCTGTTTGCTGTTTAGTGCTTTTGCCATGATCCCTTAGGAGCTCTAACTTCTCTGCTGTGGAGGAGTTATGATAGACATTAGGTTGGTTAACCAGGCATGATAACATTAGGTAGATTCCCCTATTCAACCATAGTTTTAGGGTGTCTCTTTCCTTTCTCAAAACAACAGAAAAACACTTAATAAAGGATAAAACAAAAGTGAATTCATTTCTTCTGTCAAAAGATTTGAACAAACATCAAAACCTTTTGTCCTCCTGGACTGTGAAAACCCTTGGTTAAGGTGCATTTTCCCATAAAAAACACTTGAACAGCTTGTGTCGTGCGTAGCCCAAACTACGTTTGCTCTGATCTTCCATGCCGTGTGGAAGTACGTAGGCACAGGACGCGACGTCCTGGCGAGCAACCTTCCCCCCGTCTAGACGTAGGTAGTCGAACTACGTTGACTCTGACTTTCCCATTGCACGAGGGAGTACGTAGGCCCAGAACATCGTATGTTCTGTCGAGTCCTGTCCTTTTCTTTTCTTTTCAGACTGACCACTAGCGTAGATAGATAAACACACCCTTTTCCTTATAAACACCAAGCGTGGATCCCGTCGAGTACGACGGACGTGAGGGGTGCTAATACCTTCCCCTTGCGTAACCGACTCCCGAACCCAGACAATGGTTGCGATGACCTTGTCTTACCTTTTTTTCGTCAGGTTTTTCCGATCGTTTCCTTTCCCGCTCTGAGGGATAAATAACGAAAGGTGGCGACTCTTCTGTCATGCCGGCGCCGATTTTCGCAGTAGCGACAGCTGGCGACTCTGCTGGGGACTATGTAGCATCTAGGGACTTTTCCCATCCCTTATGCTGGTACCGTTTCCCATCCCCTACGCGAGTCAGTCCTAGCGCTTGGGTGTTTATCTGTTGGGTGTTGTACATATGTGCTTTACTTTTCCGCACCTTTACCTTTCCGCATTTACTTTCAGCACTATATTATTGTGATTATTGCTGTGGGAGAGGGAGGTTACTATGAGTGAGAAGCCGGACCTGGGCTTGAGTATGCACCTAGACATAGTTGTGGAGAGTAGTAGACGAACCTGTTTGCTGAGCAGACACAGTTCCCTACGAAATCTGCGCTCAGACGAGGTTCTCTCCGAGGTGCTCCTTTCCGATCCTGAGGATCTGAGGGGAGTCCAAACGGGAGGATTGTCGACTCTGGGGACCGATCAATTGGAAGTCGGCTAAGTGAGGCCTCTTCATGACTTGATGATGCCACTCCTTCTGGGAATCGTATCGTCACTCATGAAAGTCTGTGACGCTGATGACCGCATAGGATGTCGTACCTTTGTCCGTGGATTAGGTCCATACCTGTGAGAGGGATTGGGTTATTGTAGGAAAACTGGCCTTCAGAAACCGTGATTCAGTATTTATCAGATGGTTTTCTTGGCTCGTTAACAGGTGTGTTGTTTGGATCAGATGGATTTCTTGTCTGAGGTCGATACTATTATCAGATGGTTTTCTCGTCAGAGACAGAGGTTCAGATGGATTTCTTACCAGGGTATTGGTATTTTGGGTGTCAGATGATAGTCAGTGTCATGAGGTTTTGGTGACTGTGGTGGTTTTCTGTTCTTGACATCACAGAGATGTTCCTCTTCAGGCTACAACATGGCCTCTGTGTTCATTGATTGCATCATTTATCATATTGCATTACCATTTGCATCCAACTAATGTGTGTGTATTGCAGGTACATATTTTCCCTCCCAGTTCCGGTGGTTGTTTCCTAGCAGACATGGAAGCCATGAAGAGAGTGTTACCCTACAGATTCTCGTCTCCAGATATCAGTCTGTTGTCAGAGTTAATTACCATTGCTGGGAAGAAAGTGATGGGAGATTTCAGGAAGACATATGGGAGGATCCTAACTTATGTTTACCAGCCCTCGGCTTATGAGATCAGCGGTGTTTACACCCTATTGCAGTTTTATGATGCTGAGCTCAGATGTTTCGTATTTCCTGACTTTGTCTTGGCTCCTACCCTGGAGGAGTATTCTGCACTTTTGGATATACCGATCCGCGAGCAGATGCCTTTCTATCATACGGACGCTAAGCCTAATCTGGCTGAGCTGTCTGCTATTCTGTACTTAAGAGAGTCCGAGCTGACAGGGAAGATGATTAAGAGAGGAGATGTGTGGGGATTTCCGTTGGTTGTTTTGGTAGAGAAAGCTCGGGAGTATGCCAAGAAAGGTTGTTGGGTTGTTTTTGATGCCATCCTTGCTGTGTGTGTTTATGGCATTGTATTGTTTCCAAACCAACCTGATTTTGTTGATGCGGATGCTTTTTATATTCTGGCTGCAAAGAACTCAGTTCCTACCTTGCTGGGAGATATTCACCATTCCAATCACTACAAAAATGAAAAACGGCGAGGAAAGAATGTCTCTTGCTGTGTACCTCTACTGTGCAGGTGGTTTACTAGTCATATGCCGAAGTCAGGGCCTTTCGTCACTTCTATTGATTCTTTAGGATGGCCTGAGTGCTTGATGGGGTTGACTTCTGAGAATGTGGTGTGGGTTAATGAGGAGGTGTTAGGAGTTGAGGTCATATACAGATGCGAAGGATTCCCTAATGTTCCTTTGATAGGAAGGAAAGGGTGTGTCAATTACAACCCTTCCTTATTAATCAGGCAGTTTGGATATGCACCTCAGGAAGCGCCGAAGCCCGAGGAGATACAGGAATCTCTGTATCTTACTGGGGCAGTAGAGGAAGAGATGTTGATCAAGCTTGAGAAAGCATGGAAGAACCTGCATAAGAGAGGAAAGTCTTCATTTAACAAAGGGGGTACTCGAGTTCTTGGTCCGTATGTGGAATGGATTCGTGAACGAGCTACGAAATTCCTTATGCCTTATCCTGCAGTTCAGCCATTGTATCCTTCTCCGGTGGAGGAGCCCACCACTATAGACATACAGGTATACAAGCAGCTGATGGCGGAGAAAGAAGAGTTAGCAAAGGCTAAAGAAGCTTTAGAGAAAGAGAACGCCCAGCTTCGTCATGAAAAGATTGAAACAGGATATTCTTCCAAGCAACAGGCTGAAACTTTGAAACATCTGAAGACTGCTTTATTGGAGTTGACTGAAACCAAGAAGCGTCTGGAGTTAGATGTAGACTCAGTTAGCAGTGTATTGGCTACTAAGAAACAAGAGCTGGAAAGGGCCTACACGAAGTTAGCTAAGTTCAGAGAGCATTGGGACCTTACGATGGCCAAACACAAAGAACGGGAAGAAGAGCTAAAGATACAGGTTGCTCAGTTGGGAGAACAGGTTAAAGTGAAGACTGAGGAGCTTGAAGAAGAAGCATTCCGTTGATACGAGGCCGAACGCAAACTGATTGATGCCATGAAGAATCTAGAAGATTGTCAGCGCAGAGCAGACACCAAGAGGCCCAAACCTGAGGTTGGTGCCCAGAATAAGGCTTGGGAAGATTTTGTCAGAGATATCCAAGGAACGATCAAGAAAAGGGATCAGTTGATAGAAGGCTTGATTTATCGACCGGATCACCCAGAGACGAAGAAGTTGTTCGAGGATTTCTGCGATCGTACCCGCACTTGACTTCTTTCTTGTATTCTATGTGTTGAGATCACCGCCAGACATGTTGGTTGGGATCCTCCTTTATCATATCAGTTGTATGGAACATAGTTGTGTAACGCCTTGACGATACTGTTATTCCAATAAATATATGAGGGTTTTTCTAAATATTGTCTTTATGGTTTCTCTTGTCTTGCTACCTTGACACTGGAATTGGAGGGGAAATATCCCCAACGCACACATGCACGTTAGCATTTTTGCATTATTGTTTGCATAAATCACATTGCATTACAGGTTTGTGATCCATGTTCCTTATCATTCTTCATCCATATATCCAGGTATTTTCAGGATTGCAGAAAAGCGGGTCCACCGTTACTCTACCAGAACTAATCACAATAAGATCATGGACAACATGCAGAGTGAAATGCAAGAAATGCGTGACAGGATGGACATGCTCATGCAAACCATGGAGACCATCGCCAAAGGACAAGAGCAGCTGCAGACTCTGGTTCAACCGTTGGTCGCACGGGCTGAAAACAACGGGACACCGCATGGTGAAAATATTGTTGCTTCTCCCCGAATTGAGAATCGTCAAAGTGCTGATGCTATTCCCGTAACCAGTTTGAATGCCGGAGAAACTGGTCCTGCAGGCGGAGGTGGGAACGCCGGTAATATGAATGCCAATGCAGATACTGCTGGAGTATTTGTGGGTAATGTCAACCAGGGTTTCAATGGGGGCGCTGAGAATGTCGGAATGAATGGTAATAATGGTAACCAGGGCTTCAATGGTGTGAACATGGGGTATGGAAACATTGCTGGCACCAAGGTTGGGTTTGGTGACTATGGTTATGGTAATCTTGGATATGGAACTGGTGCGGGCAACGCTCAAGAGGTGGGCAATCTGAGGTACGACCCCAGGTACTTCCAAACGGGTCCGGGCCGTGAGGCGGAATATGGTGGATACGATGCAGTACCTCGTTGGGAGGATCGTCAGGAGGATGTGTTCTCTGGTCAGAATGAGGGTTATGAAAGAGCTAGGGATGACAACCATCGGATGAGATTGCTAGAAGAGAAAGTGAACGGATTAGCCAGCCAGAATGCTCTTGGGCTGGATATGTCAAATATGGGGCTGGTCCCATGGCTGAGGGTCCCGCTGAAATTCAAAGTGCCGTCATTTGATAAGTACAAAGGGGATACATGCCCTAGGGTGCATGTGCGCGCGTTTTACAGGCGTATGTCCGCGTATTCTGAGGATGAAAAGATGCTGATGCACTTCTTCCAGGATAGCCTGTCAGGGCCATCGCTGGAGTGGTACATGAGCTTGGAACCTACTCAGATCAGGAGTTGGAAAGAGCTGGCAGAGGCTTTTGTTCGACATTATCAATATAATAGTGATCTCGCCCCTAACCGAGTCCAGCTGCAGAGCATGTCTCAAAAGTCTAGCGAGAGCTTTAAGGAATACGCCCAAAGATGGCGAGATCTGGCTGCTAGAGTACACCCTCCGATGGTGGAGCGCGAAATGATGGACATGTTCATAGGAACTTTTTCTGGAATGTACTATGACCGGTTGCTCAATTTTTCGATGAGTACCTTCTCTGAGTTGATCTTGATGGGGGAGCGCATTGAAAACGGGGTGAAGACTGGTAAAATTCAAGCGGGTGAGTCCAGTTCCGCAGGAGGTAATAAGAAGGCGTTTGGTGGTAAATGTTAGAACACAGATTGGTTCTTAATAATAACTCTTTGTTTTGATGATAACTGTTAGGAAATTTATATTTAAGAATTATATACTCTAAAATTTGTTTGAGAGTTTTACTGCAGATTGAAACAATATTAACTCTCTAGAAGCAAATCTGTCTTGAATACAAGAAGTTATTCTGACTCTGAAGCGCCAGATGCACCTTGCAGAAGAATCTGATCGCTCCTTACAGAAGATCCTGAAGTAGTCTCCAGAAGGATCTGAAGCAAGAAGCTCCAGAACATTCTGAGTCAGAAGCATCTGAAGATAAACAGAAGCATCTGAAGCTGAAGCATCTGAAGTATAGAAGAATATTGATTGAAGAGTTTCTCAAAGCATTAGTCTATAGAAGTTTCTGAAAGTACCTACGCTGCCTAGTACTGAAGCTCTGTGTCAAATATGCTCTAATGATCAACACGCTGAAAGCACACATGCTGCAGAAGACTCTGATACAGCATAGTTCTGAATCTCATTAGAAGACTCTGATTCATTCAGACTCTGAAGAACTTGCTGAAAACTGAAGAAGTAATTTTCAAGAATATATCCGTTGGAGCTATTCAACGTCTCTTTCCTTATTTGTGCTAGACACACTTACATAGACAAAAAGGATTTCTCTGTGCCATCTACTTCTAGGAAGGGTCACTTGATGTGAAGACAAAAAGGCTCAGACCTTTTGGGACTCTCTTTTCAACGCTCAGCTTGCATGGATCAGCTGCCTATAAAAGGAGAACTTCACTACATTCTTCAGTAACACAATTTGCTGAAAAGAAATCATATTATTCTAAGCTCTTATTATTTTCATATTCTTCTTAGAATCTTATTGTACTTAAACTTAAGAGAAAAATCACTGTTGTGATAAAAGCTTTATAGAAGCATTAATACTCTTGTATTTAATTTACATTGATTGTAAAGGATATTCCTTAAGAGGATTCAGTTAGAATCAGTAGCTCTTGAGAAGACTAAGAACTGTTGTTCTTAGGTGATACTATTGTAATCAGTTTGATTTAATAGTGGATTAAGTCCTTGTTGAGAAAGGCAAATCACTCTAGGAAGGGTGGACTGGAGTAGTTGTTAAACGAACCAGGATAAAAATAATTGTGTGATTATTTTTAAGTCTTAATTTATCATACTTATTCAACCCCCCCTTCTAAGTATTATCTCACCTTCAGTTGGCATCAGAGCTCCGGTTCTGAGTGTGCTACCACTTAACAGTGTCAGTAAAGATCCAGAGAGATATACTTTGATATATATATTTATTTGTTATCATGGCTGATAATTCAATGTCAAATATTAACAATAAATATGAAGAGAGGGATAGGATCAGCACCAAACCCCCAATGTTTGATGGGGAGAAATTTGACTACTGGAAAGACAGAATTGAGAGTTTTTTCCTAGGATATGATGCTGATCTATGGGATCTTGTCATAGATGGATATGTACATCCAACAGATGGGAATGGCAAAAAGATTGACAGAAAATCTATGACAGATGCTCAGAAGAAAGACTTCAGAAATCACCATAAAGCCAGGACTATATTACTAAATGCTATTTCACATACAGAGTATGAGAAAATTACAAATAGGGAGACTGCTTTTGATATGTTTGAATCCCTTAAAATGACTCATGAGGGAAATTCTCAAGTTAAGGAGACAAAAGCTCTGGCTCTGATCCAGAAGTATGAGGCTTTCAAAATGGAAGACTCTGAATCTGTTGAAGCCATGTTCTCCAGATTCCAGATACTCACTGCTGGGTTGAAAGTTCTGGACAAGGGATATTCTACGTCAGATCATGTAAAGAAAATCATCAGAAGTCTGCCTATCAGATGGAGACCAATGGTGACTGCCCTGAAGATGGCCAAGGATCTGAACAAGATCTCTCTAGAAGAACTCATCAGCTCACTGAGGAGCCATGAGATTGAGCTTGAGGAAGATGAACCTCAGAAGAAAGATAAAGGTAAATCTGTAGCATTAAAATCTAACAAAACTGCTAAAGCTTTGCAGGTCATTCAAGAAAGCTCTGAAGAATCTTCTTCTGAAGAAGAAGATGAGTTATCCATGTTGTCCAAAAGGATCAACAAACTCTGGACGCACAAGGGAAAGAAGTTCAACAACTTCAGAAGATCTGACAACAGAAAGGAATCTTCTAGTCACAGAAGATTTGCCAAGAAAGAAGTTGTGTGCTATGAGTGCAAAGAACCTGGGCACTACAAGAATGACTGCCCCAAACTTCTGAAAGAAAAAACTAAGAAGAAGTTTAACAAAAAGAAGAAGGTTTTGATGGCAACATGGGATGACTCAGATGAGTGTGAATCATCTTCTGAATCTGAAGAAGAATGTGCAAACGTTGCACTGATGGCCAGGATAGAGGATCAAGAGGAAGGTACCTCAGGATATGAATCTGAATCTGAATCTGATGATGATGCAGAAGATATGTTCTTAGCAGCAAGGTCAGGACACCAATCATGGTACCTGGACTCTGGATGCTTGTCGCACCTCGAAAAATTCCATTCGAAAATACGACCCTCGTGCGAAAGGCGCGGAAATGCGGTTCGACAGAGTCGCCACCGAACTTTATTTTTCCCGAATAAACGGGAGAGGAAAATATCGAGAAAACCTCTTAAAAACGAAAGGATAGGAACAGGGCTGTCGCAACCAAGTTCCGGGTTCGGGAGTCGGTTACGTGAGGGGAAGGTATTAGCACCCCTCACGTCCGTCGTACTCGACGGGAACCTCTTAAGGTAATTGTGGGGAGTGCTGTTTAGGTTTACTTGTTTTCTTCTCGTTATTAAAGGTAGAATTGGTAGGTTAAAAGGTTAAAGACGCGAAGGAGAGATGGGTGGTTAGAAGATAGGGTGCTCGCCAAGGATTGGGGCCCTTGTGCCTACGTATGCTCATTCGGACGAGAATGAGAAATCAGAGCGTCGTAGTTCGACTACGGGAAAGGATGGGGGAAATGGAAGATGGAGGGGATTGTGCTCGCCAAGATCATCACAATCTTGTGCCTACGTATCTTGTATTCAAGAATGAATAAAGAATCAGAGCGTCCGTAGTTCGTGGTAACAACCACGAAAGATGAGGTTGAATGAGTTGAAAGTTTTGCGAAGGAGACGAAAGGATGACTGACAAGCAACCCAAGAGCGCGTCTCAAGAGCTTGTCACTCAAGAATCCAAGGAATGCGAGACTCCAAGAACTCAGTTCTTTCGGGAATTGACTGAATAAATTGAAGATAAAGAGTTGGATGTTTTGAAATCGAAAGAATAAATTAATAACAACTCGAGGGCGCGCCTCGAGAGTCGCTCATTCAAATATTCAAAGAATGCTTGATTCTGAAAATATCCCTCTTTCGTAAGTTTAAAAATGTATGTGAAAAGATCGAATCGAAAGATGGCATGCGAGGCCAAAAGGAAGTTGTTTTAAAGTAGCTCGACGACGTATCGAGGATTTGTTTGAAAATGAAACCGACTTGACGACGTGTCAAGGGTTAGGATTGTGAGAGACGATATTAGTCCCTGAGGGTGCCCCTAATATCAAAAACCACGAGGAGTTGTGAATGAAATGGGTTGCGAATGCGGACGAGCATTCGACTTAGGAGAATGTTGGAAAATGTTTGAAAAGGCCGAAAGATTGAATGAATAATAACTCAAGGGCGTGCCTCGAGAATTATTCACTCGAAAATTCAAAGAATGCTAGATCCCAAGAACCTCCTTCTTTCGGAATTTGAATTGAGAGAAAAAAAAAGTTGAGAAAATACTTTGAGTTGAATCGAGGGTATGAAAAGTGTTTGTGAACGTGTGAGAAGTGAGAACGCGAGGTTGGATTTGAAAATACCGATTATTTAATAAATGAGACGTCGGCCCCACAACTAAATAATCGGGGTATTATCGAGATACTAGATCTTGACGATACATTTTTCATACATAAAATGTTTGAATGAACAACGGGAATATCACACAGAATTGCTGGATCCTTATGATATTTGTTCAAAATAGCGTACTAAAATGAAAAGTCGAACGACGTATTATTTGAGGTGTACACCTCCATAATGTTCGTCCAAAATTCAAGAAATGCTTGACTTCAAGAATTTAATTTTTATGACTTGATTGAGAAATAATTTGGTATAAAAAATATACTGAAACAGGATTTAAAGAAAATCAAACATATTTTAGAAATAAGCTGAAAAATAGATTGTAAGTTAAAATGGGATGATTTAAATAAAATAAATTAATTAAAATTTAAAAGTAAATTTGAAAAAAAATATAAAGCGTAATTTATTGAATTGTTTAAAATATGTTACTTACTGATACAAAAATAAAAGTTGAATTGCCTAATAAATTAACTATATATAAAAAAATGAACAATACATTTTTTAAGGTGTACACCTTAATAATGTTCATTCGAAAACTCGAGAAGTGCTAGACTTCAAGAGTTTAATTTTCACCCATTGATTTAATTTACGAAATATTGTTTAAAATAAACAGTGAAAATATCGCACGGGGTGCTAGACCCCTATAATATATTTTTGTTCGAATAATTAAAAGTATATATAAAAATGAACAATATTATCCAAGGCGTACGCCCCAATAATAATTACTCAAAAACCCAAGAGGTGCTAGACCTCAAGAGCTTAATTTTCGTGATGGATTAAAAATTTATACGTTGAGAATGAATTAGATGTAATTAATCATTTTTTTTTTAAAATACACTTTAAAATAGTCCATGAACTTGTTTAGAAAATATTCTACAATTATCCTTAACTGATTAGTATGTTGGGTAGAATCTCCCAATTTGGGAAGGGTTTATTAATAAGTTGCCAATTAACTAAATAAAGATTAAGATTAAAAAGGACATTTATACTGAAATAAACTTAACTAATTAAAAACAAAATGCTGAGTTTTCTTTAATTAGCCCACACTAATTAACGTCACTTTACTTCTCTGGTGCACATCAACATAACCATAAACGAAGCATAAATGGTGGCCAAAAACGGTAGCAGCAACAATGGGCAGGAAATGAAATTGGATTCCGTTGAAATATATAAAAAAAAAGTAAAACGAGCAACCAACAACAACTAGTTCTCATGAAAACTGCAACAAGCTCATTTAATGAGTTCAAACCATAAACATAAAAGGTAACAGACTGTCATAACAGAAGCAAAACATTGGATATTGACACCATCACCCATTAACACACAATCTCCTCTTTCCAGACTCCTATTGAAAATTAAAATCGAAGACAAATCCATTTGGGCTTACCAACTTTTAACATGATCCTTATAAAAACAAAGCAGAGAAAGTCCTCTTCAAACAAAATCACCAACTGCAATCATAACCATATGCGCAGAACATGAACTCATAGCAGTTTCAGACTTTAAACTAACACGATACCATTGTTATTATGATGAACACCAAAAAAAATAAAAGAAACAACAACATACAATGAAATTCTCTATTGGAATCAATTAAGCATCCAAAACAAACAGCAGCACACAATGAAGTTCTCTATGAACTACCAGCTATATGAAAGATGCAGTTCCATACACAACATGCGTGAATTACTTTAGTTCTAATATAGCCGCAACAACAAATAACAAAAAGCAACTCACAACTTGGGATTTAATTTTATTTAAAGAAGCAGAGACAATAATCCAAACGAAACACAAACAGCATAACAGCCATACTAGAATCCGCTCAATAGCAAAAACCAAGATTTTGAATTCCGATCGGAAAGAAATGTTATCGGTGTCAACATTTAGACTTACAACATAACAATCATAACTAAACAAAACTAGATGACACAAAGCAATCGAATCGGCAATGTTATTAATAATGAGAGAACATCATCACCAACAATCAAACAGAGGTAAAATTCGAAAAGACGGAAAAAAAAACCAACTGAGGATGTGAGACTGCTGAGTTGTTCTTTCAACATCATTACCGCGAGGCTAATACCGCTTTGGCTGTAGTAATGTTGTTGTTGCCGCTGATTTCGAGCTCAAGCCATGAGGTTCGTGTGGGTTGAGCTATCGCAACCGCGGTGTTGTTGTCGGAAGTTAGTGCGCTAACCTATGTCGTCATCACTTAAACATCATTCGAAACCTGCACGTAACAACAGATAACAACATAATTTTACAAAAAATAGAACAAAGGCGCGAGCTCGGATGTTGACACACTGCTCCTCCTTCTCGCGGTTGCAAGAGATCGAAGATGATTATGATTGGGTCGCGGATTTGAGGTGAAAGGGGTGATGGTGGTAGGTTGGATTGAAGGTGAGTTGAAGGCGATGATGGTGGCAGACGAATTTGGTTTGAGGTGAGTTAGGATTTCGCTTCGGAAGGAGGATGAGGAATAGGGTTTTTGAGAGGTACCGCTGCGCCGTTTTTGGGTTCGAATGGAGACGGCGCCGTTTGGGAGGATTGGGGAAAACGGCGGACATTGAATCAATTCATCGTTTCTAAAAAGTCACGCCGTCTAGGGTTTTTTTCCAGATCGTGAACAGTGTTGCCTCCCCTCCTCCAATCTTCCCTCTTTTAAGCACAAACCTAACCCTAACGGGCCGATGCAATTGGGCTTCCCCCCAACTTGTTTTTTTCCTTGCATTTCCTTTTCTTTTTTATTTTTCCAAATTAATTAATCATTAAAACAATAAGTAATTAATATAAACTAATATGATATAATCAAACAATATACAAATAGTAACAATAATCACTAAATCGATATTAATAAATATAATAACAACAAATAAATATTAATAAATACTAAGTAAATAAAAAATGACAAATATATACAAAATATTCATTATTATTAGAAGTATTTTTTTTTTAAAAAAAAAGAAAAAAGGTTAGGAAATTAAAAAAAGAAGAAAAAAAATAGTCACAACAACCCCTACGCCACGTGTCACATACCCATTGGTCAGAAATAATAAAAAAAATTAAAAAAAAACAACCAATTGCAAATGGACACGTGTCTAAATAATCAGAAATAAACAGACAACATAAAATAGAAAATAGAGCCAAAAGTGAAAATAATTACAAAAAACGGTAGGACAAATTTAGGGTATGACAGATGCCCCTATCTAATTGGCTTTGACTGAGTAAGATGAATGGCTATGGCGCTCACTCTTTCAAGGTAAAAGACAATTAGATATGAAGAAAACCCTGAATTTGTCCGAAAAGAAAAGGGAATGCCTGGGAAAAGATTAATATCACCAGAAAGATGACGGGAAGAGACACACACGGCTATTACCACCAAAAGGATGGTAGAGCAAAACACAATCGCACAATCTGACATTAATGACTATGATAGATCCCCCATCAAAAGTATGACGGAGCGAGGTAAACAAAATTCGCACAATTCATCATTAATGACCATGATAGACCCCCCACCAAAAGGATGACGGAGCGAAACACACGCCAAACAATATCGCACAATCCATCATTAATGACCATGATAGACCCCCCACCAAAAGGATGACGGAGCGAAACACACGCCAAACAATATCGCACAATCCATCATTAATGACCATGATAGACCCCCCACCAAAAGGATGACGGAGCGAAACAAACAAAATTCGCACAATCCATCATTAATGACCATGATAGACCCCCCACCAAAAGGATGACGGAGCGAAACACACGCCGAACAATATCGCACAATCCATCATTAATGACCATGATAGACCCCCCCACCAAAAGGATGACGGAGCGAAACACACGCCAAACAATATCGCACAATCCATCATTAATGACCATGATAGACCCCCCACCAAAAGGATGACGGAGCGAAACAAACAAAATTCGCACAATCCATCATTAATGACCATGATAGACCCCCCACCAAAAGGATGACGGAGCGAAACACACGCCGAACAATATCGCACAATCCATCATTAATGACCATGATAGACCCCCCACCAAAAGGATGACGGAGCGAAACAAACAAAATTCGCACAATCCATCATTAATGACCATGATAGACCCCCCACCAAAAGGATGACGGAGCGAAACAAACAAGATTCGCACAATCCATCATTAATGACCATGATAGACCCCCCACCAAAAGGATGACGGAGCGAAACACAAATAAACGATCGCACAATCTGACATCGACGAAATGTCAGATCCACCACCAAAAGGATGATGGAGCGAAAACACAAAATTCGCACAATCCATCATTAATGACCATGATAGACCCCCCACCAAAAGGATGACGGAGCGAAATACAAATAAACGATCGCACAATCTGACATCGACGAAATGTCAGACCCATCACCAAAAGGATGATGGAGCGAAAACACCAACAAAATATCGCATAATCTGATATCGACGAAATACCAGACCTAACACCAAAAGGATGGTATAGCGAAAACACAAATGAAACATCGCACAACCTGATATCGACGAAATACCAGACCTACCACCAAAAGGATGGTAGAGCGAAAACACAAATAAAACATCGCACAATCTGATATCGACGAAATACCAGACCTACCACCAAAAGGATGGTAGAGCGAAAACACAAATAAAACATCGCACAATCTGATATCGACGAAATACCAGACCTACCACCAAAAGGATGGTAGAGCGAAAACACAAATAAAACATCGCACAATCTGATATCGACGAAATACCAGACCTACCACCAAAAGGATGGTAGAGCGAAAACACAAATAAAACATCGCACAATCTGATATCGACGAAATACCAGACCTACCACCAAAAGGATGGTAGAGCGAAAACACAAATAAAACATCGCACAATCTGATATCGACGAAATACCAGACCTACCACCAAAAGGATGGTAGAGTGAAAACACAAATAAAACATCGCACAATCTGATATCGACGAAATACCAGACCTACCACCAAAAGGATGGTAGAGCGAAAACACAAATAAAACATCGCACAATCTGATATCGACGAAATACCAGACCTACCACCAAAAGGATGGTAGAGCGAAAACACAAATAAAACATCGCACAATCTGATATCGATGAAATACCAGACCTACCACCAAAAGGATGGTAGAGCGAAAACACAAATAAAACATCGCACAATCTGATATCGACGAAATACCAGACCTACCACCAAAAGGATGGTAGAGCGAAAACACAAATAAAACATCGCACAATCTGATATCGACGAAATACCAGACCTACCACCAAAAGGATGGTAGAGCGAAAACACAAATAAAACATCGCACAATCTGATATCGACGAAATACCAGACCTACCACCAAAAGGATGGTAGAGCGAAAACACAAATAAAACATCGCACAATCTGATATCGACGAAATACCAGACCTACCACCAAAAGGATGGTAGAGCGAAAACACAAACAAAACATCGCACAATCTGATATCGACGAAATACCAGACCTACCACCAAAAGGATGGTAGAGCGAAAACACAAATAAAACATCGCACAATCTGATATCGACGAAATACCAGACCTACCACCAAAAGGATGGTAGAGCGAAAACACAAATAAAACATCGCACAATCTGATATCGACGAAATACCAGACCTACCACCAAAAGGATGGTACAGCGAAAACACAAATAAAACATCGCACAATCTGATATCGACGAAATACCAGACCTACCACCAAAAGGATGGTAGAGCGAAAACACAAATAAAACATCGCACAATCTGATATCGACGAAATACCAGACCTACCACCAAAAGGATGGTAGAGCGAAAACACAAATAAAACATCGCACAATCTGATATCGACGAAATACCAGACCTACCACCAAAAGGATGGTAGAGTGAAAACACAAATAAAACATCGCACAATCTGATATCGACGAAATACCAGACCTACCACCAAAAGGATGGTAGAGCGAAAACACAAATAAAACATCGCACAATCTGATATCGACGAAATACCAGACCTACCACCAAAAGGATGGTAGAGCGAAAACACAAATAAAACATCGCACAATCTGATATCGATGAAATACCAGACCTACCACCAAAAGGATGGTAGAGCGAAAACACAAATAAAACATCGCACAATCTGATATCGACGAAATACCAGACCTACCACCAAAAGGATGGTAGAGCGAAAACACAAATAAAACATCGCACAATCTGATATCGACGAAATACCAGACCTACCACCAAAAGGATGGTAGAGCGAAAACACAAATAAAACATCGCACAATCTGATATCGACGAAATACCAGACCTACCACCAAAAGGATGGTAGAGCGAAAACACAAATAAAACATCGCACAATCTGATATCGACGAAATACCAGACCTACCACCAAAAGGATGGTAGAGCGAAAACACAAACAAAACATCGCACAATCTGATATCGACGAAATACCAGACCTACCACCAAAAGGATGGTAGAGCGAAAACACAAATAAAACATCGCACAATCTGATATCGACGAAATACCAGACCTACCACCAAAAGGATGGTAGAGCGAAAACACAAATAAAACATCGCACAATCTGATATCGACGAAATACCAGACCTACCACCAAAAGGATGGTAGAGCGAAAACACAAATAAAACATCGCACAATCTGATATCGACGAAATACCATACCTACCACCAAAAGGATGGTAGAGCGAAAACACAAACAAAACATCGCACAATCTGATATCGACGAAATACCAGACCTACCACCAAAAGGATGGTAGAGCGAAAACATAAAAGAAACATCGCACAATCTGATATCGACGAAATACCAGACCTACCACCAAAAGGATGGTAGAGCGGAAACAATAAATAAAACATCGCGTAATCTGACATCGACGAAACGCCAGACCTGCCACCAAAAGGACGGTAGAGCGAAAACATAAAAGAAATATCGCACAATCTGACATCGACGAAATACCTGACCTACCACCAAAAGGATGGTAGAGCGAAAACACAAACAAAACATCGCACAATCTGATATCGAAGAAATACCAGACCTACCACCAAAAGGATGGTAGAGCGAAAACACAAACAAAACATCGCACAATCTGATATCGACGAAATACCAGACCTACCACCAAAAGGATGGTAGAGCGAAAACATAAATAAAACATCGCACAATCTGATATCGACGAAATACCAGACCTACCACCAAAAGGATGGTAGAGCGAAAACACAAATAAAACATCGCACAATCTGATATCGACGAAATACCAGACCTACCACCAAAAGGATGGTAGAGCGAAAACACAAATAAAACATCGCACAATCTGATATCGACGAAATACCAGACCTACCACCAAAAGGATGGTAGAGCGAAAACACAAATAAAACATCGCACAATCTGATATCGACGAAATACCAGACCTACCACCAAAAGGATGGTAGAGCGAAAACACAAACAAAACATCGCACAATTTGATATCGACGAAATACCAGACCTACCACCAAAAGGATGGTAGAGCGAAAACATAAAAGAAACATCGCACAATCTGATATCGACGAAATACCAGACCTACCACCAAAAGGATGGTAGAGCGGAAACAATAAATAAAACATCGCGTAATCTGACATCGACGAAACGCCAGACCTGCCACCAAAAGGACGGTAGAGCGAAAACATAAAAGAAATATCGCACAATCTGACATCAACGAAATACCAGACCTACCACCAAAAGGATGGTAGAGCGAAAACACAAACAAAACATCGCATAATCTGATATCGACGAAATACCAGACCTACCACCAAAAGGATGGTAGAGCGAAAACATAAAAGAAACATCGCACAATCTGATATTGACGAAATACCAGACCTACCACCAAAAGGATGGTAGAGCGGAAACAATAAATAAAACATCGCGTAATCTGACATCGACGAAACGCCAGACCTACCACCAAAAGGACGGTAGAGCGAAAACATAAAAGAAATATCGCACAATCTGACATCGACGAAATACCAGACTTACCACCAAAAGGATGGTAGAGCGAAAACACAAACAAAACATCGCACAATCTGATATCGACTAAATACCAGACCTACCACCAAAAGGATGGTAGAGCGAAAACATAAAAGAAACATCGCACAATCTGATATCGATGAAATACCAGACCTACCACCAAAAGGATGGTAGAGCGGAAACAATAAATAAAACATCGCGTAATCTGACATCGACGAAACGCCAGACCTACCACCAAAAGGACGGTAGAGCGAAAACATAAAAGAAATATCGCACAATCTGACATCGACGACATGCCAGACCTACCACCAAAAGGATGGTAGAGCGAAAACATAAACAAAACATCGCGCAATCTGACATCGACGAAATGCCAGACCCACCACCAAAAGGATGATGGAGCGAAACACACACCAGTCACTACCACCAAAAGGATGATAGGACAAACACAAATAGAAGGTTACCAACATCGAAAGGATGCAGGCTATGTTGAACCGACGAAGTTCGGCTATCACCAAAAGGATGATAGTAAGGCAATTGACAACGGTCACGCTTGCTGGGTACAACTCAATGGGGGACCCCCAAGAGGAAAATTGAATTGAAATGAATCAGTGGGGACGACTACTGACTTGCTTGGAGTTCGTAATTGTTGAAATAATTTCATGGTTATGCCCATGAATTCTGAAGAGGATGCCCCTGACTGGGCTGAGTTTGTCTTGATGCCTTCTCTTGCTCAACAAAGGCTGAACAACTTCGTGAGGAACGCTCACGGTTTTGCTGAAGATGCCCCTGCTCGGGTTGGATCTTGCTTTGAACTTCTTGGATTTTCCCAACAAAAGGTTGAACAACTTCGTGGGGAAAGCCCACGGTCTTGAATGGTATGCCCCTGACTGGGCTGAATGTTGATTTGCATATCTGATCAACCACAATGTTGAATTACGTCATGGAAGACGCCCATGGTCTTGAAAAAGATGCCCCTGACTGGGCTGAATCTTGCTTTGAATAACTTCGAATTTTGATGGGAGAGACCCACAATTGCAGAAAATTGCCCATGACTAGGCTGATGATTGCTTTGAAGCTCTTGATATTCGTGGGACAAACCCACCATCTTGCGGAAGATGCCCCTGACTGAGCGGTCGACGGTCTTGGAAATCTTCGGGATTGATCCTGGACCTTGACTTACATATAAGAATGCTGGATGATAAATTCGATTCCATATGAGTGGACGTGCAAATGCAAATGCTGACGAGCGGAGATGCAAGAGCTGGGCAAATAAGGTATGATTGGAATATGCATATGATGCAAAATGCTTATGATAGAGAATGAGATGCGTATGATGCATATGATTGCAGACGGGTAATTTGAAATGCCAGCAGAGACTCCAGCGTGGTGGACTTCTGGTAGTTGCCAATGCGGATTGGACTTTGGGTGGTGGGAGGGGTTGACTTCCTCGACACGCAGTTTGCTGAAGACGCCATGATTGACACAGGCGAAGATACTCTGGATGTCCCAAGTCTGGGTACTTGGCGACTTGTTGTGAATTTTCTTCAGAGAAGGTTTGCAACTCTGCTTGATGGTTAAGGCGACCTGGTCTTGCCCCAGTTTGAACATGGTAGTGGCCTGCCCCAGCTTAACCAGTTCTGGTATATGGAAGTTGAACTCGGATGACTTGCCCCTGTTCGAACTGTTTGAATGATTTGCTCCAGCCTGTGGGTTTTGAAATAATCTTGCTTCGTGTACGCCACTAAAAGTCAAGTTTCTCCTCAATTTCCCCTTGCTGGAGTGTCTTTGAATACCTAGCACTGATTTGCAATTAAAATTGTACATTCATAAATGGTAATATTAATGAAAAGTTCGATGCAAGATTTGAAAAAGTATCGTTTTAATGAAGTGTCGTGATAGTGAGACGAATGGACTGTTAGCCCAGACGTCGTGCTAATTTGATTGGTGTGAAAGATATAGCAAGCAAAATGACACCAATATTGATGATTAGAAATCATGTGAGGAGTCAGGTTACGCAACCTTGCGATGATATGCTTTCAGAATAAACCTCGTCTTAATTAGGTCTTTCATGGGTTGTATCGCGGTCTGGTTCACGGTTATAGAAACAAAGGATATAAGGCTCAAAATTTTATTTTAACCCACCCCTTCTTCGTGATGATCTCCATACCTACGTTCAGTTAATTCTGCAAAAGTTTACCTTGACGGCGTAAACTCGATGGTTCAAGGTTTGCTCGAAATGGCAGTCACCTTATTTTGGTTTTTGATGGATATCAGTGCCCATTGACTTAAGTGGCCACTGAATCCTCCTTTGTTTTTGTTGAGGGTTTCGGGGTCCTCTTTTGCTTTTGTTTTTTTTTTTTTGGTCCCTGACTTTTGCATGGATTGACTTCGTTTGTTAGATCCATCGGGATTGCCTTGATTTTGCCTAAGTCCCCTCTAAGGTGTTTGACTTAGCAGGATTTTTGATTTTTTATTTTGTTGTGACTGCCATAGCATGGGTCTTTGCTTGTTGATTCAAGTGCGGAGTTGAATTAGCTGAACACTACCCTGCCCCAGGTTAAGTGTAAGGTTTGAATATCCGAAGGAAACTGCTACTTCTAGGCTCGAAGTGGTTTACTAGGGATTAACTCCTTATATCTCCGGTGTTTGGGGAATTGAAGCAATGCCTGTACATCATTGACGAGATTCTATCTGAAAGCATATGAGTTTGCAATTATGGGTATCTTGTTTTCATCATCCTCCCTCAAATCATGCTAAACAACAGTGAATAGAGTGGAGTAAAGAGATATGTCGGTGGTAAGCGAAAAATGAGTGAATACGACATAACTAATTCAAAACATGCATAAACGATACATTAATGAAAACCAAATACGAATGGCAATTGTTCAAAGCATACATCACTTAAATAAACAAAGACAAAACATAAGAAACTGCGAATAATGAAATGGCAACATGACTTCCTTCTTCGGGGAATGAACTTGACTGGAAGTGATTGTTGGCACTAGTTGATTGGTGGCATCGGGTTGTTAATGATATTTGGGGACTTCCCATTGAAGTTGATAGCATCCATGTCGATCATGTCTTGAATTATGTGCTTGAAAGCCCTGCAGTCCTCAATGGTGTGACCTGGAGCGCCCTTATGAAACTCACAATGAGCATTTGCATCGTAGTCGGCAGGAATGATGGTTGGAGGAGCCAAATCTCTCGGAACAACATCTTTCTTCTCCATCAATTGAGCAAAGATTTTGGCATACGACATTGGTAGACGATCAAAGACTCTATCTGGTCTCCATGTTCTCTGCGGACGCTGTGGGCGAGCACCTTGTCGTTGCTGAGTTGCTTGCATCTGTTGTTGCTGAGGAGGATACTAATATCCTTGCTGGTTGTAGGCTTGTTGCTGAGGAACCTGTTGCCGGGGCATCTGAGCTTGCGCTGCTTGAACAGCTGGCTGATAAGGCAACAGAGCATATTGCGCAGCAACAACATATGGATACTGATAGTAGGGAACTTGATAAGGCATAGGAGGATCTTGTTGAGAAGCTTGCCCTTTCTGCACAAAGATGGCATTTGTTTCGCCCTCCTTCTTCTTGTATCCATTAAAAGGCCTCTTGGCATTAGCCTGGCTGTTAGAACCTCCTGGGATCTTCCCACTCTTCAGCCCTTCTTCAATTCTCTCACCGACGATCACCAAGTCAGAAAATCCAGCGGAGACACTACCGATCAGCTTTTCGTAGTACTGGCCTTGCAAAGTGCCCATGAAGATGTCAATCAATTCACGGTCAACAAGAGGTGGATGCACCCTTGCAGCTAGCTCTCTCCATCGCTGCGCGTACTCCTTGAAAGATTCATTATCCTTCTGAGCCATACTCTGAAGCTGAGTACGATTTGGAGCAAGATCGGTGTTGTATTTGTACTGCTTGACGAATGCATCGGCTAGCTCGGCCCAAGTGCGTACACTATTATGCTCTAGCTGCATATACCATTCGAGTGATGCCCCAGATAAGCTGTCCTGGAAGCAATGGATCATGAGCTTCTCGTCTCTGGCATAGGCAGCCATCTTGCGACAGTACATCTTCAGATGGATGTTTGGGCAACTGAGACCTTTGTACTTTGAAAATTCGGGCACCTTGAACTTTGGAGGAATGACAACATCAGGCACCAAGCACAATTCCAGAGCAATGAAAGAATTTGAGTTATGCCCCTCCATGGCGCGGTGTTTCTCGGCTAGATCTCGGCACATCTTCATGGCTTCTGAATCCTGAGCAGCGACAGGACTGGCGATGGGGATAGCAGCATGATAGTTCTGAACATCGTCATACTGATCCATCAGAGTATCTTCGACATGAGGAACCGGGATTTGCACAGCAGCAGGCTGGGCATGCGGGATAACTCCAACGGTAACTCCAGGTGCTGGGATTGGCTGAGAAGTGTTTCCCTCAACTGCGTTGTTGAAGTTCAGCGGCATCCCATGAGAACTTGGAATTGGAACCAAAGGGATGGCAGTAGACCCTTGTCCATTGTTGTTGACGACAGCGGCGGCTTCACACTGTTCTTCCTCTCTCCTGGCTGTGAGGATGGCTTCGAGGATCTGGTCGATCTTTCCTTTCATAGAATCCAATTCTTCTCTGAAAGCGGCTTGCTCCTGTTGAATCTGCTCCATCATACGTCTGGTATTGGCTCTAGTTGCGTATTGGTGTCGAGGAATCAGCTTGATTTACTGGAGAAGAAGGAACGGAGACATAAGATTCTGTTGAAGGACTGGAAATGCAAAATGCACAACATATGAAATGCAATGCGAATGATATGCAAGATGCAATGCAAGATACAAAATCCAGGATCACAGGATCACAATTACACGACTCCTGAAGCTGGTAACTGTAACAGATAAGTAACCGTAATTCCTGCTCAAAGAACATTGACAGGTACGACCTATGCGGGAAGATCTAAACATTCTACCCATAAACCCACTCACGGGATGGTTTCTACGTTTGGATCCCAGGATCACGGACACTAGTCGTATTAGCGTCACGCAACAGGCTGGCTGTATTACGACGATAGTGACGATAAGGTCTCTCCTGAGCGGGGTCCTCATGCTAGGCGCACAAGGAGAGAGTCCTTGGAGACTAACATTACACGACCACCAATATCGGAACTGGTGCTAACAAAAGGTTCCCAGAATCACGGACCCTTCATTAATCAAGTCGTGCAACAGGCTAGCTGCGTTACCACGAGATCTACGAATAGGTCTCCTCTGGAGGAGCTTTCATGCTAGGCCCACAAGGATCAAGTCCTCGGAGACTAACACTACTCGACTACCAATTCTAAACTATGTGTTCTCTCTGCTTTTACCAAAGCTCGGGTGTAGAGCCTTACTCATGATGTCATCCCAACAGGCAACCGAGATAGCAAGCACAAATAAAATCTACAAGAGAACAAATACAAAAAGAAAACAAATAAAAACAAACACTCCTCACAAACAAAAAGATAGGCTCGACTCTCTCTTTGCATGGAGAAAAATGATCCCCAGCAGAGTCGCCACCTGTCGCACCTCGAAAATTCATTTCGAACATATGACCCCCGCGCGAAAGGCGCGGAAATGGAGGTTCGACAGAGTCGCCACCGAACTTTATTTTTCCCGAATGAACGGGAGAGGAAAATATCGAGAAAACCTCATAAACACGGAAGGAACACGGCCGTCGCAACCATATTCCTGGGTTCGGGAGTCGGTTACGCGAGGGGAAGGTATTAGCACCCCTCACGTCCGTCGTACTCGACGGGAACCTCTTAATTCGAGTTGTGATGGATGTTAGCTAAACTTAATTCTTCTCACTACTAAATGCTAAAGGATATTATAAAGGCTAAAGACGCGAAGGAGAGATGGGTGGTTAGAAGATAGGGTGTTCGCCAAGGATTGGGGCCCTTGTGCCTACGTATGCTCATTCGGATGAGAATGAGAAATCAGAGCGTCGTAGTTCGACTACGGGAAAGGATGGGGGAAATGGAAGATGGAGGGGATTGTGCTCGCCAAGATCATCGCAATCTTGTGCCTACGTATCTTGTATTCAAGAATGAATAAAGAATCAGAGCGTCCGTAGTTCGTGGTAACAACCACGAAAGATGAGGTTGAATGAGTTGAAAGTTTTGCGAAGGAGACGAAAGGATGACTGACAAGCAACCCAAGAGCGCGTCTCAAGAGCTTGTCACTCAAGAATCTAAGGAATGCGAGACTCCAAGAACTCAGTTCTTTCGGGAATTGACTGAATAAATTGAAGATAAAAAGTTGGATGTTTTGAAATCGAAAGAATAAATTAATAACAACTCGAGGGCGCGCCTCGAGAGTCGCTCATTCAAATATTCAAAGAATGCTTGATTCTGAAAATATCCCTCTTTCGTAAGTTTAAAAATGTATGTGAAAAGATCGAATCGAAAGATGGCATGCGAGGCCAAAAGGAAGTTGTTTTAAAGTAGCTCGACGACGTATCGAGGATTTGTTTGAAAATGAAACCGACTTGACGACGTGTCAAGGGTTAGGATTGTGAGAGACGATATTAGTCCCTGAGGGTGCCCCTAATATCAAAAACCACGAGGAGTTGTGAATGAAATGGGTTGCGAATGCGGACGAGCATTCGACTTAGGAGAATGTTGGAAAATGTTTGAAAAGGCCGAAAGATTGAATGAATAATAACTCAAGGGCGTGCCTCGAGAATTATTCACTCGAAAATTCAAAGAATGCTAGATCCCAAGAACCTCCTTCTTTCGGAATTTGAATTGAGAGAAAAAAAAGTTGAGAAAATACTTTGAGTTGAATCGAGGGTATGAAAAGTGTTTGTGAACGTGTGAGAAGTGAGAACGCGAGGTTGGATTTGAAAATACCGATTATTTAATAAATGAGACGTCGGCCCCACAACTAAATAATCGGGGTATTATCGAGATACTAGATCTTGACGATACATTTTTCATACATAAAATGTTTGAATGAACAACGGGAATATCACACAGAATTGCTGGATCCTTATGATATTTGTTCAAAATAGCGTACTAAAATGAAAAGTCGAACGACGTATTATTTGAGGTGTACACCTCCATAATGTTCGTCCAAAATTCAAGAAATGCTTGACTTCAAGAATTTAATTTTTATGACTTGATTGAGAAATAATTTGGTATAAAAAATATACTGAAACAGGATTTAAAGAAAATCAAACATATTTTAGAAATAAGCTGAAAAATAGATTGTAAGTTAAAATGGGATGATTTAAATAAAATAAATTAATTAAAATTTAAAAGTAAATTTGAAAAAAATATAAAGCGTAATTTATTGAATTGTTTAAAATATGTTACTTACTGATACAAAAATAAAAGTTGAATTGCCTAATAAATTAACTATATATAAAAAAATGAACAATACATTTTTTAAGGTGTACACCTTAATAATGTTCATTCGAAAACTCGAGAAGTGCTAGACTTCAAGAGTTTAATTTTCACCCATTGATTTAATTTACGAAATATTGTTTAAAATAAACAGTGAAAATATCGCACGGGGTGCTAGACCCCTATAATATATTTTTGTTCGAATAATTAAAAGTATATATAAAAATGAACAATATTATCCAAGGCGTACGCCCCAATAATAATTACTCAAAAACCCAAGAGGTGTTAGACCTCAAGAGCTTAATTTTCGTGATGGATTAAAAAATTGTACGTTGAGAATGAATTAGATGTAATTAATCATTTTTTTTTAAAATACACTTTAAAATACTCCATGAACTTGTTTAGAAAATATTCTACAATTATCCTTAACTGATCAGTATGTTGGGTAGAATCTCCCAATTTGGGAAGGGTTTATTAATAAGTTGCCAATTAACTAAATAAAGATTAAGATTAAAAAGGACATTTATACTGAAATAAACTTAACTAATTAAAAACAAAATGCTGAGTTTTCTTTAATCAGCCCACACTAATTAACGTCACTTTACTTCTCTGGTGCACATCAACATAACCATAAACGAAGCATAAACGGTGGCCAAAAACGGTAGCAGCAACAATGGGCAGGAAATGAAATTGGATTCCGTTGAAATATATAAAAAAAAGTAAAATGAGCAACCAACAACAACTAGTTCTCATGAAAACTACAACAAGCTCATTCAATGAGTTCAAACCATAAACATAAAAGGTAACAGACTGTCATAACAGAAGCAAAACATTGGATATTGACACCATCACCCATTAACACACCATCTCCTCTTTCCAGACTCCTATTGAAAATTAAAATCGAAGACAAATCCATTTGGGCTTACCAACTTTTAACATGATCCTTATAAAAACAAAGCAGAGAAAGTCCTCTTCAAACAAAATCACCAACTGCAATCATAACCATATGCGCAGAACATGAACTCATAGCAGTTTCAGACTTTAAACTAACACGATACCATTGTTATTATGATGAACACCAAAAAAAATAAAAGAAACAACAACATACAATGAAATTCTCTATTGGAATCAATTAAGCATCCAAAACAAACAGCAGCACACAATGAAGTTCTCTATGAACTACCAGCTATATGAAAGATGCAGTTCCATACACAACATGCATGAATTACTTTAGTTCTAATATAGCCGCAACAACAAATAACAAAAAGCAACTCACAACTTGGGATTTAATTTTATTTAAAGAAGTAGAGACAATAATCCAAACGAAACACAAACAGCATAACAGCCATACTAGAATCCGCTCAATAGCAAAAACCAAGATTTTGAATTCCGATCGGAAAGAAATGTTATCGGTGTCAACATTTAGACTTACAACATAACAATCATAACTAAACAAAACTAGATGACACAAAGCAATCGAATCGGCAATGTTATTAATAATGAGAGAACATCATCACCAACAATCAAACAGAGGTAAAATTCGAAAAGACGAAAAAAAAACAACTGAGGATGCGAGACTGCTGAGTTGTTCTTTCAACATCATTACCGCGAGGCTAATACCGCTTTGGCTGTAGTAATGTTGTCGCTGCCGCTGATTTCGAGCTCAAGCCATGAGGTTCGTGTGGGTTGAGCTATCGCAACCGCGGTGTTGTTGTCGGAAGTTAGTGCGCTAACCTATGTCATCATCACTTAAACATCATTCGAAACCTGCACGTAACAACAGATAACAACATAATTTTACAAAAAACAGAACAAAGGCGCGAGCTCGGATGTTGACACACTGCTCCTCCTTCTCGCGGTTGCAAGAGATCGAAGATGATTATGATTGGGTCGCGGATTTGAGGTGAAAGGGGTGATGGTGGTAGGTTGGATTGAAGGTGAGTTGAAGGCGATGATGGTGGCAGACGAATTTGGTTTGAGGTGAGTTAGGATTTCGCTTCGGAAGGAGGATGAGGAATAGGGTTTTTGAGAGGTACCGCTGCGCCGTTTTTGGGTTCGAATGGAGACGGCGCCGTTTGGGAGGATTGGGGAAAACGGCGGACATTGAATCAATTCATCGTTTCTGAAAAGTCACGCAGTCTAGGGTTTTTTTCCAGATCGTGAACAGTGTTGCCTCCCCTCCTCCAATCTTCCCTCTTTTAAGCACAAACCTGGGCTTCCCCCCAACTTGTTTTTTTCCTTGCATTTCCTTTTCTTTTTTATTTTTCCAAATTAATTAATCATTAAAACAATAAGTAATTAATATAAACTAATATGATATAATCAAACAATATACAAATAGTAACAATAATCACTAAATCGATATTAATAAATATAATAACAACAAATAAATATTAATAAATACTAAGTAAATAAAAAATGACAAATATATACAAAATATTCATTATTATTAGAAGTATTTTTTTTTTTAAAAAAAAAAGAAAAAAGGTTAGGAAATTAAAAAAAGAAGAAAAAAAATAGTCACAATAACCCCTACGCCACGTGTCACATACCCATTGGTCAGAAATAATAAAAAAAATTAAAAAAAACAACCAATTGCAAATGGACACGTGTCTAAATAATCAGAAATAAACAGACAACATAAAATAGAAAATAGAGCCAAAAGTGAAAATAATTACAAAAAACGGTAGGACAAATTTAGGGTATGACAATGCTCACGACACATGACAGGAGAAAAGTCTATGTTCCAAAGCCTAGAACTTAGATCTGGAGGTGACGTGAAGTTTGGAGGGAACCAGAAGGGCAAGATCATTGGATCTGGCACTATTGGAAATGGTAAACTTCTCTCTATTACTAATGTTTTACTTGTTGAAGGGTTAAAGCATAACTTATTATCCATAAGTCAATTAAGTGACAATGGTTATGATATTACCTTTAATCAAAAATGTTGTAAAGCTATTAGTCAGAAGGATGGCTCTATCCTATTTAGTGGTAAGAGGAAAAACAACATTTAAAAAATAAATCTTTCAGAACTTAAAGTTCAAAATGTTAAATGCCTCTTGTCTGTTAATGAAGAGCAATGGGTCTGGCACAGAAGATTGGGCCATATTAATATGAGACGTATATCTCAGATTAATAAACTTAATCTTGTCAGAGGACTCCCTGATCTGAAGTTCACTTCAGATGCTCTTTGTGAAGCATGCCAAAAAGGGAAATTTTCAAAAACATCTTTCAAATAAAAAAATGTTGTTTCTACCTCTAAACCATTAGAACTACTTCATATTGATCTGTTTGGACCAGTGAAAACTGCATCCATCAGAGGCAAGAAGTATGGATTGGTCATTGTTGATGACTTTAGCAGATGGACATGGGTAAAGTTCTTAAAACACAAGGATGAGTCACATTCTGTGTTCTTTGACTTCTGCAAGCAAGTCCAGAATGAAAAGAATTTCAAAATTATAAAAGTCAGAAGTGATCATGGTGGTGAATTTGAAAATAAATATTTTGAAAAATATTTTTCTGAAAATGGCATTGCTCATGATTTTTCCTGTCCTAGAACTCCACAACAGAATGGGGTTGTAGAAAGGAAAAACAGAACTTTGCAAGAAATGGCCAGAACCATGATCAATGAGACAAATCTGGCAAAACATTTTTGGGCAGAAGCAATCAATACAGCATGCTACATTCAGAACAGAGTGTCTGTTAGACCTCTTCTGAAGAAGACTCCTTATGAATTGTGGAAGAACAAAAAGCCTAACATTTCATATTTTCATCCTTTTGGATGTATCTGTTATATGTTAAACACTAAGGAAAATCTGAGCAAGTTTGATTCCAAAGCACAGAAGTGTTTCATGCTTGGATATTCTGAACGCTCTAAAGGCTACAGAGTATACAATACTGAGACATAGATTGTGGAAGAATCCATTCATGTCAGATTTGATGATAAGCTTGGCTCTGAAAAGCCAAAGCAGGTTGATAACTCTGCAGATATGGAAGTAGTCTTTATTGACTCTGAAGTTCCAGAAGCAGACAAACTTCAAGTGAAGGAACCAAAACCAACTCCAGATGCCACTCCCTTAACTTCTCAGATGAATAATCTAAATATTTCTGAAGAGTCAACTATCAGAGGATCATCATCCAGAATTAAAGCTTCTCATCCAGAGGATGTCATTATTGGAAAGAAGGATGATCCCATCAGAACAAGATCCTATCTAAGATCATCTGAAGCATCACTATTTGGACTAGTGTCAGAAATTGAACCATCTTCTGTAGAAGAAGCTCTGCAAGACAATGACTGGATTATTGCCATGCAAGAAGAGCTAAATCAATTCAGCAGAAATGATGTATGGGATCTAGTTCAAAGACCTCAAGGATTCATATTATTGGTACAAAATGGGTCTTCAGAAATAAACTAAATGAGAAAGGAGAAGTTGAGAGGAATAAGGCAAGGTTGGTTGCTCAAGGGTACAGTCAGCAAGAAGGTATTGATTACACTGAGACATATGCTCCAGTGGCAAGGTTAGAATCTATACGCCTTCTTATTTCCTTTGCTGCACAGAATAACATCACTCTGTATCAGATGGATGTTAAAAGTGCCTTTCTTAATGGTATTATAGAAGAAGAAGTTTATGTCCACCAACCTCCTGGTTTTGAAAATGAAAAATTTCCAGATCATGTTTTCAAATTAAAGAAATCTCTATATGGATTAAAACAAGCTCCCAGAGCTTGGTATGAGAGATTGAGTAATTTTCTTCTGGAGAAGAATTTCATCAGAGGCAAAGTGGATACAACTCTATTCTGTAAAACAATAAAGAAAGATCTTCTAATTTGCCAAATTTATGTAGATGATATTATTTTTGGATCAACAAATATTATGCTTGGAAAGGAGTTTGCTACATGTATGCAGGCAGAATTTGAAATGAGCATGATGGGAGAACTCAGATTCTTTTTAGGAATCCAAGTTAATCAAACTCCAGAATGTACCTACATACATCAGACAAAGTATGTTAAAGAACTTCTGAAGAAATTCAACATGTATGACAGCAAGCTGGCAAAGACTCCAATGCATCCTACTAGCTCACTTGGCAAAGAAGAGGTAAGTAAGAAAGTAGACCAGAAGCTCTACAGAGGTATGATTGGTTCTCTTCTTTATCTTACTGCTTCTAGACCTGACATATTATTCAGTGTTTGTTTGTGTGCTAGATTCCAATCAGATCCTAGAGAATCACACTTGACAGCTGTCAAGAGGATTCTAAGGTATCTGAAAGGTACTTCTAATGTGGGTTTGTGTTACAGAAAATCTGATGATTTCAAATTAGTTGGATTCTGTGATGCTGACTATGCTGGAGACAGAGTGGAAAGAAAAAGTACTTCTGGAAGTTGTCAATTTCTAGGAAGAAATCTAATCTCCTGGTACAGCAAGAAGCAACCCACAATTGCACTTTCAACCACAGAGGCTGAATACATTGCTGCTGCTGGATGTAGCACGCAGATGCTCTGGATGAAAAGTCAACTAGAAGATTATCAAATTTTTGAGAGTAACATTTCTATTTTTTGTGATAATACTTCTGCTATATGTTTGTCCAAGAATCCCATTTTACATTCTAAGGCAAAACATATAGAAATTAAGCATCATTTCATCAGAGACTATGTTCAGAAGGGAATCATAAATTTAGCCTTTGTTGATACAGATCATCAATGGGCAGATATTTTTACAAAACCCCTTGTTGAAGATAGATTCAATTTTATTCTGAAAAATATTGGTATGGATTTTTGTCCAGAATGATATTTATCAGAAGCAAATTGTTGCAGATGCAAAAATGCTTAATACATCTGAAATATTTCTTCTGTTTACTTATTCTATTCTGATTAATATTTCTGATATGAAACTCTGAACTAACCATCTTTAGAAGATCTGAACGTTGGCTAACGTTTCATTTCTTGAGAGAATTCAGAACATCATGCAAGCAAACACGTGTCACACAAAATCTAAAGAGGTGGCGTGTACATAACTGAAAAGACGTTTGAGGTGAAATTTGAATAGTAAATATCTTGGTTTCCCCCCCCCCCCCCCAAATTGTCAGAAGCATTTATTATTTGAAATAATTTTATTCTCTTCATTTAATGCTTGCTCAAACGTGCGTTTCTTTCTAACTTTTGAGGTGCCTAAGTGTTTAGTATAAATACTTGTTGTGTATTCACTTTCACACTTTTCACTCTCAGAATTTACATGCGTTTTCATCTCTTGTTCTCTCTGCATAAAAACCCAAAACCTAAGTGTTTGAAAAAGCAATCTTCAATGGCGTCTTCTTCATCAACAACTGCTCAGTTTCAATCTACAATGGCTGTTGTGACTTCAGATAACTTAGGTGTTACTCCATATTCTCCTCCAAAGAGAACTCTTCTCACACCGGTTGATAAACTAGAAGTGTTATGTGAATCTATGGTTGAATTTGACTCTCTGGCTGACAATGGGTTTGATTTTCGCTCCATTGTTAGAGCTCAAGGATGGGTGAAATACTTTGATAGATTGTTTGGACCAGTTTACCCTCTACTTGTGAAGGAATTCTGGATTCATGCATCTGTGTATCCCAAGTTTATTTTATCATCTGTGCTAGGAAAAGAGATTATCATCACAGAGGATCTGATAAGAAGATTGATTGGTTATGAAGAAACAGATGGTGTTTCCCACTTGCCAGCTGGGCGTGTGGATATGGAAGAGGTTTATGAGGAAGTTATGACTGCTGGACAAGCTTCTAACAGATTCAAAGATCTGAAGCCTGATTACAAGATCTGGGCCAAGATCTTCATGGGATGCATACATCACAGGAAGTCAACAAATTCCCCAGATTATGTCAACAATGAACAGATCTATTTTATGTACTGCCTTAGTCAGAGCAACAAGGTAGATCTTCCTTACATTCTGTTTATGCATCTGTGGAATCACATCAATGCATCTAGAGAATCTGTGAAAGAAAAAGGCCAGAAGATCAGGACTTGGATCCCTTTTGGAAGGTTGCTCTCAGATCTTCTCACTGAAAATGGTTTAGTGGCTGCTCTGTATGATGCTGGGGTTACAGAGGAATTAGAGTTCATTATGGGAAAGCCTCTGAACGCTAAAAGTCTTCTGAGACTCAAGATTGTAGATGAACTCACTACTGCTCCAAAGAGGCTGAATATGTCTGATTTGAATAAGAGGGTTCCAGTATCTGACTTTCCTCTATTCTTTGCTGAAGAACCTAGACATATAGTACTGATGTATATAGAGGAATGCAAAAAGGAAGGAGTACTTGTTCCAGCTAATGTGTTTCAGCTTGTCAAGCAACCACTACCAGGTGCAGGAGAAGAAGAAGAAGTACCACTTCAGAGGAAAAGGACTCAGCCTGCAGCAGAATCTGAACCTGTCCAGAAGAAGGCTAAGATTGCTGAGAAGCCAAAGAATCTCTTAAAGAGAAAGGATTCTGAAGAAGCTGCCTCTGCATCTGCCAAGAGGATTAAACTAAAAGGTACTAAGACTTCTGCTATTTCTAAAAATTTTGTTATTAATGATTCAACTATTAAGTCTATTCCAAAACCACCTGTTACTCAAACAACTTCTGTTGCTGCCCCTAGTTCTGTCTCACCTCAAAAACAAAACACTGCTTCTGTATCAAAAACACCTCAACCCAAAATACACATCAAACACTTTATTCCACGTCCACAACCAACAGAACCACAACCAACAAAACCACAACCAACAGAACCACAACCATCAGAATCATTGCCATCAAAACAACAAGAACAATCTGAAAAACAAACCTCTGATCAACCACAAACAGAAAATCAACCACAAACTTCTGAACATCCAGAAAACCAAACCACAAAAGTTCAACCAGAAAAAGACTCTGTCATACCACCATTAAATACTCCATCTTCTGAACCTGTTGCACCTGTTACTTCTGAACCCACAAAAGTAACTTCTGCTCCTGTTTCATCAGAACCACCATCCCAACAATCTGATACTCCTTCAGAACCTACTCATATCCCTGAGACAGAAGTTCTTGATATCACTCCATTAAAAACAGTGTTTCAAGTCTCTTCTACCTCTTGTACACCTACAACATCCTCCAATTCATCTGAATCAGATATCCATCCAGATTTTCCTGTCTCTCCATCCAAATACTCTGATATGAACCAACTTGAACCTGAATCTGAACCTGCATCAACCATACCTGCTAAAACTCCTATTCCAGATCCTTTGCCTCCACCTGCACCTTCATCTGAGATGATTGTTCCCACTTCCAATCCATCATCATCTGGTATATCTTGTGCCCAAGTTTCTTCTCTTTATCATAATTTATCTTATGGTTTCAAACTGAAAGATTTTTATGATAGAGTTGAACCTTCTGAACCCCTGAAACCTCTGAAACCAAAACTCAGACAGGCTCTTCCATCTGTAATCCTTTCCTATATTCAATCTATGAACAATGAAGGATCCTTAGCCACAATATCTGCTACATCTGGTAAAGCTGTTGTTTCAGCTCTGTAACCTGCATTTGATAACCCAGTTGCATCTGATAAACCATCAACCTCTGCTTTCATACCATATTCTAATGAACCCTTTGATGTTGTTTACCAACGCTCAAGACCAAAACCTAATCTGCTTAATGCTTTAAACAGATCCTTACCTCAAAAACCAGAAATTCCTTTCATTCCATATTATCCCCCTCCTCTGATTTCCATCCAAAAATCACTACTACCACCTACTCCCAAACCTAAACATATGACTCTGGAAACCTTGCTTAAACCACCACCCAAACTTAATATTGATCATTTATTTCAAACGTTTTTGCAAGAAATACAGATGTCTTTAGGTACTGTTCAGAAAAGATGCTCTGAAACTATGGATGCAAATGAAACTGACATTATCTGGAAAGGATTCATCAATAGATTCAACACTGTAGCTTCCAATCTGAAGAACGTCTGCTCTGATGATGCAAAGCTCAGAGCTGAAAGAACTCAATTCTGGATTGTCAACAAAACTGAACCTCTGCTTTGTTTGGATGCTCCTCCTCCTCCACCAAAACCAACTGCCACTGCATTGACTATGAATCTGGTAGAACCCTCTTCAGGATCTCCAGAACCTATGGCAATTGACTCTGTTCAGGCTACAGAACCTCCACCTTCTTCATCTGAGATAAAGTCAGAACATCCAGACTTTGGAGATAAGATTGCTGCTCTGGAGGTTGGTCAGTCTGAAATAAAATCCTGGATGGCAAAGCAAGATAAGAAATCTGAAGACATGACAGAGTGGATGTCAAAACAAGACGAGAAGAATGAGACAATGACTAAGTGGATGTCAAAGCAAGAGCAATCTTCATCTGAGATTACAGACCTATTGAAGATGCTTTTGTCAAAACACTCTTAGATTTTTTTTTTATTCTAATGTTTGTGCATCTGTTGTTTTGCATCTGAATTTTATTGTTATATCTTCTGTTATTTACCAGTGTACTCTTGTTCTGTTATGTTAAATGAATCAGTTTTTCTCCATTGAATTATCTATTTATTGTTCCTTTTATTTGTCTTTTTAAAAGTTTTTACTTTTTGCTTATGACAAAAAAGGGGGAGAAAATAAAGATCTGAACTGTTTAATATAATTTCACTAGAATGAATCTTCAGACATATATATTCTATCTAATATTTCAATTGACTATTTCAGAACATTTGATAAGAACACTATAAAAGAATCTCTGAGTCTCTCAGATCATTTGCTTTTCTATCAAACTCTGAATCTTATATCTGCAAGATATTCTGACCCTAAATTGTTATAAGAACAATCAAGATTTAACTCTGAAGATTACTCAAGATAAAAGGGAAGTTTATATTCCTTTTTCATATTTAACTCAGGGGGAGATTCATCATCTCAGGGGGAGTTATAATTCTTTATGTTCAGTTAAATAAAATTTCTGATACTTTTTGTCATCATCAAAAAGGGGGAGATTGTTAGAACACAGATTGGTTCTTAATAATAACTCTTTGTTTTGATGATAACTGTTAGGAAATTTATATTTAAGAATTATATACTCTAAAATTTGTTTGAGAGTTTTACTGCAGATTGAAACAATATTAACTCTCTAGAAGCAAATATGTCTTGAATACAAGAAGTTATTCTGACTCTGAAGCGCCAGATGCACCTTGCAGAAGAATCTGATCGCTCCTTACAGAAGATCCTGAGCGTAGTCTCCAGAAGGATCTGAAGCAAGAAGCTCCAGAACATTCTGAGTCAGAAGCATCTGAAGATAAACAGAAGCATCTGAAGCTGAAGCATCTGAAGTATAGAAGAATATTGATTGAAGAGTTTCTCAAAGCATTAGTCTACAGAAGTTTCTGAAAGTACCTACGCTGCCTAGTACTGAAGCTCTGTGTCAAATATGCTCTAATGATCAACACGCTGAAAGCACACATGCTGCAGAAGACTCTGATACAGCATAGTTCTGAATCTCATTAGAAGACTCTGATTCATTCAGACTCTGAAGAACTTGCTGAAAACTGAAGAAGTAATTTTCAAGAATATATCCGTTGGAGCTATTCAACGTATCTTTCCTTATTTGTGCTAGACACACTTACATAGACAAAAAGGATTTCTCTGTGCCATCTACTTCTAGGAAAGGTCACTTGATGTGAAGACAAAAAGGCTCAGACCTTTTGGGACTCTCTTTTCAACGCTCAGCTTGCATGGATCAGCTGCCTATAAAAGGAGAACTTCACTACATTCTTCAGTAACACAATTTGCTGAAAAGAAATCATATTATTCTAAGCTCTTATTATTTTCATATTCTTCTTAGAATCTTATTGTACTTAAACTTAAGAGAAAAATCACTGTTGTGATAAAAGCTTTATAGAAGCATTAATACTCTTGTATTTAATTTACATTGATTGTAAAGGATATTCCTTAAGAGGATTCAGTTAGAATCAGTAGCTCTTGAGAAGACTAAGAACTGTTGTTCTTAGGTGATACTATTGTAATCAGTTTGATTTAATAGTGGATTAAGTCCTTGTTGAGAAAGGCAAATCACTCTAGGAAGGGTGGACTGGAGTAGTTGTTAAACGAACCAGGATAAAAATAATTGTGTGATTATTTTTTAAGTCTTAATTTATCATACTTATTCAACCCCCCCCCCCCCCCCTTCTAAGTATTATCTCACCTTCAGTAAAAGGCAGGGTGATACCAACGTTGTATACAATGCTCGACGGAGAAATAGAGGTCAGAACTGGCATCAACAGTCGCAGGTTGCAAGTGTAACCATTCCAGGGCCTTCTCAGCAGCAGAGACAACAACCACAGCAGCAGGCTCAGCAGCAGCCAAATAATAATCAACGCAGATTTCAGAACCCGCGACCGAGGAGAGTATTCGAGGTACCGCCGGTATCATATGCAGAACTTCTTCAAGCTTTGTTAAAATTGCAGCTAGTCGAGAAGAGGACCTTAGCACCACCAACCGGCCAGCCACCAGTCGGGTATGATATTAATGAGCATTGTGACTTCCATTCGGGTGCACCAGGGCACAATATTGAAAATTGCCTAGCTTTCAAGCATAAAGTACAGGATTTGCTTGATAGTACGGCTATTAACTTCGGGAAGGACGATCCCAATATCATGCAACAGCCAATGCCCAAGCATGGTGGGGCTGGGGCCAATGCAATCCTGACAGATGATGAGTTGGACTTGATTTCGGAAGTGAGCAAGCTGAAACCCCTTTGAGGTACGTAAAGCAGCGCTTATTGAAAGGAGGTGTCTATCCCGGATGCAGTGAAGAGTGTGCTGACTGTTTGGTTCAACTTGGGGGCTGTGAGAAGTTGAAAAGGGGAGTTCAAGGTTTGATTGACGAAGGAATCCTGCAGTTTGACAGGTATGTGGGGCGAGAGAAGTCTGTTGAGACAGAATCTGAAAAAGAGCGCAGTGAGGTTGCTACGATCACCATTCCGTTCAAATCAGTGACGATTTCGGCATCATCGAAAAGGCCGACCATTACTATTACCAAGGCTAAACCAATCCCTTATGAGAGCACAAAGGCAGACCCGTGGAGCTACGGTGCTGAAGTGTATTGCAATGGGGAAAAGATTGACTTGAATGATCCGCCGGCGGGATCCGTAGATAACATAGTGGGAGCGGGTGGTATAACCCGGAGCGGGAGAATTTTCACTTCACCTGAGGTCGAAGCAGAGAGGCTCGCCAGGGGTAAGAACAAAGTTGTTGAGGGGGAACCTTCGGGGAGTAAGGAGAAAGAACCGACAAACAAAGATGTGGAAGAATTCATCAGATTGATTCACAAAAGTGACTACAAGATCGTAGATCACCTGCAGCAGACCCCGTCAAAGATCTCCATATTATCGCTGTTGTTGTGTTCTGAGGCGCATAGAAATGCCCTGTTGAGGGTACTTGAGACATCCTTCGTTCTGCAAGAGATTTCAGTCAATCAGCTGGAGGGAGTTATGGCACATGTTAATGTTGGGCATGGTTTGGGATTCACGGATTTTGACCTAACGCCTAGAGGGCGTGATCACAATAATGCCTTGCACATCTCTATCGAATGTCGGGGCACTATTTTATCCTATGTGCTGGTGGACACTGGATCCTCATTGAATGTGTTACCAAAGAAAGCCCTGTTGAAATTGGATACCCGTGGGTTGTTGTGCACACCTAGTGATTTGGTGGTGAGGGCCTTTGACGGAACGAGGAGGTCGGTATTCGGGTCAGTAACGTTACCCATCCAGGTAGGTTCGGAGGTGTTTGATACAGTGTTTTACATCATGGACATCCAGCCTGCATATAGCTGTTTGATCGGGAGACCTTGGATTCATGCCGCTGGGGCAGTAACTTCTACACTCCATCAGAAGCTGAAGTATATGGTTGAGGGGAGTATTGTGACGGTGTGTGGCGAAGAGGATATCCTAGTCAGTCATTTTTCTTCCTTCAAATACGTGGAGGTAGATGGAGAGATTCATGAAACGCTGTGTCAGGCGTTCGAAGGGGTGAAGGTTAAAGAAGAAGCTCCGGTGAAGAGTGAAGGGCAAGAGGTGGTCGTATCCTCATATAAAGAAGCCCAGGCGTTGGTGCAAGCAGGAGAGACTCAGAAGTGGGGGCAGGTTCTGGACATACCAGTGAAGCAAGATAGGTATGGCTTGGGGTACCGCCCATCTCCCTCGCAGAGTGCGCCTAAGTACAAGGGACCTGTGGTGTTCACGCCCGGAGGGGTTAGCTTTGAAAGGATTAATGTCGTGTCTGATACGGAGGAAGTGGATAGCGACTGCGACATGGATGCATGGATTCGACCCAGCACGCCGGGGCAAAGCCTATGCAACTGGTCCATCCAGGACGTCATCCAAGTCACCAAACAGTAATGCGTTGTTTTTTCAATCATTGTATGATCACATGCCTTGCCCGGGGCATCGTTGACCTCGTCTTAGGGCCTAACTGTTTACCTGTATGTTTGCATGATCAATAAATGACGACGTTTTTTACATTCAAATGTTGTGATCCTTTTCTTTCTGTTTTTTATTTTTCAATAAAATGGCAGCATTGTTATGTATTTTGCTTGTATATCATTTTGAAGCACTTAACCGTTTCCCTCGCAGGATTCATGAATTTTCAGATGACATCGACCAAATACTTCCTATGACTCGTTTAGACTTTGAGCATCCGATCTTCCAAGATGAGGAGGAGATTGTTGAGGATAGTGACTTATCAGAAGAGCTGAGTCGGTTGTTGAAGCAAGAGGAGAGAGTCATTCTGCCTCACCAAGAAGAGATTGATATTGTCAATTTAGGGTCTGAATAATGCGTCAGGAATATCCGTATAGGGGCCGCGTTGCAGGTTGACATCAAGCAAGAGCTTATTGAGATGTTGCGTGAATACAGCGATATATTTGCTTGGTCCTACGAGGACATGCCGGGTTTGGATATCGATATGGTTGTTCATCGTCTTCTGTTGAGGGAAGATTGCCCGCCTGTGAAGCAGAAACTCAGAAGGACTCATCCTGACATGGCTGTAAAGATAAAGGAAGAAGTGCAGAAGCAATGGGATGCTGGGTTCCTGGCTGTCACCACTTATCCCACTTGGGTCGCTAACATTGTACCTGTGCCAAAGAAAGATGGCAAGGTTCGAATGTGTGTTGATTATAGGGATCTAAACAAAGCGAGCCCGAAAGATGATTTCTCGCTGCCGCATATTGATGTGTTAGTTGACAACACAGCTCAGTTTTCAGTATTCTCTTTCATGGATGGATTTTCAGGGTACAACTAGATCAAAATGGCTCCGGAGGATATGGAAAAAACGACCTTTATCACCCCGTGGGGAACCTTCTGTTATAAGGTGATGCCCTTTGGTTTGAAAAATGATGGGGCAACGTACCAGCGGGCTATGACAACGCTCTTTCACGACATGATGCACAAAGAGATTGAGGTGTGTGTCGATGACATGATTGCCAAGTCTCAAACAGAGGGAGGCCATCTGGTTAATCTGCTGAAGTTGTTCAAGAGGCTGAGGAAATTCAGGCTGAGGCTGAACCCTAACAAGTGTACCTTCAGAGTAAGATCCGGAAAGCTACTGGGGTTCATTGTGAGCGAGAAAGGAATCGAGGTCGATCCGGCAAAAATAAAAGCAATACAAGAGATGCCAGCACCGAGAACAGAAAAAGAAGTCTGTGGATTCTTAGGAAGATTGAACTACATTGCCAAGTTCATCTCTCACCTAACGACCACGTGTGAACCATTGTTCAAACTATTAAAGAAAGATCAAGCGGTGGTCTGGAACGACAATTGCCAAAGGGCATTTGAAAAGATAAAAGAATACTTGCAGGAACCTCCGATGTTAATACCCCCAGTAGCGGGACGACCACTGATTATGTATCTGACGGTTCTGGAGAACAGCATGGGTTGTGTTCTTGGTCAACATGACGAGACGGGAAGGAAAGAGCATGCAATTTACTACTTGAGCAAAAAGTTCACGGATTGTGAATCTCGATACTCTATGCTCGAAAAGACGTGTTGTGCATTGGCGTGGGCTGCCAAACGTCTAAGACAGTACATGCTGAACCATACAACCATGCTAATATCGAAGATGGATCCGATCAAGTATGTGTTCGAAAAGCAAGCGCTCTCTGGAAGGATTGCTAGATGGCAAATGGTATTGACAGAATACGATATCCAGTATGTTTCCCAGAAGGCCATTAAGGGAAGTGTTCTGTCCGAATATCTTGCCGAACAGCCGATTGAGGATTATCAGCCTATGAAGTTTGAGTTTCCTGATGAGGACATAATGTACTTGAAGGCTAAAGATCGTGAGGAGCCGTTGCCTGATGAAGGTCCTGAGCGGAGTTCCCAGTGGCAATTGATTTTTGATGGGGCTGTCAATTCGTACGGTAGTGGGATTGGGGCAATCATTACAACTCCCCACGGGTCGCACATCCCGTTTACGACCAGATTGACTTTTCCAGTAACGAATAACGAAGCCGAGTACGAAGCTTGTATTATGGGGTTAGAGGAGGCTGTCGATCTGAGGATCAAGAATCTGGACGTATATGGGGATTCAGCATTGGTTGTGAATCAGATTAAGGGAGAGTGGGAGACACGCCAACCTAATCTGGTACCGTACATGAATTATGTGAGAAGGTTGTTACCTTTCTTTGATAAGGTGGAGTTTCATCATGTACCTCGGGCGGAGAATCAAATGGCAGACGCCCTTGCAACATTATCCTCGATGTATAAGGTCAACTACTGGAATGAGGCTCCCAGGATTGTCATATCTCGCCTTGATAGGCCGGCCTTTGTGTTTGCAATTGATGAAGCATCGGACGGTAAACCTTGGTATTTCGACATACAGAATTTCCTGAAGAACAAGGAATATCTGGCTGGGGCATCCGGTCGTGATCAGAAGACTCTAAGGAGATTAGCAGGCAACTTCTATCTGAATCCCGACGGCGTTCTGTATAGAAGGAACCACGATTTGGTACTCCTCCGGTGTGTAGACGAGAAGGAAGCCAATTTACTCATGGAAGAGGTCCATGAAGGAACTTTTGGTACACATGCTGGTGGGCATGCTATGACCCGAAAGTTGTTGCGGGCGGGTTATTATTGGTTAACGATGGAAATGGACTGTTTCAAGTTTGCCAAGCGGTGTCACAAGTGCCAGATCTATGCTGATAAGATCCATGTGCCACCCAGTCCACTGAATGTTATGGCTTCTCCGTGGCCTTTCTCCATGTGGGGAATTGATATGATTGGCAAGATTGAGCCTACTGCTTCTAATGGGCATCACTTCATCCTGGTCGCGATTGGTTATTTTACCAAGTGGGTGGAAGCAACATCTTACGCCAATGTGACGAAACAGGTGGTGGCCAGATTTATCAAGAGGGATATAATTTGCAGATACGGTATTCCTGAACGGATCATTACTGATAATGGTTCGAACCTGAACAATAGGATGATGAAGGATCTTTGTCGGGAGTTTAAAATCGAGCATCATAATTCATCTCCGTACAGACCCAAGATGAATGGCGCTGTTGAAGCGGCCAACAAGAACATAAAGAAGATTGTTCAGAAGATGGTGGTAACGTATAAGGATTGACATGAGATGTTGCCGTTTGCTTTGCACGGTTATCGCACGACGGTGCGTACATCAACCGGGGCAACTCCATTCTCACTGGTGTATGGCATGGAGGTAGTCCTGCCATTGGAGGTTGAGATACCATCTTTGAGGGTTTTGCTTGATGTTCAGCTTGATGAGGCAGAATGGGTGAGAAATAGATTGAATCAGCTGAGCTTGATAGACGAGAAGAGACTGGCATCAATTGCACATGGTAAGCTGTATCAGAGCCGGATGAAGAAAGCGTTTGACAAGAAGATTTGACCTCGAAGCTTTCAGGCGGGTGATCTTGTGCTGAAGAAGATTCTCCCACCGCAATCGGATCACATGGGCAAATGGACTCCCAATTATGAAGGTCCATACGTCGTGAGAAAGGTCTTCTCCAGAGGAGCCTTATTGTTATCCACCATGGATGGTGAAGACTTTTCGTCCCCTGTGAACTCGGACGCAGTCAAAAAATACTTTGCTTGAAAATTGACCCGCTGGACAGTAAAAAGAGAGTCCAGGCAAAAATGGGGCATCCTGGCGAACCAAAAACAGAATAAACGGTTCGGGTAAAAGTTAGGGATAAAATGGAAAAAATGTAAACCCGCGAAGTTGAAAACCTACACTGGGCGGCTTCGGCAAAAAGGGGTATCCCGGTGAATTGAAAACCCGCAAAGGGCGATTCACGCAAAAGTTAGGGATTTGAGAAGCAAATGACTGTGGTCCAAGTTAGATTATCTAGTGGTTTGGGAGAACCTGGGGGGGGGGGGGGTCAACTATCCAAAGCAATCTCTTCCGAAGATAGAGATTAGGAAAGCGTCAGAGTCCGGCGAGTCATAGGAGGATCAGCTCATGGTGTTCGTCTGTAACACGTTGTCGACATGTGTACAAATTTTATTCTGTATCTTTGTACATTCCTGCATTTTGTTTATGTGTGACTACCTCTTTTCAGGAGTTGCATCTGATGTACAAATCTTGCCTATTTTTAGGACGTTATCAATAAAGTGTGTTATTCAGTGTAGTGTGTGACTTTGGTTTTAACTTTTACAGTTTTGTTTGTAGAAAACGCCGATGTTTTTGATAAACTTACATGTGTGTAAACAGGCGAGCCTCGGCCGATGATTGTTAAAATCAGAAATTACATGAATGGTTGTCATGGGTGATTACCAAGATGTTTCTTTTTGCATAGATTGTCTTGTGTTTGCTTGTTGACTTTTGCAGGTATTCAAAAGCTCGCAAAGTTCCCCGCCAGAGTCCATGGCAGACTAGTACCCTCTCCAGAGGATGAATGTTGTGTCTTTTCCCAGTGAAGTCGCCCCAGGCAAAATTGAATGTTGTCTCCCCAGGAGAGTGGAGATTGCGTCAAAGGAAAAGATCAATGTATCTTCAGTAGTTCAGAATTGGCTTATCAAGCAGAGCAGAGTCCTCCCCAGCAAGGGTCGAGACGGATATGATTAACTCCCCTAAAGAGTTTCTTATGTAGTGCGAATCAGAGCACACCGGTCAATCCCCAGCTCAATGATAGCAGGATGAATTATCCCCACAGGGCGTAATCAGAGTGTTGATACCTTTTGAAAGCAGTTTCCAGGATTGCTTTTTTCTTTCCCCAACAGGTTGATCCTTCCTCATCAGGGCGATCATTTTCAGCAGAGTTTGAAGTTATGAGTTGGTGAGCTACTTTCCCAGCAGGATGGTTATCCCCAACGGAGTTAGTTCATCTTTCCAGCATTTATTTTGTTGGAAACGTATCGGTAGTATTCCGGTCATCCCCAGTGGATCCAGTTTGTCTTCAGCATTTATTTTGCTGAAGTAACTCTTTGCATAAGCATGCATCATAAGCACTTGCATTTTACACGAATACGTAGCATTTCCATGCAGTATGGAAGCATTACGGCATTATCAAACATGTGCATTTGGAAACGTAAGCAGGATTGATTACCCGTCCAGCTTCAGGTGTATTTTCTCTGTCGATAAGTGAGATCGTGGTTCACGGAGATGTGCATATGTTTGGTTTGTGACACAGGACGCACAGTGATCGTGTTTCCTCCTGTCAAGAGGGTTGTTGCGCAGGGCACGCAGTGATCGTGTTCATCATGTTATGGGTTTTTTTTTGCGTAAGAGATACGCAATGATCGTATTCGTCCTATATGTGGTTTTGTTTGCAACGCCAAGACGCGTAGTGATCGTGTTTTCTCCTGTCAAGAGGATTGTGGTGTAAAGTACGCAGTGATCGTGTTTCCTCCTGTCAAGAGGGTTGTTGCGCAAAGCACGCAGTGATCGTGTTCATCTTGTTATGGGGATTATATGGGGGCCAGACACGCAGTGATCGTGTTCGTCATGTCATATTCCCCTAGCAGAGTTTGCTTGGTCAAGCACCTTTTCCCCCCAGTTGAGTCTTCCTCAGGATGCTGTGGTGTCAGCATTGGAAGATGGTAATGCAGATTTTTGGGTGGTTACCCGTAGTTTCCCCAGCAGGGTGTTACTTCAACGAGTTGCTTGGTTAAGTTCCTCGTATTTTCCAACAAAGTTATTCTCGTCAAGGTGCTTGGTTAAGTTCCCAATTTCCCCAGCGGAGTGTTTTCAGGATACCTATTGCCAGAATAGGTATTTGACGGCCGTCGTCAGAATTGTCCTCTCAGAGTTGCTTGGTTAAGTTTCTCGTGTCCCCGCAGGGCTGCTCGTTCGAGTACGAACGGAAGGTTGGTAAGTGAAATCAACATTGCCTCGCTGGTTAGCGAATGCTCGTTTCTTCGGATGCGAAAGGTTGATAAGTGAAATCAACATTGCCTCGCTGGTTAGCGAATGCTCGTTCAGGTACGGACGAAAGGTTGATAAGAGAAATCAGCATTGTCTCGCTTGGTTAAGCGTTTACTCGTTTCTTCGGATGCGAAAGGTTGATAAGTGAAATCAACATTGCCTCGCTGGTTAGCGAATGGTCGTTCAGGTACGGACGAAAGGTTGGTAAGTGAAATCAACATTGTCTCGCTTGGTTAAGCGTTTACTCGTTTCTTCAGGATACGAAAGGTTGATAAGTGAAATCGACACTGTCCCGCTTGGTTAAGCGTTTGCTCGTTTCTTCGGATGCGAAAGGTTGATAAGAAAGATCAACAATTTCTCACTGTTTAGTGTATGCTCACTTCTTCGGAATGGGATGGTCTATGGACAATATCAGATTATTTCATAAACAGGTTGATGGATATGTGTTTAGTTGTCGCTGTGGCAACGGAAATTCGTTCCCTGGTTAATTCTCCCCAAGCAGTGGTGTGCGCAATTTATTTTTGCGGTTGGCAAATTTCCGGGTTTATTGGTATTCAACCGTCTCGTACCTCGATTATCTGAAGGCCGTTCGCTCTTCATCCAGTCGGGTCCAAGCCGTTTGAATAGGGGCAGCTGTTGCACCCTAAAATTTGACCAACCGGTTCCCGCTCCTGATTTACGTTTCGGCTCATTTTTGCATTCGCATTTGCATACCACATGCACTACATTTTTTAACAGGCAGATGATATCAGAATTACAGCTTGGTTTTCACCCCTTGGACGTTTCAGATCAGTCCAAATAATCAGGGTTTCATTTTCGGGAAATTGTGTGTCTCTCGGCATTTTCAGCTTACTGTGGTTTTTGAGGATACTGTGGTGTCTGGGATTCACCATTTTGTCCCGTCTGGTCTCGCGCTCCTTGTTTGGGTTATTTGCTTTGTAATGGCATGTTTAGACTTTTACAGGACTTGCTAGGCATTTAGTGGGTTTTATTAGCATTTTAGTAAAATGGTGTTAATATGGATTTTAGATAAGTCTTTTTAATATAGGAATAATGTAGTTGTTTTTTAAGTAGAAGTTAATTAGATTCTTTTAATATTTTTAATAGGTTTATGTCATGTCTAGAATATATTAGATTTTAAATAGTTTTAATAGATTTTCTTTATAGAATATAATAGTTTTTTAGAATATATTTATTTTTAATAGATAATAGGTATTTGTAGAATTTAATAGGTTTTAAATCTGTTAGAATATAATTAGATATTAATAGTTTTTTCTGTTTTTTAGAATATTAGGTTGATTAGCATATTGTTAGAGTTTAATTAGAGTCTATAATTCATTAATTAATACAGGTTAATAGTCATTAAGAGTTTTTGATTGTAGTCTATTGCTTTTAATTCGTTTAGGCATTAATCAGTCGTTAGGTCATTCATTAATCCATTAATCCATTAATCCATTTAATCCACATTATTTCCATTCAGATTTTAATTCATTAATCAGTATTAATTCAGTCATTTGTCCATTAATCATCAATTAGCCTTTTAATTTGTATTAATCATGTTTTCAGCTTGTTAATCCATTAAGTAGTCCATTTCAGTCCTTAGTGCATTTCTCGGTGGGCCATTATCCATTTTTAGAGGCCCAATCCCAGTCCAGTATTCAACGCCACATGTCAGCTATTTAAGCTCCACCACGTGTTACACTTCAAGGAGAGCCACATCACTTTTTTTCCACTTCACACTCAGAGGACCCCACGTTTTTCACCTCTCTTTCTCTCCAGCTGCCACGCCACCCCCACACCTGGCCACGTTTCCCACTTTCTCTCACACCTTGCCAGTGCATCACACACGCGTCTCCCTCAGGCCCTTTCCCAGTGTCACTTGTCCTCGCCCCACACCTCGCCGGAGAGTCCACCGCCGGCCATGCAACTGCCTTGACTAACAGTCTCCGACCACCCTAACGACCTCCGTCCGCCGCTCATCTCGCCGGAATCTGCAAAATTTGCAGAGACTCAAGAACTTCATCGTTTTCCCCTCCGATCTCCTCCGATCTCCTCCGTTCGCTCCTCGCCGGACAATATCAATTCGTCAGAAGCTTCATCCATCCAGATTTTCGTCTTCGCTCATCAGTGTTCATCCAGCTTGTTGAATCTTCATCAGCTTGAGTTTGTTCGTCCGAAATTCCCAGAATCCTCAAGAGCATCGTCTTCATCAATCTTCTTTCCAGAACTTCATCAAGGACCATATCCGTTCGTGGTTAAGATCTCCAGATTCATTAGCGGCTTCAAGATTAACACACTTCAAGAACCTCTTCTTGTTCTTCAGTTCTCTCCAAGGCTTCAAGATCTTCATCTCCTTGCAACGACCTTCAACAGTTTGTTCTTCGGTTTTTTCCCAGAAACTTCACAAATCTTCATTCTCCAGTTTTTCTTGCTTCATCTCCAGGTACATGTTCACGAAGCTCATTGCATGTTGATTTCGATAGCTTAGTTTGTGTTGTGGACTGCTAGGGTTTGAAGGTTGTTGATGCGTGTGAAGATGTTGATTTGTTTTCGTTTGTTCGGTGAGCATGGGAAAGTTCAGAGAGTTTGTTATTGTTTGATTGATTTCGTTGAGAGTTTGTGAGAGATTGCATGTTGAGAGTTCTTGAGAGATTGTGTTTAGGGATGTTGAGAAGAGGGTGAGAGGTTCAGAGGGAGAGCGTTAGTGAGTTGAGAGCGGCGCAATTGAAAGGGTGAACAGTGGCTGAGAATTTGTGAAGGGAAGGGAATTTATACCTAGGGTTTCTGAGCTGAGTTTGGGTTGGGCCTTAGCTTTGCTGGGCATACCCTTCAATTTCGCTCGTATACACTCCCTTCGTGAAATAATGTTGAGCAGAAAAAAAAACCTGTGAATGGGCCTTGTGCTAAGTGCTGATCGCACCCCCCCTCTTGGCCCAATGCTGAGAAGCAACTAGGGCGTTTTGCTGAGCACACCCCCCTTGTTTTATTTTCTTTTTTAATTTTCTTTGTTTTATCCATGTTAGAAAATAATTCATGAAAAATAGTAGGATTATCCAATTAATTCCCTTCTTTTTTCTATAGGTTCATAGTTCAATTTAGGATTTTATGGTGCAAAAATATTAATTTGATCATGCATTTTCATTTTTATTACATTTTTTTGCATTTTAATTGGTCTTGAATATTGATTTGTGATGTGTCTGCCTTGCTAATTTTATTTCTCTCACTTGGTATTGAATCTTGCTTTTATTTTTTAGTATGTTGTACTAGACTGATGCATGCTCCCCATAGGATTTTCGTGGATTTTTTAGAAATTGATTGATGTTGTTTTAGGGTTAGAGAGTAGAGACCTCATAACTTGCTGGTTAACCCTTGACCATTCACATGTTAGGGATTGTTTAGTAGCCTTAGAAGTTGACTTAGGCTTTGAGATTTGATCTTGGGATCATAGAGACATGTAGGTTCCCCCTAGATTTTTGGTAGATTTTTATAGAGTGTTCTGTTATTTTTTGTTTGAGCTCTGAGATTAGGGGAAGTCTTAAGGGCTTCTGACTTTGAAGTTCAACTGTGGTTGAACTTTAGAGATAGTTTCTTTTGGTTTGAGGGCCTGTGGTTTCTTCTTGAAGATGGAGGTTGGATGAAGACTTGATGGAGCTTGCAAGGACGCATGGATTGAAGACCTAGTCTAGGAGCTTGCTCTCTTTCTGTGAGGTTTGAGATCCTGAAGTTTGAGGGAAATTCATGGTACTTTTCTGAGGAAGGCGCTATGGATGTCTTTCATTCTTTATTCTCACCTCTTTCTTAAGTATCCAATGATGTTGGAGCCTTCATGTGAGTTTAGTTTCTCCTGAGGAGGAATGTAAACCATTCACAGTCGTTGAGCCACATGGGATATGATCCCTAAGTGGAAGCCCCCTAGTATTTTCCTGAGGAAGGCACTATGGGTCTGTTCACTTAGTTCCCTTAGTTCAGGTAGGGTTTCTTAAGTATCCAATGATGTTGGAGCCTTCATGTGAGTTTAGTTTCTCCTGAGGAGGAATGTAAACCGTTCATAGTCGTTGAGCCACATGGGATATGATTCCTAAGTAGAAGCCTCCTAGTACTTTCCTGAGGAAGGCACTATGGGTCTAACTACTTAGCTCCCTTTCTTTGGTAAGCTTGTCTTGAAGCTTGAAGAATGGGATTGATTTCTCCCTTTAGGGTTTTGCTTAGGGTTTTGGCTTAGGGTTTTGTTTTAGGGTTGTTTAGGGTCCTGCTCAGGGTTAGTTTCTTGCTTTTGGATAGGAGTTTGCCAGGCTGGTTAGCCTTCTCTTTGTGTTGATTAACTTGTGTGGTGTTGTGCTGCATTAGACTTAGGGGTTCATATAGATATTTCTGAGATAGGTGCATCTTAGAAATAAGCCTGCTTGTGTGCATGAGAAGTTGAGGTGGTCCTCCTTCTGCTTGATTGTTATTGAGTGGCTTTGCTTGTTGGTATTTGGTAGAGCTGAGCTCCCTTGCCTCTGTGGTTTGTAGCCTTTGTGCCTTGCTTGTTTGGTTGTTGCGTTCATGCATATTTCCAGTATTTCTTTACTTTGCAGTGTTTCCTGTTTGTTGTTTAGTGCTTTTGCCATGATCCCTTAGGAGCTCTAACTTCTCTGCTGTGGAGGAGTTATGATAGATATTAGGTTGGTTAACCAGGCATGATAACATTAGGTAGATTCCCCTTTTCAACCATAGTTTTAGGGTGTCTCTTTCCTTTCTCAAAACAACAGAAAAACACTTAATAAGGGATAAAACAAAAGTGAATTCATTTCTTCCGTCAAAAGATTTGAACAAACATCAAAACCTTTTGTCCTCCTGGACTGTGAAAACCCTTGGTTAAGGTGCATTTTCCCATAAAAAACACTTGAACAGCTTGTGTCGTGCGTAGCCCGAACTACGTTTGCTCTGATCTTCCATGCCGTGTGGAAGTACGTAGGCACAGGACGCGACGTCCTGGCGAGCAACCTTCCCCCCGTCTAGACGTAGGTAGTCGAACTACGTTGACTCTGACTTTCCCATTGCACGAGGGAGTACGTAGGCCCAGAACAGCGTATGTTCTGTCGAGTCCTGTCCTTTTCTTTTCTTTTCAGACTGACCACTAGCGTAGATAGATAAACACACCCTTTTCCTTATAAACACCAAGCGTGGATCCCGTCGAGTACGACGGACGTGAGGGGTGCTAATACCTTCCCCTTGCGTAACCGACTCCCGAACCCAGACAATGGTTGCGATGACCTTGTCTTACCTTTTTTTCGTCAGGTTTTTCCGATCGTTTCCTTTCCCGCTCTGAGGGATAAATAACGAAAGGTGGCGACTCTTCTGTCATGCCGGCGCCGATTTTCGCAGTAGCGACAGCTGGCGACTCTGCTGGGGACTATGTAGCATCTAGGGACTTTTCCCATCCCTTATGCTGGGACCGTTTCCCATCCCCTACGCGAGTCAGTCCTAGCGCTTGGGTGTTTATCTGTTGGGTGTTGTACATATGTGCTTTACTTTTCCGCACCTTTACCTTTCCGCATTTACTTTAAGCACTATATTATTGTGATTATTGCTGTGGGAGAGGGAGGTTACTATGAGTGAGAAGCCGGACCTGGGCTTGAGTATGCACCTAGACATAGTTGTGGAGAGTAGTAGACGAACCTGTTTGCTGAGCAGACACAGTTCCCTACGAAATCTGCGCTCAGACGAGGTTCTCTCCGAGGTGCTCCTTTCCGATCCTGAGGATCTGAGGGGAGTCCAGACGGGAGGATTGTCGACTCTAGGGACCGATCAATTGGAAGTCGGCTAAGTGAGGCCTCTTCATGACTTGATGATTCCATTCAAAATGCTAATCCATATTTCAAACCACATTTTGATTCCAAACCTAGAGCTTATTTAAGTGAATTTGCTCCAAACCTCAAAAATTAACCTTCATTTTCATATTTCACATTCATTCTTGAGAATTTACTCACAACTTTCTCTCTACTTTTTCACTCCCAAAACCTCCATTAAAGCTCTTTCACTTGAATTCATTGATTCTTCATTGGAATCCTTGAGTTCTAGAGCTAAAACTCCATCATTCATCTCCATTATCTTCAATTCACAATTCAATTTTCGTTTGGTTTTGGATCTGAATTTAGAAGCTAGATTGGAAGTGCTTTTTTGAGTCGATTTTTCTTGATCTTACTTGTTCTTCATTTCTACCATAAGGAAGCTCTTGTATCTTGAAGAACCTCTGGGTTTCTTGCTTGGATATGCTAATTTCAAGTGAATCAACACTCACCAAAGCAAATCTCATCTTTGAAGGTTGGCAATTCTAGATCTAATTTTGTTTTGAGCTTATTTGATTAATCACAATGTAGATCTATGGCTTTTGCTTCTTTTTGATCCATTTTGATGATTTGGATCTTGGTGATTGTGATTTCAGTGTTTGATTGTGGTTACATGATGTTTGATCATTGATATTTGATGTTAATTTCGTGCTTAATTGCTAACATGTTCATATGAGTGATTGAATGAGTTGTTGGATGCTGAAAACGGATTTTAAAAGTTGTTTTTCTGGTTCTGGTTCAGTGGTAACCGGTTACCTTATATAGGGTAACCGTTTACTCTGTATAAATTTCAAGTTTTTGGGATTTTTTTTTCATCAAGTAACCGATTACCTTATATAGGGTAACTCGTTACTCTAGGTAGATTGCCTTTTTTTGTTGCATTTTTTGCTTGTTTGAGTTCCTTTTCACATGTAAACTTCATGAATTGATATGGTGCATTTATGTGAATTGTTTTGGACATATTTCATCGTTCTTGAATGTTTGATCTCGATTCTTCAACGCGCAACTTTTGGTTTCCGTTTTGAATGTTCAACATGTTCATATGATTTGTTTGATGAATGATCATTTCACTTGTTTGTTTATAGCATGTTAATTGATGATCATTGATGATTATATTGCTCAATATTCTGATGCATGATTGCATTTGGTTCCGTTTCCGCTTCATTGCGTGTTTGTTTGATCGGTTGATCGTCCAATTTAATTTGAACAGAACATGTTGATCTTGATTATTCTCATTGATGCATTGTTGTTGATCGATTATGTTTGATTGTTGAAGCATGTCCATTGTTGCATGATATCTACCTATGATTGTTGTTTGCATTTGATTAATTACATTCAAGCTTGCTTGCTCCATACTTTCCACAATTGTCTATGCTTTGAACTTGCATGTTGTCTTTGCTTTACTTGCTTGCTGTCTGACTTTTCACACCTGTTTTTATGCTGAAAATGTGTTGTTATATGTTGTCTTGCTTGTGTGCTGGATTTTATTGCTATCTTATGCAGGAGGTGTTGTTGTAGCTGTTGTTTTTGCCTTGCTTTCTTATTTTTTTGCTTTTCCTTTGCATGTTCCCTTAGGACTCTTATTCCAATTTAATTTCCAATTTAATTTGGAGTAGGATAGACATTAGGAGTTTAACCCATGCATGATAAAATGTAGGCTAGTCCTTTTTAACCTCAACCTTAGGTCCATCTTTCGCATGCTAACATTAGGATAGAATCTCCTTTCGCATCCTGACTTTAGGACCACTTTGCATGACAACGTTAGGGCCGAGTTTCCCTTAGACCTTCCGTGCATATCTCATCTCATCTCAAAACCATTCTAACTCATCAAATAAAAACGATGAATGTTGTATGCTACGAGCCTTAAGTACATGGGAAATGATGAGTGAGGGGTCTCCTCTCGTTTGTCTAGAGTGTTTAGTGTATGTCCCGTCTGGGGGCGATATGCGACGCATTCGTTCCTATGTCATAGTCTTTAGTGCAACGTGAATCTCAAACAAACTAATTCACTTCACTAAAACTCACAAACAAAATTTAAACCTTTTATCCTTCGAGATTTGTGTTTTAAAATCATTTTCAGAAAAGAGTACGTTACTTTTCCGTTCTACCGCAAACAGGCATCGTCCCTAACTGCTGGAATGGGAACTTAACGTCGCTCATAAAAAACACTTAATCAACCTTTGGTTTCGTTACTCGAACTACGTTTGCTCCGATTTCTCATATTAGATGAGGATACATAGGCACAAGGCGGCGATGTCTTGGCGAGCAACCTTCCCCCCATCACCTGTAGTTTTCCGAACTACATTGACTCTGACTTTCCCATTGCACAAGGGAATACGTAGGCATAGGGAAGCAATGTCCTATCGAGTCTCTTTTTTTTCTTTTCTATCCCCCGTTTGGAAGTAGCTTATAGATAAACACACCCTTTGATTAGACAATAAGCATGGATCACGTTGAGTACAACGGACGTGAGGGGTTCTAATACCTTCCCCTTGCGTAACCAACTCCTGAACCCAATATTTGGTTGCGATGACCTTGTCTTTTCCTGTTCTTCAGGTTTTTTTCGATCGTTTCCTTTCCCTCTCTTTGGGATAAATAACGTTTGGTGGCGACTATTCCGTTTTTCCGCTGGGTGTTTTTCGCAGTTGCGACAGCTGGCGACTCTGCTGGGGACTCCGGTTCCTTATGCGAGTCAATCCTATTGCTTGTTTGTTTCTGCTTATTTGGGTGTTTACTTTTGTGCAGTTATTTGCTTTTATGTACTTTACCTATTGTATATTATTGCATTTGCATTTTACTTTCTGCACTTTATCATTGTTGTTATATTATGCTGCTGTTGATGTGCTGTTGGGTGGGTTGTTCCATTGAGAGATAAGCCCAATACCCAGGCTTTAGTACACACCTAGTATTAGTGTGGATAGTAGCGGCAGATTGTGTGGCGTCTGGCCACGCAATAGCTCGTGCAAAATTCACGTCCAGACAAGGTTTTTCTTTGGAGATACTTTATATTGCGTGTCTGGTGCAGTTGAGGGAGTATTGACTCAGAAAAAGTAACGAATCTGGAGACCGTTCATTGGGAAGTCAGTTGAGACCTCCTTGATTGACCATGATGCCAAACCATAAATGGTGAGCGTATCATAATTTCTCGACCTGAGAGTCTGTGAAGTTGGCGACCTGCATAGAATGTCGTACCGTACAAGACTAGAACCCACACGTGAGAAGGGATGGGTTTTGCAGGAAACCTTGACTTTCAACCAACCTGGTATTATGGTTTTCTTATTAGTGTGGAATCATCAGCCTAGTATCCTGGTATTCTGGTATTTGATCATTCGGGTATTTCGGTATTTTCTTCATAGCAGACTTATGAGCTTATTCACTCAGCGACACAACAGTTATTTAGAGCTTTGTGTAAGCTTTGATCCCATGTCTATTGCATTCATATTGCATTTCATAAGCATTTGCGCATCATGTTTGCATATCCTTCCTCAGCCGGAAACAACAGAGCTCATTCATCTTTTGTTCGAGCAACAGTTGATTTCCCGATACTCGTATTGGATTTGAATAAGGTTTTGGAAGAATCATGAATTTAGGAGAGCAAAATCAGTTTGTTACAAGGGCAGATTTTGAATTGTTGAAGAATCAATTGGATCAACTCATGGAAGCCATGACAAGGGGAGAGGCCAATATTCAGAGTACTCCAGTTTCTGGGAGTGTTATTCCACCTCCAGTGAACAATGTTTCTCAAGCTCAGCATGTACGGATTCCTATTGAGGATCAAGTTATACAAGAGCGTACCATTGTCCGAGATGGACATTCCTCTTCTCTTAACGACACGAACTATCAAAGTTTCGCATTCTTTGTGCCAGATTTCCAAGGGGTAGATCAAAAAATGAAACCTAAGGACCCATAGATTGTTGAGTTTATAAAAAGGTATCGTGTGTTGGAGGAGAAGCTTGATGCCCAAGAGAGTCGTGATACTCTTAATCTGAATGCTTCAGGCATGTGTTTGGTGCCTGGCCTTGTGATGCCTCCGAAGTTTAAGACACCGAATTTTGAGAAGTACAAAGGGGATAGTTGTCCAAAGCAACATTTGATAATGTTTTACAGAAGAATGACCTCATATGTCCATAACGACAAGCTTATGATTCACTGTTTCCAAGAAAGTCTAAGTGGGGCATCATTGAGTTGGTATATGCAGTTAGAGAGCGGTTGCATCCGATCATGGTCAGACCTATCCAACGCATTTGTGAAGCAATGCAATTATAATCTTGACATGGCTCCCAGCCGCATGCAGTTGCAAGAATTATCTCAAGTGGACGGTGAATCTTTCAGAGGGTATGCTCAAAGATGGAGAGAGTTAGTTGCTCGCATTCAACCACCACTTCTAGATAAGGAATTGGTCGACCTGTTCATGGATACTTTGCAAGGTCCATATTCGGAAAAGATGATTGGAAATGGGGCATTAAACTTTTCTGACTTGATAGTAGTTAGGGAACGTATCGAGAGCGCATTCAAGAGTGGAAAAATTCAAGACGTCCTGGACATCTCAGTTGATGAAAGTGAACCAGTTGTCAGTTCTCAGGAAGAATGGCAGAAGCCTCAATACTTAGATATTTCAAGTATTCAAAGTCAACAATCTTATGGGTATCCGTATCATATGTCGCTCTCCCCTCAGAGTCAACAGTCCTATTGCCGCCAGCCGCGTCAGCACGCCCGACATAGACCTAGGAAGCCAGAAAGGCATTTCACTCAATTGCCCATGTCGTATAGTCAGATGTTGCCAGAGTTGATCAAAGGTGGCTTGATAGTGCCGAAGGAGATAAATTCAGTTATTCCTCCATACCCACCAGGTTTTGATGTTAACGCCCTCCGTGACTACCATGCTGGGGCACAGGGCCATTCAATCGAAGACTATAAGGTGCTTAAGAGCAAAATTCAGACTCTGCTTGACTCCAATATGTTCTCACTCACACCTCACGACATTCAGATCAACAATATTCCTTCATCCAGTCATGTGGGTTCATGAGTCCTTGTTATGGAGGAATTCACCAGAGCAGATGTTTAGATGAGTATCAGATTGATTTCGAAGAGAAATTCTGAAGATAACTAGTTCAATAGTAAATCAAGTTTGGAAACTCCAGTTCTCCGAAGTTGGCGATCTTTTATATCATGTCATTTCTTTGCATGTGTAGTATCTGTTCTGTTAAAGTGCAAACTTATTTGTAAAACTTGTTTGTTTTTGTTTGATAATGATAATGATATATAAACATGTTTGCATTGTACTATCATCTTCATTTGCACTCCATGTGTTCGAGGTTGGTCTTTTGTTATCCTAATCTGGTTTTCTTTAGAATTTTAGACTTAACTTTTCAAAGAAGCTAGAAGTTGACTATGGAGAAAGTTCAAGCAGAGTTGAGGGAAGTACGAAGCCAGATGGGACAATTCATGATGGACATGCAAGCTTTGTTTCAGGATCAGAAAATGCTGAGAGAGGAAGTTCATCAACTGAAGACTCAGATGGGCCTGATTACGGAAGTCATGAGAAACGCGTTAAGAAAGGAAGGAAATCTTATGCCTGAAGTCACAGCAGAAACGGCCGTTCTACCCTCACCTGTGAAATCTCTCCCAGAGCGTGATGTGCCTCGTAGATCTTTTTCACGACCTAGGGTTCCAGAATTTCCCCATCAGCAGTTGTCTCCTATTTCCCAGGACAATCTTAAGATTAAAAAGTACACACAGAGGCCGAAGCAGCCTGATAAAATCTTTGACCAGATCCCTATGACTTATGCTCAGTTGCTGCAACATTTGCTTCAGCTTCAATTGGTTGAACTTCGGACTCTGGCTCCACTTACCGGTAAGCCTCCACCAGGCTATAATGCAAGTGCCCATTATGATTTCTATTCAGGGGCACCGGGGCATAATGTAGAGAAATGCAAGGCTTTTAAGCACAGAGTTCAGGACTTAATCAATTCGAAAGCATTTGAGTTCACGTCGGGCAACATAAGCGTACCAGGTAGTTTTATTCCAGTTACTACGAAAGAAGTTGATATCCCTGTTTTCTCCCCTGAAGCTGAATCAGATCAGGGGCATGTCTTACAGTCTTTAGTTTCAGAATCTCCACGTCCACAACTATTGCATGTTCCTGGGACAAGTCTGAGGATGAAAGCGCCTGAACGAAAGGAATGCCCTAATCAGTATCAACAACAAACTGGCTCTCAGAAAAACAATAAAGGTATGTGCATTAGTTGAAGTCTTCCAAGTGAGCACTTGAGATTGCAAGGACATCATCATAAGTGATCAGTCTAGACAGAGCTGAGCCTCCTCAACCATGGAAATTATCAATTTTCTTTACTGCATTATTCATTTGTATTTTTCATTGTTTGTTAATGCTTTATTTGCATGTAAAAACTTGTTTGTTTATGAATGATGATCTTAATGAAGTGAGTATGTTTTTCTTAAAGTAATCTGTTCATGTTCACTCATAATATTTATGTGCATTGCAATACCAACTTTCTTGCTTAAACTCTTGGAGGGAGGATGATGAAGCAAAAATGTAAAATCTCTGGTCGTATGCTTTTGGATAAAACCCTGCTGATGATGTACATACATTGTTTCGAATTCCCAAACACCGGAGATATAAGGGAGATAGACCTTTATTAACCCCTTTGAGCCTAAAAGTAGGAGTTTCTTTCTGAAAACGAAAAAACCCTCCATCTTAACTTGGGGAAGGGTAGGTGTCAGTTAATTTGACCAAGCGTTCAAATTTCAAAAGGAGTGTGCATCCAAGGATCCATTACCTTTCATCCTTTACAATCCCATAATGGTTACACCTCACCAACCGAAGGATAAGACGGTCACAACCCTTTCACATAAATCTTGACAGCCAGTGTCACACGATTTGTTCGATAAAAAAAAGAGAAAAAAGAGAATCAATAGAAAAAACCCACTAAGTCGAATCTTGAAAATAAATTACTTAGGAAAAATTAGGGCATTCCACTGGACTACAAAATAAAAATTCAAAAGAACCAGTCCAGAAAGATCGAGGAAAAGAACGAAGAGCTAAAAATGAAAAGGAGGACAAAAGAAAAATCCTCAGAAAAGAACAAGTCGTGTGACTCTAGACACCAAAGACAAAAGGGGTGCCCGTCACTTCAAAAATCTTATGAGTTTCATAACCATCACTTCTACCATTCAATAACCTTTTTGAAAGGTGAGTGCTTGTGTCGAGTTAGCTGAACATAGGACTGAAGAACATCAAGGAGAATGGATGGGTACAAATAAATTTTTGAGCCATAAATCTTTTCTTTTTCTAAAACCGTGAACCAGGCCAAGTTACAACCCTCAAAAGTCCTAATTGAATCAGGGTTTATTTTGAAGGCTTACTTCAATGAGATAGAGTTCCTGACTCCCATGAGTTGTGCTAAAAGACTTCATTGGTATTGCATGTGCATGGTATCATTTCAAAAAAAAACAGTGTTGCATTTTAACTAGTGACTTGTTCACAAAGTTTGGCGATATCTTTTTAATAAAAACTTCAAGAGTAGCATGTGCATTGCATTAGAATTTTGATTCTCAGAATAAACATTTTCTGCTTGCATACAGGTATTTGGCATCATTGAGGTTTACATAATGAATTTCAGTCAAGAAGTCTTATCTTGTCAGGAGGAAATTTCTGGATAGATATGTTGAGGAGCATGTGGCCAATGGACTTAGTCAGAAGACGCCAATCTGGGGAAGTTGTGTCGAGAAATCTCTATAAGGATCGGTTAATCTGGGGCAATCAAGTTAGCAAACGTTTTCGAAGACCAATCAGACAGGGGCAAAGTTACTTCGAAGACTCATTTTGAAACAGATCATTTCAAGAGCACGAAGCGTTATCCTCTCTAGAAGACGGTTAGTCAGAGTCAAATCTCTGAGGTTCAAAGTATTGTAGAAGGATATCGCAGGATTCATGTTGATAACAAACATATGGCACCCCCAGTAGAGTTAAAGCTTTTCAGTGAAGACTTTGGTTTCTCCCTTAGCAGAATTTCAACGTATATCCTTTCTAGCAAGACCTAAAGAGTTTGATGCTTCCCCAAGCAGCGACAAAATCATCTCTAATAGACAAGGTCCATTCATGAAATGCTTATCTCCAGCAAGGGTAAAAGTCTAATGGTTGTTGACATTTTCCAACGTTGTGCTAAGTAGTACTCTTCAACTAGGGATTAAGGATCTAAAATTTTTCCAACAAAAGTTGGCGTATTTGGTCATTGCCCCAACAGATAAGTGAGTCTAACATCATCCCTTAGTGGAGTGGGTATCATCTTTGGTTATTATTTTTCTCTCCCCAATGAAGTCGCCAATAGTGGTTGGTTTTCCCGGCAGGTCACAGCCTAATCGTCCTTGGTGTTTCCCCAACAGAGATAATATATTTCCCCATGGAGGGACAGAAGATCAAATCTCAGTAATTTTTCCCCAGAAGTCGTCGGTTGTTCCTATTGTCTTTCAGAATAGAATTTTAGTTGGGATATCGAGCAGAGTTATGATCCCAGAGAAAGTTCAGTTTGTCATCTCCGGCGGAGTTGGCTTCGTCTCTTCAGCATTTGTTTTGCTGGAGTGGTCCTTTTGCATCCTCATAAGCATTTTTGCATTGCATCCTCACATGCGTAGCATTTCCATTTCATATGGAGCATTACGCCATAGAATGAAAATTCAAACATATGCATGCGAAGCATAGGCCAGTTTTGTTACCTTTCGTGGCAACCTGAATCAGCTCTTAATCAAGACGATGACATATCCCCAGCATCCTTTTTGGTTAACTCATGTGTTTACTTTATTTTGGGTTTTAGATCGTACGTCGATCTTACTTTGTCCACCAACCCTTTGATGATGACATTCCCAAGCAGGTATTCTTCCCGTCAACTCTTTGACGATGTGTTTTTTTCGGATGGTTTTCTTTCCGCCAATTCCCATTGACGATGTAATGTGATTCTCTGGATTTGGTTTTATTTTCGTCAATTCCTATTGACGATGTGGTTTTGAGGTTCACTGATGTGATTTTCTGCATGTGGTTTTTTTTCCCGTCAATTCCCATTGACGATGTGGTTTTGAAGTTCACTGATGTGATCTTTGGATTTGTTTTATTCCCGTCTACCCTTATACGAGGTGATCTTTAGTTTTGTTCTTTTCATCAATTCCTATTGACGATGTGGTTTTGAGGTTCACTGATGTGATTCTCTGGATATGGTCTTCTTTCCGCCAATTCCCATTGACGATGTGTTTCTTTGGATATGCTTTCTTTATGTCAAATCCATTTGACGATGTGGTTTTGAGGCTCACTAATGTGTTTCTCCAAATAGTTTTCTTTTCGTCAATTCTCATTGACAATGTGTTTCTTTGGATACGCTTTCTCTCCGTCAAATCCATTTGACGATGTGGTTCTAGGGTTCACCGTTCTTTCTTTGGGTATGTTTTCTTTCCGTCAAATTCTTTTGACGACGTATGACCGGGCTCGAATTGTATACATCCCAATTGAATGCAAATTTCTGAGTTCCTTTTGTATTCAATCATCTTCTACCTTGAATCTTTGAAAGCGGTTTCTTTCCATACCTTCAGGTCCAAGTCGATTGAACAGGGGCAGCTGTAGCACCCTAAAATTTACCCTTTTGTTTTAACCTTTACTGGCTTATGTTTCTATGCATTTTGCATTTCTACATACCATAGAATTTGTTCTTGAGGCATGGGATCAAGGTGTTTCTGTGGCTCAGGGTTCTCTTTTATTGCAAGATTTTAAACAGCGAGCATTAGAGGCTCAGGCATTTATTTTGCCCATCAATCGAGCAGTCGATTTTATTTTATTCAGCAGGTTAATTTTCAACTTAGGAGATAATACACAGGTTATCTCGGGCGTTCTCATAGTTAAGATATTCAAAAGCAAGTTTCAGAGGCATAATGGAGCTCAGAACAGGTGGCAACAGGCAGTTGTACATGATTCCCTCCACATGGCACCAATATGGTCATTTTTGAATATGGTAACCGATTACTGCATATAGGGTAACCGATTGCTTCAAACGAAATTGGCCAAAGAATTTGAATTTTCAGCATGTGCAATTTCCAATCGTTCTCAACCATTGATTTCACTTGATCATAATTGGAAGGATCTAGAATTATTTCAATTTTCACCATTTCCCTCCAAATTTCAAGTACTTCATTCCTAATTCCACTCCTAATTTCCATTCCAAGTGCTAATCCATATTCCAAACCATATTTTGATTCCAAACCTAGAGCTTATTTTAGTGAATTTTCTCCAAACCTCAAAAATTAACATTCATTTTCAGATTTCACACTCATTCTTGAGAATTTGCTCTCAACTTTCTCTCCACTTTTCACTCCCAAAACCTCCATTAAAGATCTTTCACTTGAATTCATTAATTCTTCATTGGAATCCTTGGATTCTAGAGCTGAACCTCCATTATTCATCTCCATTATCTTCAATTCACAATTCAATTTTTGTTTGGTTTTGGATCTGAATTTGGAAGCTAGATCGGAAGTGCTTTTTTGAGTCGATTTTGCTTGATCTTGCTTGTTCTTCATTTCTAACATAAGGAAGCTCTTGGATCTTGAAGAACCTCTGGGTTTCTTTCTTGGATCTGCTAATTTCAAGTGAATCAACACTCACCAAAGCAAATCTCAGCTTTGAAGGTTGGCAATTCTAGATCTAATTTTGTTTTGAGCTTATTTGATTAATCACAATGTAGATCTATGGCTTTTGCTGCTTTTTGATCCATTTTGATGATTTGGATCTTGGTGATATTTGATTTCAGTGTTTGATTGTGGTTACATGATGTTTGATCATTGATATTTGATGTTAATTTCGTGCTTAATTGATAACATGTTCATATGAGTGATTGAATAAGTTGTTGGATGCTGAAAACTGATTTTAAAAGCTGTTTTCTGGTTCTGGTTCAGTGGTATCCGGTTACCTTATATAGGGTAACTGGTTACTCTACATAAATTTCAAGTTTCTTGGCTTTTTTTCATCAAGTAACCGGTTACCTTATATAAGGTAACCCGTTACTCTGGGCAGATTGCCTATTTTTTGCATTTTTTGCTTGCTTGAGTTCCTTTTCACATGTAAACTTCATGGATTGATATGATGCATTTATGTGAATTGTTTTGGACATATTTCATCGTTCTTGAATGTTTGACCTCGATTCTTCGACGCACAACTTTTGGTTTTCGTTTTGAATGTTTAACATGTTCATGTGATTTGTTTAATGAATGATCATTTCACTTGTTTGTTTAAGAATGTTAATTGAGTATCATTGATGATTATGTTGCTGAATATTGTGATGCATGATTGCATTTGGTTCCGTTTCCGCTTCATTGCATGTTTATTTGATCGGTTGATCGTCCAATTTAATTTGAAAAGAACATGTTGATCTTGATGATTCTCGTTGATGCATTGTTGTCGATCGATTATGTTTGACTGTTAAAGCATGTCCATTGCTGTATGATATCTATCCATGATTGTTATTTGCATTTGATAATTATATTCAAGCTTGCTTACTCCATACTTCCACAACTGTCCATGCTTTGAACTTGCATGTTGTCTTTGCTTTACTTACTTGCTTCCTGACTTTTCACACTTGTTTTTGTGCTGAAACATGTGTTGTTATATGTTGTCTTGCTTGTGTGCTGGATTTTATTTTTATCTTATGCAGGAGGCGCTGTAATAGCTGCTATTTTTTCCTTGCTTTCTTGTTTTTTTGTTTTTCCTTTGCATGTTCCCTTAGGACTCTTATTCCAATTAAATTTTGAGTAGGATAGACATTAGGAGTTTAACCCATGCATGATAACATGTAGGCTAGTCCCTTTTAACCTCAACCTTAGGTCCATCTTTCGCATGCTAACATTAGGATAGAATCTCCTTTCGCATCCTGACTTTAGGACCACTTTGCATGACAACGTTAGGACCGAGTTTCCCTTAGACCTTCCGTGCGTCTCTCTTCTCATCTCAAAACCATTCTAACTCATCTAATAAAAACGATGAATGTTGTATGCTACGAGCCTTAAGCACGTGGGAAATGATGGGTGAGGGGTATCCTCTCGCTTGTCTAGAGTGTTTAGTGTACGTCCCGTCTGGGGGCGACATGTGACGCATTCGTTCCTATGTCATAGTCTTTAGTGCAACGTGAATCTCAAACAAACTAATTCACTTCACTAAAACTCACAAACAAAATTCAAACCTTTTATCCTTCAGAATTTTTGTTTCAAAATCATTTTCGGAAAAGAGTACGTTACTTTTTTGTTCTACCGCAAACAAGCATCGTCCCTAACTGCTGGAATGGGAACTTAACGTCGCTCATAAAAAACACTTAATAAACATTTGGTTTCGTTACCCGAACTATGTTTTCTCTGATTTCTCATACCAGATGAGGATACGTAGGCACAAGACGGTGATGTCTTGGTGAGCAACCTTCCCCCCATCACCCGTAGTTTTCCGAACTACGTTGACTCTGACTTTCTCATTGCACGAGGGAATACATAGGCATAGGGCGGCGATGTCCTATCGAGTCTCTTTTTTTTCCTTCTTTTCCATCCCCCGTTTGGCAGTAGCTTATAGATAAACACACCCTTTGATTAGACAACAAGTGTGGATCTCGTTGAGTACAACGGACGTGAGGGCTGTTAATACCTTCCCCTTGCGTAACTGACTCCCGAACCCAAGATTTGGTTGCAATGACCTTGTCTTTTCCCGTTCTTCAAGTTTTCTTCAATTTGTTTCCTTTCCCTCTCTTTGGGATAAATAATGTTCGGTGGTGACTCTTCTGTTTTTCCGTCGGGTATTTTTCGCAGTTGCGACAACTATGCCTTGAATAATGCTTGAAAACTTTGATTGATGCATGCCATTGTAATTTGGACTCCAAATGATCCACTTGAATGACCTTGAACTTGAATAAACCATTTTGTCACTTAAACCCCAAGAAATCTACTAAAACTTAAATCAAATTCTTGGGAAAAATAAATGCTTAAGAAATTGATGCTATTTGAACATTCTTGAATCAATGAATCCATTAGCCTTCTAAGCCATGCTTGTCTGATGAATCCTAATCTTCAATTTAATTACAAAAGCAATCACATTCCATTTAATGAGATCTTAATCCATAAAATGAGGGCACATTTCTCCTTCATCTCCTATTGAAACCAAAGCAGCCTAACAAGAACTTGCCAACACCATAAACAAACACAAGAACTCATGACCGAAATCCTAGGAGGTCATGGCCAAACGCCAAATTATCGTCTAAAGGAATATCAAGAGCAACACAAATCTAGATACAAAGAATATAAACAAGTTAGGACAAACTTGGGGTATGACACAATCCCCAAGACTTTTTTTTTTGAGATTGTCAATATTAACAATGTAACACCCATATATAATATAAGTCTAGAATTTTCATATCATACATGGTTGCAAATTTGGTACTGAAATATACAAGTTCCTAGTAACACATTGTACATAATAAATTCCAAAATAAAACAACTAAAAGTGGCACCATATATATATATATATATATATATATATATATATATATATATATATATATATATATATATATATATATATATATATATATATATATATATATATATATATATATATATATATATATATATATATATATATATATATATATATATATATATATATATATATATATATATATATATATATATATATATATATATATATATATATATATATATATATATATATATATATATATATATATATATATATATATATATATATATATATATATATATATATATATATATATATATATATATATATATATATATATATATATATATATATATATATATATATATATATATATATATATATATATATATATATATATATATATATATATATATACACACAAGATGTCCAAAATAAAACTAAGAACTAGATCATTAATGAATGATCTCGAAACAAAGTTCTTCACAGCGGAAAGCCATCCAAAAAGTGAGATAAGTAAGGACAGTCAAGCTACCTTGTCCTTACCCTTCGTCAGATTGGAACTACCTGAAAAGTAATCAACAACATGGGGTGAGATAATAATCTCAGTGGGTTCCCTATTTTATGGATTCTCTCGGCTCTACAAGGTTCTAACAATCTAATATTTCAAGTCCCAAAGAGGAAAAGGAAGGAGACTTGAATTCACAAAACTTGCACTATATGGCAACATGTCACTTGAGTTCAATAACTCAAATTATCACTTATCGAAAACAACACCAAGGCATATTTCCCCGACCAACCCTACGTCTAGAATTATCGACACGGATCCTCGTATCTAATTTGACATATGAAATAGATTCGGATTCAAGGTGTTTTCCACATGAATCGTCGCTTCCCATTAGACCTTTGCCTATCTCAAGCCTTTTACCCGTAGGCTTCATTTGTACACACGGGACTCAAACCTGTCAAAGTAATAGTGTGTACATCCCAAAGGAGTTCTACATAAGCATCAACTCTTGGGACAACACATCTCAAGGGTTGTTTCCGACTACGTGATCAAATACACAAAGTGTGATTGTATTCAACAATGACAAGGCAAACACATTCACCTTACTCACAATCAATACAAAATACCACACATGTCCATATAATGCCTCACCTCACCACTAGTTAACTACTTGTCAAAGATTCTCACCTAGGCATTAATTGAACAAGCATTATTATCTAAGTTATCTATTAATTCCTAGTAATCTTACTAAGTCATATCATTAACTTCCACTAAGGTTTCCTCACTGTTCTTACTTGTTTTTAATCATGTTATCACATATTCATAATCAATTAATCATGGTATAAAGCATGCATAAGAACCATATAAATTAATGTAATACATAGTAACAATGAATACAAAGCAACCAAACGAGGAATAAAAGAAAATACCAAAGTCCTGTCAGCGTCGCCTAGCGACTGGAAGGCGAGCTAGCTCGCTTTCAGTTCTCACTATGAACTCAAGGTGAGGGACAAGCAGTAGCAAAATGTCACCATGACCATTGTGCGACCACAAGGCGAGGTCTCACTTTCTGTTTGCTGGACCTCGCATAACAAGCGTAGCAGAACTTGTCAATTTCCATTCGCTGAAGGCTTGTTGTGCGAGCGTGTCGATTTCTGCATACGCACCTGCAAAACCAGACAGCAACAAGGGTTTTACCCCTAACTCCCATACAAGTTCAAGCCACACCAAAACACAAAATATAACAACCATTTTCATCATGAACAATATAAACACAACAAGAAACATAGCATTTTCATGGGAATGAAATCAATACACATCAAAATCCCAATATTCCTCGATTTGTCTAACAACCCTGACCTAAAGCATCTACCTAGAATCCACCTCAAGATGAAGATGAAGAAGTTGGAATGATGAAGATGAGATGGTGAATGGTTAAGGATGACGAGTTTCTTCTTTTTCTTCTAGGTTTTCTTCTTCTTTCTCCCTTTTCTCCTTTTTCTCTCCACTTTTCTTACTATTTTTCTTTCAAGTTTCCCACTTTGTTGGAAAAGAAAAGGAAATGAAAGAAAAATAATGCATAAAAGTATTATTAGAAGTTAGTAAGACTAAATTGATATGGGTGGTAGAAAAGAGTATTAATTGGTAAAATGTCCAATATTAATGTTATCAAAATGTCTAAATTGTACCAATTAATAAAAGGTCAGAGTCGAATAATATTAAATAAATCAATATGAGCTCACTAGTTACTCTAATTATCCCAATTGATAGTTCTCAGAGCATATAGGAACTCATTTGATCTCAACTAATATTACATCCCCCCTCCCCTTAAATAAAAATATGTCCTCGAATTTAAAGATTACCTAAAAAAGGCGAGGGTAAGATTCTCGCATCTCCGACTTAAGTTCCCAAGTAGTATCACTCGAATATGTCTCGTCCCACTAGACCTTAACAATATGAATTTCCTTGTTCATCAATATTTTAGTTTCTCTTCCCACAACGCGACTTGGTTGAGGTTTAAAAGTCAAATATGCTTCTATCTCTACTGAATCTAGAAGAATTGGCTAAAAAGGATTATGAATGAATTTATGGAGTTAAAAGACATGAAAAACATCATGCATCTTGGATAGAGAAGGCGGTAAGGCTATATGGTAGGCAACTTCACCAATCCTTCCTAAAATCTGATATGGTCCCACATATCCCGGACTCAAATTCTGTGATTTAAACAGTCCTTTCAACCTCAGTCTTGGAGTAACCTTCAAAAATACATGACCACCTTCCTCAAATTCTAAAGACCTCCTTCAATTATCTGCATAACTCTTTTGACGGTCTTGTGTCTTCTTTATCTTATTACGTATCATTCTTATCTTTTATGTAGTTTCTTGCACAATTTCCGGTCCTAGAATCGGTTCTTCACCAACTTTCGTCCAACACAAAGATGTCCTACATTTTCTTCCATACAAAGATTTGTAAAGGTCTATTCCAATACTTGCACGGTAACTATTGTTGTATGCAAATTCAATCCATGGCAAGAGTTCTTTCCAATTTCCTCCACTTTCAAGTACACAAGCTCTCAACATATCTTCTTCATCCTTTCCGGCTAACCATGCGTCTGAAGATGATTCGACGTACTTAAGCACAACTTAGATCCCATGGCTTGTTGAAAAGCTCACCAAAATCTTGAAGTAAACTTTTGTCATACCCCAAACTTTACATCTAGATTCCATCATCATCTACATAGTTTATCATGCATTTCATCTTGCATAATGCCTAATTTATCAGCCAAAATAAACTTGTTGAATTTACAGCTGAATCGGTCAAATTAAAAGTCAGTTGTGCGTAAAATCAGTGGACGGAAAATTTTATAATCGAGCCTGCAAACTTCATTCATATTAATCTATGTTTTGCATAGTTTAACCTGACGTGCTCACTTAAATTTTTCGACCACTTTTCGATTGCATTTTGGACGGTTTAATTCATTTAACCGAGTCAAATTTATTTTGAAATTTGACAAAACGCTGTATTTTTTCAATACGTATATTTTGCGTTGATCATTTTGATGTATTCATTTTATTTTTTCGAGCACTTCGATGCTGACTCAATTATTTGTTTTTTACCGTTTTTATTTTTATTTTTAATTAGTAATTAAACATTTTAATTTAATTTAGATTTAATTATCTAATTCTGTTTATTCTTTTAATATTTTAAATATTTTTTATTTAGTTTAAAAAACTTGTTTAGGAAGTTTTGAAAAGTTGCTTCTTTTTTTTTTACGTGTACATTTTATACTATAGAGCAACACGCGTGAGCCTTTTTATTTCTTTCTCATTATTAAAAAGGGAACAAATCCTTACTTTCCCTATGCAGCAAGACGCGTGAGCCTTTTTTTTTTCTTTCTCATAATACCAAAACTACCTCACTTGATAAAAAGATTAGCACGACACTTTTAAGAGGAGAGACACTTTTTCCTGATATTTCTCATTGCACTTTCAAGAAGAAACAAAACCATCCGCATAATAACTCACTCGAACCACCTTTTATTTTGCACAAGCCTCTTCTCACCATTAATACATGCACACACCCTGCATTAAATTAACAAAAAATACTCACAGACCTGCATAAAAAAGAAGAATTTGCATGGCACCACTCACGCCATCACTATCATCATCATCTTCTTCGTTTTTCTGAAGAAAAAAAAGCCACTTTTTCACAGCACCCACAAGACTCCTATTCACCATCTTCATAACACTACTCACAACCTCCATTAACTCACTCATACATCTTATAAACACACCATACAAACTCACCACCTTCATGTAACTGCTATCACCTCCTCCATTATTCTTCTTCAACATAAAAACACCCTCCACCATTACATCTTTTTTTTATCACACAACACACTTTAAACACTTCATCACATCATCACCTTCTTACCACAACCATGCAACGATCCTCCACAACACAAACCGCACCGTGAGACAGGAGGAAGACGATTCGAAGCACAGAGGAGAGAAAGTGAATGTATTGTTGTTACTGTTATCCGCACGTGCAAGGAGAGAAAACGTGAGAGAGTGAAGCCGCCGCGAGTTCGATTAGGAGGCGATGCAAGTGTGAAGGAAAATGGTTTAGGTTCTGCAAACTTTTTATATTTTACTATACTTTTGTTATTATACTTTGTTATTATACTTTTTTAGTTATTGTAATTAGTTGGTTGTTTTAGTTGATTATCTTTTTTTAATTATTTATTTTAATTATATTCTCTTTTTAATTTGTTTAATAGGGAAAAAGACCAAAATATTTTGTATCACTTATTTTAATATTTCCTTATTTTTTAGTTTTGATTAGTTATTTGGTATAATATTTAAAATGTAAAAAATTTGGTTTTAATGACCATTTATTTAATTTGCATAATATTTAAAAAAACAAAAGATGTTTTAATTTTTATTTTTAGTATTTTAATTTTCTAGTTTTATTATTTAATTTAAATTATATGAGAAAAATGTAAGAAAAAAAATTGTTTGGTTATTAACTAATTTAAATATTTTTATTTAATATTGATTAATTATATTATTAGTTAATTTTATTAAATATTAATATTTAAATTAATTAGTTAATAATTCTCTTGTTGTCTGATTTTATCTTGCTATTGTTTTGCTTCCATGTCTTGATGTTTTTTCTTGATTATTTCTCGATGTTTTCTCACGATGCTTTGCTGTGATTGTTTGTTATTCTCGCGACGTTTTGCCGCATACTTTCAATTTTCTTCACGATGTTTTGCTGTGATTGTTTGTGGATTTTATTCGTGATGCCCTGCCGCGTATCTTCGTATGTTTGTGCATGATGTTTTTCCATGTATGTAGTTAAGTATATCTGTTGATACCGTGATGTTTTTCCATGTATATCTTCTGTTGACTTTTCATTGTCTGATTACGATGATGTTTTTCCATGTGTATTCTATGACTTCTTGTCTGTTTGACCATACATGATGTTCTTACCGTGTACTGTGTCTCTGTCTTTATTCGACGTCATTTACATGATGTTCTTCCATGTATTTGTTGCTTTCTTTTGATCCTTGTTGGCCTAAATTCGAAGGAAATATGTCTTTTGTTGATTTTATGTCATAGGTGGCTTAGCTTTACCTTAATTACCCATTTCTTTTTACTTTGTTAAGCCATTAACCTTTCAACATTAGGTTAGAGTTTGTAAACTCTTTGACTTTGTTAAGTCATATAAGTGTTATTGTTATAAACACTTACTTTCTCCTTTATAACCTTGATCATTATCAAGTGTTTTTCACCTGTTTAGGCGAACTATGATTGCACTGTTTCCATCCTTGTTAGGATACTTAGGCATAAGATCGTAAAGTCTTAACGAGCACACTAGCAATAAACCTCCTTAGGTTCCCTATCTCATAAAACCCAAAAATAGAACATTTCCAAATATTAGCAAGCAAATTACCATAACACAAATTCAACAAGAAGTTCCTATAGAATACTATAAATACTTAGGGTGCTAATACCTTCCCTTAGTATAACCAACCTCTGAACCTTTAGATCTCTTTGCTTTGTTATTACATTGAACAATTAGGGTATTATTCAATATTTTCCCTTTCCTTTGGATAAATTAAAGTTCAGTGGTGAACATTCAATATTTTGTGATTCAAGTTAAATAGAATAGCTTGATATCCGATTCTCACCACAACAACTTTGGATCTCTATCAGACACAATACTAGAGGGAACACGATGCAGTCTCACAATTTCCTCAACAAACAACCATGCAAGATGACTTGCCTTGTAAGTAGTCTTCATTGCTAGGAAATGTGTGGACTTTGTCAACCGATCCACAATCACCCATATAGAATCATAACCACCTTGCGTACGAGGTAAACCCATTGTAAAATCCATTGAAATGATATCCCATTTCCATACCGGAATCTCTAATGGTTATAACAAACCACCTAGTCTCTAGTGATCAATCTTCATCGTTTGGCACACCGCACATTCGGAAACATACTCCACAATATCCCTTTTCATCTCGGACTACTAATAGTCCTTCAAGTCTTGATACATCTTTGAGGAATCGGGATGTATGGTAAAAGTGCCTTTATGAGCTTCCTCCAAAATCTTCGTTTTTAACTCTACATCATCTGAAACACAAGTCGTTTGATTAAAAAGAACAACTCCATTTGTGGCAATAGTGAAACCCGGTTGATCCAACATCCTTTACAACTTTGTATATGTCATTTGTCCTTGTTGGATTTCTTCCCTTAGAGTGGAATTTACATTCAAATTTCCCATTATCACACCATCCGGAGTCCAAAAAAATTGAAGATTAAGATCTCAAAACTTTTCCAAAAATGCATACTTTAACATCATCAACTCGAATTTATGTACTTCCTTCCTACTCAACGCATCTTCCACCTTATTCACCTAACCTGGATGATACTTCAATTCAAATTCAAAATCATTCAAATACTCCATCCACCTCCTTTGACGAATGTTCAACTCTTTTTGATCAAACAAATACTTTAAACTCTTGTGATCGCTAAACATCTCAAAACGCACTCCATATAAATAATGATGCCACATCTTCAGGGTAAAAACAACAGCCGCTAACTCCAGATCATGAGTTGGATAATTCTTTTCATGAACCTTCAACTGACGAGAGGCATATGCTACGACTTGACCACCCTACACCAACACTCCTCATAATCCCTTCTTAGATGTATCACAAAATACTTCATACAATTTACTAGGATCAGGGATAACCAAAACAGAAGTAGTCGCCAATCTCTCCTTCAAACTCATAAAAATTTTCTCACGACTTGAATCCCAACTGTAAGGAATTTCCTTCCGAGTAATCCTAGTCATTGGTAAAACCAACTGAGAAAATCCTTTGATGAATCTCCTATAGTAACCTGCCAATTCTAAGGAACTTTTGACTTCAAAAGCATTCCTCGGTCTTTCCCAATTAATCACCACTTCCACCTCTGAGGGATCTAACGCCACACCTCCTTGAGATATTACATGGCCAAGAAACTTTACTTCCGTCATCCAAAACTCACACTTGCTTAACTTGGCAAAAAGTTATTTTTCTTACAACACCGATAGAACGATTCTCAGATGTTCTCCGTGCTCTTGCAGAGTACCAGAATAAATAAGAATGTCATCAATAAAGATCACCATAAATTGGTCCAAATAAGGTTGAAATATTCTATTCATGTAATCCATGAAAACAAATGGGGCATTTGTCACACCGAAAGGCATCACAAGAAATTCATAATGGCCATATTGGATCCTAAATGTAGTCTTTGGTACATCAAAATTCTTCACACGGATTTGATGATAACCCGACCGTAAAGAAATCTTCGAGAACACACAAGCTCCTTTCAATTGATCTAAAAGGTCGCCTATCCTGGGTAAAGGGTACTTGTTCTTGATGGTGACTTTATTCAACTGACGTTAATCAATACATAAATTCATATTACCATCCTTCTTCTTTACTAGCAGTACTAGGGCTCCCCATGGTGAGACACTAGGTTGAACGAAATGCTTATTCAAAAACTCTTCCAATCTCTCCTTCAAGTTTCTTAACTCCAGTGGTGCCATCTGATGTGGAGAAATAGATATTGGGGTCGGTCCCAGTACCAGGTCAATAGAGAATTCCACTTCCCTCTCCGGAGGAATAGAAATGACATCCTCGAGAAAAACTTTTGGAAACTCACAAACTATAGGAACTTGTAAAACCTTCAGGTCGTCATTTGTCTCCTAGGTGAGAACTAAGAGAACATATTTCTCCTTCTCAAATAAGAAATTAATCATACCAACTGTACCTTTCAATATATTAGTTAACACATCCCTTGGAGTAACTTCACTCGACGGAATAATAATTAACTTCTCCTCATAACCTATAAACACCAAATTAGTAGAAAGCTAATCCATCCCCAAGACTACATCCACTTTCTTAAGCGGAAAACAGGTAAGGTCAATATGGAAAACTCTACCATCCACTAATAACGAATAATTCTCACAAATCAAAGGTGTCTCGATAACATCATCCATGGCGGTAGTAACCACCACGGGAGGAGACAAAGGAATCGCTTGCAACCCAAGTCACTTCATGCATTGTATTGACACAAATGAGTGTGTTGCTCTACAATAAAATAATATAAAACAGGGATGTCCATTCACGAAACACGTACCGAAAACCAAAGCATTGTTACCTTTAGCCTTCTTCGTATCCAAAGTGTAAACCAGACTGATATTCTTCCCTTGCATCTGTTTCCTATTCTAAGGATAACCCCTAGTTATATGACCTTCTTTTTGACATTGATAACATCTCATACCTCCAAGATTACACCTTCTAAAATGAGGCTTACCACATTGACGATATAAAGGAGGAGTGTTAGGTTTAGCATTCTAAATTTGTTTTCCTTTGGAAGGTTGTGGTATAGGCCTAAACTGGTGACTTGGTCTTCCTTGGTAATTTTGAACAATCCTACTTAAATCCCTTTCTTCCTGAACTTTCTTCAAACTGTTCTCGGCCACTTAACATTGTCTTAACAATTCTGCATAAGTGGTAAACTCCCTCTGAGATACACTATGAGAAATCTCGGCCCTTAACCCAAATAAAAAACTGGTCAATTTTTCACTTCTCATCCGATGCATACATAGCCTGCCTAGAATAAGTAGCCATGTCCTCAAACTTCTCAGTATAATTAGCCACTATCATGTTACCCTGTCTAAGTTGTTGAAATTCAAACTCTTTCTAGGTCCTCAAGGAACTAGAAAAATACTTGTCCAGAAAGGTAGTCTTAAAATGTTCTCAAACCCTAGGAATTCCTTGGTTAGTCATCAAAGTTGAAGCACTTTCCCACCATCTCATAGCAGGACCTTCCATCACGTGGGAAGAAAACACCACCTTGTTCTCCTCACTACAAGGCACTATCAAAAAGATACTTTCCATACCAGACACCCATTCATGAGCCTTCACATGATCTAACCTGCCATGGAATTCAGGAGCATTCATATAGAAGAAATCACAGAAACTCCCGCATGCAACTTCTGGTGGAGTCATTGGAGGGTGAAGAGCTTCATCCAACTGCTGCATCGTCTGTTGCATGAATTGGTTCTGTTGTTGTTGCATCTGTTGAACAAACTGAGGCCACTGAACACTTTTACAACCACCTGGTGGATTCGAATCGGAAATCTGAGTTCTGGGTCTACCACGACTTCTGGGTCCGTCAAACATGATCCTAAAGGTCATACAAATAGAATTATGTTGATCAGGATCAATACTATTAGTATAATATCTAAGACAATGATGACAACCTACATATGAAGCAGAAATAAATATTTATAATATTTCATGGCTAGGTCGATGATATGACCTGTTATGATACCAATTATAACACCCATATACAATATATGTCTAGAATTTTCATATCAAACATGGTTGAAAATTTGGTACTAAAATATACAAGTTCCTAGTAACACATTGTACATAATAAATGCCAAAACTAAAAAACTAAAAATGGCACCATATAAATTCAACATGTCCAAAATAAAACTAAGAACTAGATCATTAATGAATGATCTCAAAACAAAGGTCTTCACAGCGAAAAGCTATCCAAAATGTGAGATAAGTAAGGACAATCGAGCTACCTTGTCCTTACCCTTCGCTGGATCGGAACTACCTGAAAAGTAATCAACAACATGGGGTGAGATAATAATCTTAGTGGATTCACTATCTTATGGGCTGTCTCCGCTCTACAAGGTTCTAACAATCTAATATTTCAAGTCCCAAAGGGGAAAAGGGAGGAGACTTGAATTCACAAAACTTGCATTATATGACAACATGTCGCTTGAGTTCAACAACTCAAATTATCACTAATGGAAACCATACCAAGACATCTTTCTCCGGCCAACCCTACATCTACAGTTATCGACACGGGTTACGGATCCTTGTATCTACTTTGACATACGAAAAGGATTCGGATTCAAGGTGTTTTCCACATGAATCACCACTTCCCATGGGACCTCTACCCATCTCAAGCCTTTTACCCATATGTTTCATTCGTACACACAGGACTCAAACCTGTCAAAGTAATAGTGCGTACATCCCAAAAAAGCTTTACATAAGCATCAACTCTTGGGACGATACATCTCAAAGGTTGTTTCCGACTACGTGATCAAATACACAAAGCATGATAGTATTTGACAATCACAAGGCAAACACATTCACCTTACTCACAATCAATACAAAATACCACACATGTTCCATATAGTGTCTCACCTCACCACTACACAACTACTTGTCAAAGATGCTCACCTAGACATTAATTGCACAAGCATTTTCATCTAAGTCATTTATTAATTCCTAGTAATCTTACTAAGGCATATAATTAATTTCCACTAAGGTTTCCTCACTATTCTTACTTATTTTTAATCATATTATCACATATTCATAATTAATTAATCATGGTAGGAAGCATGCATAAGAACCATATAAAGTAATGTAAGACATAGTAACCATGTATACAAAGAAACCAAACGAGGAACAAAAGAAAATACCAAAGCCCTGTCAGCGTCTCCTAGCGATCAGAAGACGAGCTAGCTCGCTTTCGATTGCACTGCAATCTCAAGACGAGGGGTAGGAAGTAGCAAAATGTCACCATGGTCGTTGTGCGACCACAAGGCGAGGTCTCGCTTTCCATTCGCTGGACCTTGCACAACGACCATAGCAGAACTCGTCGCTTTCTATTTGATGGAGGCTCGTTGTCCGAGCACGTCAATTTTTGCACACACACTTGCAGAACCAGGCCGCAACAAGGGGTTTTTACCCCTAACTCCCATACAAGTTCAAGCCACACCAAAATCCAACATATAACAATCATTTTCATCATGAACAATATGAACACAACAAGAAACATAGAATTTTCATGGCAATGGAATCAATACACATCAAAATCCCAATATTCCTTAATCTATCTAACAATCATAAACTCTTGTTTTATAATTTTAGCACATTAACAAAATTTCACAACTCTCAATATAAGTCTTTCACTCTTTTAGCACTAAAGCAATGTATAGTAAATAAAATTGATTTCATAAAGATAATGAGGGAGATAAGAGAGTGGATTGTTCTTAAAACCTGTGCTTTAGAAGTGAGAACAACACTCTTTTATATAGGAAAATATTTTAGTTAAAAAGGCAACTAATTGATTAGGTTGCAGCACTGGTTGATTAGAATTAGCCAAGTTTGCTCCTTAATCAATTAATTGACTTCCTAATTAATAAAGAGGTGAACTTCTTATTAATGTGATCTAGGTCATAATTTGATGTTTTATGAGCGAATTTTTGTTTAAATTTCTCTTATTTAATTAGCTGATTGTATTGAAGTCTCTACTCGATTGTTATGTAATCTTTTCCTTCGATCTTTCTTTTCTTCCAAAATAAAAAATAAAGACTTGAAAAATAATTTAATTTCACTTTTGGAATGAAATTTTCATCACTTAGGAAAATTAAAATTTGAAAAACAAAATTTTGTCAGGTTATATTTCTCTTCCATTTTTTCCTTTATTTCCACTTTTTATTAATTTCCTAATTAAATAATTAAATTTATCATAATTTTAGATTTTACTTGATTAAATTTAAATCAAATATATAATAATTAAAATGACATTAAAACAACAACAATTTATCATAATTTTAGATTTTACTTGATTAAATTTAAATTAAATATATAATAATTAAAATGACATTAAAACAACAACAACATCATCAATAATAATAATAATAATAATAATAATAATAATAATAATAATAATAATAATAATAATAATAATAATAATAATAATAATAATAATAATAATAATAATAATAATAATAATAATAATAATAATAATAATAATAATAATAATAATAATAATAATAATAATAATAATAATAATAATAATAATAATAATAATAATAATAATAATAATAATAATAATAATAATAATAATAATAATAATAATAATAATAATAATAATAATAATAATAATAATAATAATAATAATAATAATAATAATAATAATAATAATAATAATAATAATAATAATAATAATAATAATAATAATAATAATAATAATAATGATAATAATAATGATAATAATAATAATAATAATAATAATAATAATAATAATAATAATAATAATAATAATAATAATAATAATAATAATAATAATAATAATAATAATAATAATAATAATAATAATAATAATAATAATAATAATAATAATAATAATAATAATAATAATAATAATAATAATAATAATAATAATAATAATAATAATAATAATAATAATAATAATAATAATAATAATAATAATAATAATAATAATAATAATAATAATAATAATAATAATAATAATAATAATAATAATAATAATAATAATAATAATAATAATAATAATAATAATAATAATAATAATAATAATAATAATAATAATAATAATAATAATAATAATAATAATAATAATAATAATAATAATAATAATAATAATAATAATAATAATAATAATAATAATAATAATAATAATAATAATAATAATAATAATAATAATAATAATAATGATAATAATAATAATAATAATAATAATAATAGAATTGTCCATAAAACTTAAACTTAATTTTTCTTATGTTGGAGGCAGACTATATTTTTTATTTGAAAAAATAAACAAAAAAATAATAATACTTGGTATTCATATGCACTCTAATATTTAATACAAGGAAATAACGGGCTTGATTACGCTAATATTTAAGAATATTCAATAGGCTCATTAAGCCCAGCCAGTGCCAACCCTGGAAATTGAATACATCAAATTAATAAAATACTTACATTAGTTGGAACTCCTATTCTATTCAAAGCTATTTACTCTTGGGATGTTGAAGTTATTTTGCATTCTCATTAGTTTATTAAATGCATGTGCGATCATTATTTTATGGGCAATTAAACATTTAATGAAGAGCGATTATATTTAGGAAAATTACATTCACATTTTTTGAAGTCATTTAACAATGACATTGCTTCTAATTTTTAAATATGCATTAATCGCTCATAAGGTTTATTAAAATAACATTGACACCAATTTATAATGACGGTTAAAATTGTACATATATATGATATTTATTTACGACTTTAGTATGTCACTAAAAATTCCAATTGATATATATAAATTTAAGGGAGATAAGTGCATATCTTAAAATTAAAGGGGTTGTCGGTGCCATTTTAACAAAATTGAAGGGAGGTAAGTATAATTTTCCCTAATATATAATATAGATTTTTATTTATTAGGCATTCTATTAGAAGGAAAAAATTAAGTGTCTATTCTTTATCATAATTTTGTTAAGTATAACAAATGTGAGTAGTGTGTATAATAGTTTCATATTGGATAGTAATGTGGTGACTTAAATATTTATAAGTATGATAACACACACACTTATCACCTTAAAGTTTTGGGTGAGTATGTGATGTGTCTCTCACAAAAGTGTTGCTATAGAAAGAAAAAGTTCCACAATGTTCAATGCTCCCTAGTGAAAATCTCCCCCTAACAGTGGTATCATGAGCCTTTAATTCGAGTGAGGACCGACTCACTTGTATTGAAAGTACTCTCCACAAGTGGTAGTTAGGAGTTGTCCCATTGAATAGTGTCAACGGCGGTACAAGGGTAATGAGCAAGAAACACACAACAGAAAGTGCAGTTGCATACTTGAAGCTTCTGCTTAAAGGGGAGCATTGTGGAAGCATTGTGAATAGACTCGCACTTGAGGGGGAGTGTTAAGTATAACAAGTGTGAGTAGTATGTATAATAGTCTCACATTGGATAGGAATGTGGTGACTTGAGCATTTATAAGTGGAAGAATCCATACACCTATCACCTTAAGGTTTTAGGTGAGTATGTGGTGTATCTCTCACAGAGGTGTTGCTCTAGAAAGGAAAAGTTCCACAATGTTCAGTGAAAATCTCCCCCTAACAAATTTGTGTTTTAGTATGAGCTAAAATCCAGTATGTAGTATACTGGGTCGCCGAGTTCACAAGCAATTAGGAGGATTAGCGAATTGATACACCTTATAGACATATTGGATCAACCAGATATGTAGATCAATGGATTAGAGAACACGTAGGATCACATGACACATGTGTACATCAACATTTGTCATAGAGAAGGTTTTATGATCTCAAAATTTTAGAACCCTTTTATAAAGCCTATCTAATGATTCAAACTTACGCACATAATATTCAAAACCCTAAACCTCCCACTCATGATAGTTATTTGTTGTTAGAGTGTTAGAAGGTACGCCCTTAACTGCGAGATTTGTAGAACAAGGACCATCGTAAAATATCTCGTCTTAGTTCAAATCTTCAAATTTGATAGGATCATTGGCTTCTTATGGGGGTGGAAAACTAAACATTTCCACCATCATCATTTATTGAGGACCTTATGGTGAACTCGCGGCGATAAGAAACAACTAACACGACCATCGAAGACCCATTTTATCCTCAAATTTTGGCTGTTGCAATTATGTGTAACATATCCTATAACGTGACATCGGAGCTACTTCTTTCTCTTCATCCAGAGAAGCCTTAACTCAGATGCAAAGGGGAAGAGTTAGTTTCCCAAATCAGTGGGTCACCTTCTCAGATATGGAGATTCAATAGATCCAATATTCAACGATGTCTAGGAATTAGAAAATATCCTTAGGGGTCTATTGGCAGTCGCCTAAAGACAATATTAGGTTATCTAAGAGAAAATTAAAGTTTCATATAAATAGAGACAGACTTGAATCCTTTTTCGACAACGATGGTTAAATCCCAATAGCCATCCACGGTGTCACCAAACACATTAGAGGGAATGCATTCTCCAAATCTCATAGACAGAAGCTTGAGATCTTCATCGTCTATGTCCCAGGTATTTTGTGAATCGGGGTTTATATCAAGAAGATATGCTCCAAAATATCCTGAATCATCTTCCCAAAAAAGATAGTCGCTCACCTTATCACACAAACATGATGTTCATTAGGAAATAAAATGTGGATGGTCTTCCTCACCCCCCCCCCCCCATATAGAAATGGAAGAAATAAACACGATGATGTATCCCCTTCTCATTGTCATCATTACTTGTCTTTGTTTTAAATACTTTAGTTCAAAAAATAGCTTCAATGCATCCACCTTTTTTCATTTAGAACTATCATATCTCCAAGGATCCTCAAAATCCTTTAGGAATAGAGTCATGCAGAAAAATACCCAACTTGTACGACTACATAGAATTATGGACACCATTTTCACGTTTAATAATTCTAGATGACCCACCATTTGCATTATTTTCATCCTTGTCTTGAAGGAAATGGTGACGATAATTAAAAGACTTGAGGCATGGGCATGTCAACTAAATTTTTGATCTCTAAAATGATTCATGCCTCATTTTACGACACTCAAGATATAACCTAAGTTCCTGGATAACCTATCATCCATATGGTAGAAGATGGATTAATTGCTACAAACTTATATCGACAGGTTGACCATAGAAGTTGTCTTGGTGAAAAACACTGATAATAAGATGAATGATGTCCATTATGCCAAGTACTCCAAAAAGGAACTAGGTTAGATGAAAGCATTGGGATTAAGGATCCTAAAGACATCAATGATTTCCTTCAGAAAAAAATTCATCTAGTACAAGGTGATACTGGAAGAAAATAAAATAATATATAAAGGCTAGTACAATTTGAGAACAAAGAATAAAAAAAAAGGAAAGCTAAGGTTCGACCCATTCCATATATAAGGAATACATGCCTTTAAATGCTCCTTGAGAGCACATATTGCAAGAGTGCTCCAATGCAGTATTTTGTGATGAAAGAATGAAATTATCAAATAGGTTCTAAGATTGTGTATGTGTAGATAAGTCAAAGCATTGTCGATTCTTCCAGAGCCATGGACAAAACATGGAGAAATTCATCCAACTGAGAGATGCAATTGAAGATTTTGTTCTTAAGGGAAAATGTCTAAGTTCACACCATGTGATAAGATGATGGATAAAGAGCGTAAACTACGAAAAAGGTTCCCTTTGGCCAATTAGAGGGTTGAAACTTTCAATGTAGCTAAAGAGGAGAAATTTTTCGAGGAGGAAGATAAGAGAAAGGTTTTGATATTATGGTTTCAATAGGGGTTTCTCAAAATTTATTCCTCTTGTAGAAAAATAATAATAAAACAACCTTGATTAAATCATTAATCACAAGTCAAACGTTAAATTAAGGATTGGAGGAATATCTCTTTAAGCGATATTTAGCTTTGATCGCAAATGCGAAAAATACTAGTGTCTCTTTGTAGTCTATGCAAACATAAAAATGGAATGTGGTGTTAGTCATTCCGCGAGAGAATACGACAAATATGATTAATAAAAGAGTGAGCTCTTCTTTTATTTATATAGAATGAGCTAATAAAATCACAATACTCATGTTTTGGACTTTTCAAGTTAAGTCCAAAGACATTAATATTTAATTAAACTCATTTAATTGAATATAAAATATTAATTAAATTAAAATTTATTTAATTTAACTAATTGTCAATCCTTAATTATTTAATAAAATCACATTTAATTAAATAAATTATAAATGTTAATGTATTAAATAATATTAAAAACAATTAAGATCTAATTAAATTAAATTTCATTTATTTTAATTATTCCTTCCATTATCCTTACTCCACGCGTGTGATCCTTTAGGTTCTCGTAACATTGATAATAATATTAAATATTCTATTTAATATAATTAATAGTGAGTTGTATCTAACAACTCATCACTCCTACCTAAGTGACGAGATTGTAGTGATTTGACTTAATGTTTATGTAATATTCATCATGCATATAATTATATTTTACCTTTATATCTACATTGAATGTAAAACATAGTGTGTGTCACCTTTTTATAATCCAATATTATATCATGTACTGGTCAAAAAGTACAGGTGTATGTGTTCTTCCTGCAAGGGTAACGAGGCTCAGAGCCTTAGTAGGTGTATAACACTGTATGGTGGTTACAGCTTTTCCACAACGGCGAGAAGCCATGTATTATTGTGTTTTACAATGGTATTAGGGGTCCTTCTCACATGATGTGAGAGACTTTGGGAATGGCGATGAACTTAGGTATAAGTTGACGAGTAGTATGATCATTAGGTTATGATCAAGCACTATGATTTTATGGTGTAATGAGTTATTCCTCCTCCTACAAGGGATATGTATTTATAGGGGCTTTTTGGGCCTAGGGTTATCTTGGGAAGGGTCACCTCTCACTCAATTAATGATGGATCGTTGAATTCCTATTTCCAAGGAGGTCATGGGTCAGTTAACGACCTTGACTTCTCTCTTCCCTAGACACGTATTTTCCCATATTTTCCATGATTGGGGATAAGAATACCTTAGGAGCGAGGCGATACACCCCTTGGGAGATATCTTATCATCAACTCTCCTTGAGTGTCTTCTAGACATCTGTTAAGGGTCAAATTATGCATACTTTTGACTTGATTTTATGGTCCTTTCAATTGGTTTTCTTGATAGCTTAATATAATATCTAGTAGTTTTAAGTGCATTTATGTTAATTTTTTTATTTTAGTGTAAATATTGTGAATTATAATCATTTTGATGTTCTTTGACGGGCCTTCTTGCTTATTTTTGATGATAGGAACAATTGGTGAAGGAAAGCAGGCCTGAAAATCAATTTTTAAAGATTTCGTGTCGGCATAGCGCGCTAAACGAGCTTTTCAGTGCGAGACCAGCACGCCCTTGAAAATTCCAGTAGCTAAATTCTAAAATCGCGCTAAGCAGGCTCCTACGGCGCTTAGCGCGCTTCTTGAGAAATTGGCTGCATTCTTCTGACCGCGCTTAGCGCACCTCAGAGGCTGCTTATTGCGGTGCCACTCACTACACTTAGTGCGCGTGCCTATAAATATCTTCCCTTGAAGATATTTTCACAACACTTGTACTTTTTACACTTTTTCAGCTTTTGGGAGATAAAAAGGGTTTTTTAGGTCAAAAACCCTAGGAACTCAAGGAGAAGTGAGAATCGAATCTTTGGAGCATCCATCCTCGATTCTTCGACTTTGATGCTAGCAAAGTTTCTTTCTTACTTGTTGATCAAGCTACCATGGTGATGGGTAGCTAAACACTTTTGTGTCAAGATTAGAGGTAATTAATCTTTCTTTTATGTGTTTCTTTTGATCTTTTATATGTGAACAAGGTTTATGATCAATAGATGATGAAGATATTTGTTTTTAAGATATATTTATGGTTTGAATCACTCTAGACATAGATTTTCCAAGTCTTGATCTAATTTCTTCATTTATAAACCAACAAACTCTAGACATAGATTTGAAAGTTAATATTTGCTTTGTATCGATCTTTATATTTATTATTTCGATTGCTATTTCGAGAAATCATCTAGCGATTAAAACAATAGTATTCACGGATCCACTTTAGAAATAAACGGATTCACGAGGATACATGATTGTATTGGTCGAGACTAAGTTCACATGCTTGATTAATCAGATACGTTTACAACGGATTAACGAAATCTAATCTTGACATATTTTTCTTGAAATAAAACATATTTGTCCTAATTTACTCTTTGCAACAAATTTATGTTACAAAACAAGCAATCTTTTGAAAACTCTTTACTTAGAACGTTAAACTATTGAATGGCTAGCATCGACATATCTTGCGTACAATCCCTGTGGATACGATAAAACACCCCCTAAAATACTTTTCAACAACATCATCTTAGGAGAGTCCTACAAATTTATATTCATTGATAGATATGACAATTTTATTTCTTCCTATTACAACCTTTACTATGTGATATACTCATTTTAAAACCTACCTAATCTAATTTTATTTAAAGAAGACCTTTGATTTTATAGAATCAAATCTAGATTTTCTTTCCCCTTAGTAAATTTACTTAGTGTTTCATGAAGATTTTCACTTCCTTTTTCATCGAGACACAAGTATCACAATTAGTAGCTTGGTTTTTAAGATTAACCATTCATATCTTTTCGTTTCATTGTTATTCTCTAGAAAATAAATGTAGTCTTTAAGAATTAAGTTACGCTTTTCAATATTATCATGTTCCCCAATTAACTTAGCATTTAATTTAAAAAGTTGCTTGTATGATAACATTGTTACATCACAATCATCTTTCTCTTGAGAATCTTCCAAGCAAACTTGTTAATTTTCTTTATTTGATGAAGCATCTTCGAAGATTCTTCTTGAGGTTGACTCTTCAAGATCTTTCCTTGATGTTTAGCCTATGAAGATATTCTTTGTTGAGACTTTTTCCTCATATTTTGTTTCAAATATTCCATTGAATGACACTTTTTATCTTCTTCATATTTTCTCCTTGATAAAGTCTCTCCATTTGACGTCAAACCTTTCGAGGATCATTTGTTCACCGAGATTGTTCTTTCAAATAAAATTGCAAAAGTTGATTTCACTTCGTCTTCTTCAAAAGTGTTCTTGGATGAAGTTGCTAGAATTTCTTCTAGGTTTGGGCTTATCCCTTCATCTTTTAACAATTGACTCAGCTCATTAAGTTTCTTGATGATTTCTTCCTTCTTGGATTTTTTGTGAAAATTATAAATATTCCCACCTTTCAATTTAAAGATTGGATAAGGTTTATGATTTCAATTATTAATTATTAGATATTTGTTAGCAACAAAATTTCTAACATGGCTTCCAAAGTTTCTAAAATTTGAATACCATGTGTGAAAGTAACATTCACGTTCATTTGGTGTTTTGCCTCGTGTGTTCATTCTCTCTTGTTCGATACTTGAAGATGCTCCATAGATCATTTTAAGAGTGTCTCACATTTCCTTGTCATAATTACACTTAAGGATATAAATAAATTGATTTTCATTTAAATACATAAATGAAATAAGGGTTAAATAAGTTTGTGGTCCCTATAAATATACCAAATTTCGCTTTTGGTCTCTCTACAATTTTACTTCAAACAACGGTCTTCATAAATTTTTGCATCCACAATTTTGGTCCCTGTCGTCAACTCTCATTAACGGATGCTGATGTGGCATGCCACATGGAACTTTTTAGATGATTGGCCATACATATAGCAATGTCAGTGTGACAAAAACTGTTGACAAGGATGCCACTTGACGATTTCTTCCATTTTTTATTCATTAAAATTTTAGCGACGCTTTTAAAAACACTATCATTTGGTATTTGAGTTTTTGTTTTGGGAGGTTAAAAATATCCCCACAAATTATTAATAATGTGTAAAAAAAATAACAGCTTTATGTAATTATACAAGACACCATTTAACAATCAACAATTATGTTGACTTCACACCAATATTTTAAACATGAACAATAATTTCAATTGCATTTATAAACACGCAAAAAGAAAAAAAAATATGTACAAGATTAAGTAGATACATGGAAGAAAAGAACTGAAATACATGGAAGAGCATAGTAAATGTTTTACAATGGGCGCAATATTGGCGATCATTTTTAGAGTCTGGCCATCAAAATGCATAAATAAATTGTCTAAAAGTCATGTTATACATTGTAGTTATTATTCATCGCCTTTGCCTTTGCTTCAGCAACAACAAAACGTTTTGGTTGCATGATATTGGGTTACGAGGCACCACCTGATGAAAAAACTCTAAAAAAAGAAGAAAAGAAATTGAATGAGCATATAGATAGTGAGTGAGAAAAGAGTAACCGTACCAGGAGGGCGGCAACATTTGAGAACTGTTTGAAATTAGAGGAGAAGTTCGAAAGACTTAGGGTTTCCATCCATGATTTTGTGGTTGATGAAGAACAAACTAGATCTGTTACATTTTAAAATATTTGGTTGAAAAAGATGAATAGAAACAGAGAAAGAATGAGATATCTTGAAGCCTGGAGAAGATCCAAGAAGGGGAAGAGAGAAGAAGGTGCCTGCTAGGGTTTTGGAAAAGGGAGGAGAGAAAGAGAGAAATTCATATGTAAATAGAGAAGGGCAATAAATCCACATAGTTAATAGTTCCAAAAAATAAAAGCCACGTAGATTAAAAAAATCCAACTAGATTGTCATGTAGGTAAAAGTTAACATGTTTTCACAAAATTTAACAAAAATTACTAATTAGATTAACATAACCAATTGGGGCTAACATGTAATGCTTTTTAGATACGGGACTAAAGTGAAACAATAAATTAAGTTAATGGACTAAAAGATGAATTAAGCAACAAAAAAAAAACGAATTCTAGACCATAATAATGGTTTTCACCTCTAGCAAAAAATACATATATACGTGTTTCGATCGAAAAGTTAAAATAAATCAATACTTATTCGAAATTCCATGAAACATTCCAGATCTGTTTCATGTATTATGAGATAGATCTTTGAAAAGTATTAAATTTAAATTCAATCATATGTCAACGTTTGTGTTATTTCTGTTTCATAAATTTTTTTTCATAGTTGTTATTTAGAAATAAGTTTAAAAAAAATTTACTCTTTAAATAAGTTAATCCTATATATATATTTGAAGATATTTGGTGTTTTGTTTATATTATATATTATTTGTATTATAAATATACTTTTTTAGGTCTTGGTATAAAAAAGTTTTAACAGGAGAACGTTTTTTTGTGAAAAGCACTTTGAATATTTGCAAATTTAATAGTACTTTTTTTTAGAATAGTGCTTTCAATAATAAAACTTTAATATCACTTTTGCTAAAAGCGCATTTTTCATACAACAAAAGAAAATCTCGTAAAGTTTTACCAACCTATCACAAATTAACACAAAAAGTTGGATAGACCTACCTTTAGAGTAAATTACTTTGAAAACAAAAAAAGATTTGATACTTTTGCAAGATATGTATTAACTTGTTATCAATTAAATGATATTTTATTGGCAACATCATATATATATTTTAAATATCCTTATAAAATGTGAAAACCTTAATTTCATTGTAGAAGTCAAAGTGGTGTAGTGTGGTGCAAAGAGCAATGAATGAGTGGGTACACAGCTCATATACCAACCAATCCTACTAAAAAAGGGAAAGGGAGAAGCACTTAATACTTAATAGTCATTAACTTAAGCCACGGCGTGATGGATGCCGTACGTCTGAGTAAGAAGGCATGGTCACGCATCGTAATCAGTCTGAGTAAGAAGGCATGGTCACGCATCGTAATCAAAATAAACTAACACCACCTGGTTCATTCATGACATGCTCCTACAAACAGTAAGGGATATCATTCAAGTCAAAAATCTCAAGCTCATAATAGATGATTTGAATCCTTTGATATGAGTTTTTGAATTACTATCATGATGAAATGTTAATCAAACGTTGGGAATTAAGAGATTTTAAAGTTATATATTCATCCAAAAACTTTAAGATCATATTAGGGAGTTTGAAGAGCACTGGAAGTGTCAATGGAGCAAACGTTGAGAATTCAAGAGATTTTGATGTCATATTCACTAGAAACTTTAAAATAATGAAAGAGAGTCTGGAGAGCGTCAAAAGTGTCAATGAGGCAAACATTGGAGATCCAAGAGATTTTGACACCACAAATTCATCCAAAAATGGGTTATCGTGAGGGGGAATCATTCACATTGGGTCAAATACTCACCTAAAGGTCAAAGAATCACCCAAACAAGTGAGAGAGATATTATATATTCATCCAAAATCTTAAGATGATAGGTGTAAGAATCCTCTCACTTATAAAGTGTTCAACCTCCATTTTTTTAAGCAATATGAGATTTAGAACTCACACTTGTTTCTCAACACAACTCACATTTGTTTCTCAATAATATACCCCTCAAGTGTGAGTCCATCAATTATGTTCCCCCTTAAGCAGAAACTCTTTCCTCCACATACTTATATTGTCATTGAGAGAAACTTTCATCTCGTCATGAGCACTTCAATGGAACGCGTCATCTGACCACCATGTCAAGAAGGCATTCTACACAAGGAGTCGGTTCCTTTCTCAAACTAGGTTCTGATACCATTGATGAGTCATCACGAGGGGGAAGCATTTACATTGGGTTAAACACTCACCTAAAGGTCAAAGATTCACCCAAACAAGTAAGGGGGACACCACATATTCACCAAAAACCTTAAGGTGATAGGTGTATAGGTCCTCTCACTTATAAAATGCTCAACCTCCACTTTTCTAAGTAATGTCGGACTTAGAACTCACACTTGTTTCTCAACAAGGAAATTAGGATATGAGTCACCTCTCTTATAAATTCAACATTTCCTCCATTCCTAATCAATATGGAACTTTCGCACTTTGACACTTGAAACCCAACAATGATGACATAAAATCTAAATTATTATAGAAAAGATAGAGGGGTTTGACAACAATGATGAACTCGACATAGGGAATGATTGGTGATAAACGGTTGTGTTAAACTAAGAGTCTCAACGCACTTCCTATTAATGCAAGTAATGGATAGAGTGGATCTTTCCCACACATGCTAGTAAAGACCTAAATTCTATGAAGTAGTATCAAATTACAAATGCAAATTCTTTTTTTATGAAAAAGGTTATTCCATTAACAGCAAACAGAAGAATTAATAAGGGGTTATCATTCATTTGAGGAATAACACCGAACCAAGTTCTGGATCCTAATCTTCTACCAACGTCGACCATATGATGGTCATCTAAATCGAATCTCCTATTTAAGAACATAACATATGGAACTTTAAACAACTTAAGTAACATACTACAATCCATAATTATAGGATGTAAAGCAGCAAAAGTAGTTACTCCATTTATGCAGTCCACCACAACTTTTGTGTCCAATTGGATTAATAGATTAATACACAATCTAACTGCATTTCACGAGCTAGCAGCAAACTCCATCAAATGGAAAGGGCCTCTACCATGGAAGGATCAACAACTAATTCTTCCTTCTTGCTTGCAGCAATAAGAATCTTCTTCCCAACATCACGGATCACACATCCCATAGCTATAAAACTGTCACCAAAACAGCCAGCATCTAACTGAATAATGTTGATATAGTCTCGACTGCACTCCTGGTTAATCTCTTGTGTCTTTTCTCTTTTCTTTTTTGACCTGCATTTGATTTATTATATTCTAGCACATAATCAATTGCACTTGTAGCCACGGAAAATGGAACAAATTAGTTTACTTAAAAACCATTTGGTTTCTAGCAATACCAGATTTTCAACAAAGTGGTACATATCAGCTGTACACCATTGTGGTCGACATCCCTTAATCATTCATCCAACTAGTCAAGAAGCTCGACATTATCAGGAATGCGAATGCCACGGGTAAAAGAGAACCAAACCATTTTGGTAAGGTCGCATTGCAGGAATAGTTGTCGTGTCGTTTCAGGGCTTGAATGGCATAAAGGACATGCATTGTCTAACCTGACTCCTGGCTTTTGCAAATTATGATTTGTTGGGAGTTTTTTTTTTGCAAGCATCCATACAAAGTTTTTAATCCTGCACTGAACATCAACTTTCCACAAATTCTTCCAAATTTTTTGGCACGTCGGACACGAAGGACTTGGCTGCATTGAGTCTCGCTTTGCACACAGAATATGGTAGGCTGTCTTAACCTAAAACTCACCTTTTTTCTCATTATTCCAAATAATCTTGTCTAGGGGCCTTCTTATAGATAAGGGGATGCTAGTAATCTGGCTCGCGGTTGGGGGATCAAAACATTTATGAAGCATATCTCTTTTCCAAGTGATTGATTCTAGATCAATGAGTTCACTCACCAAAGCATCTTTTTCCAGGAATCGGTGTGGGCTAAGAACTTTGAAGCCAACATTTCCTACCAGCCAATTGTCTTCCCAAATTTCCACTTTTTCTCCACTTCTAATTTTCCACCTCATCCCTGCTTTTATTAGATCAGTAACACCTAAAATGTTTCTCCAAGCATAGCTTGGAGCAAAGCCCACTTTCGCTTCTAAAATCGTCCCTCTAGGGTAGTACCTACTTTTGAAAACTCTCTCCATCAATGTTTCTTCACCTATAAGTAATATCCAATAGTGTTTTCCCAGCAAGTTGATCTTAAAATCACCTATGCCTCTGAATCCCATGCCTCCCACCCCTTTCGCCTTAGCCAGCCTCTCCCAACTCAGCCAATGGATCTTTCTCTCTTTCTCTTTGGCACCCCATCAAAATTTGGCAAGCATAGCTTTGATTTCCTTGCAACAACCTTCAGGGAGTCTATCAAAAGCCTTGGACATGTCGAGCTTGAGGGCCATGACACTTTTCTTTCCTTTATTTATCTTCTTCATCCAGTGGAAGAATTCCATTGCGATCAGGGTATTATCTGTTATTAATCGACCTTTCACAAATGCATCTTGTTCCTCATCAATGATCCTTGGCATAATATGTTTTATTCTATTAGCAATTATTTTGTAACCATTTTTATTACCATATTTCACAAACTAATCGACCGAAACTCCTTTGGTGACTTTGAATTATTGCATTTTGGTATCAAGGCTATGTATGTTGGATTATTGCATTTTTGTTGTTTAGAATATCCAACACCATATGTTTGACATCCTTACCTACAATGTGCCATAATTTTTGGAAGAAGAGGGGCGGAAGTCTATCTGATCCTAGAGCTTTTAGTGGATGCATTTGGAAGATAGATTTTTCAACCTCTTGCTTTGTAAAACTACTTTCACACCAGCTTCTATAATCATTCTGCAACTTTCCTTTGATAACCTCGCATATCTCTTTTATGTTTGTTGGACCTGAAGTGGAGAACAGATAAGAAAAAGAGTTAATAAAAGTCTTTCACAATGTTTTTTTCCATTCCACTAATTGCCATTTTCATCCTTGATTTTTTTTATAGGACTTTGTATTTTTATCTTTTTCCATGAGCCAAACCACTATACTTCTTTGTCTCCAAATCACTTCTTCAACTTTTAAGAGCTTATCTCTCTGACCTTCAAGGGCTTTTTTTTAAGTCTGGATATCCTCTTCTCTAGCTGCCCATCTCTCATCCTTTTTTAAAAGTTCTTCAATTCTTTTGATTTCTGCTCACACTGCTCTCGATCTATACTCTTTGAAGGCTTACCCCAGTTGTTTAATTGAAACTAGTTTCTTTGCTCCTTGATCAGAATTGGTCGTCCAAATTTGACGCACTAACTTTTCACATCTGTCATCCTTTTCCTAGACTTCTTCGATCCTGAACAAGTATCTCCTTTTCCTTCTCTCTCTCTCTCTCTCTCTCTCTCTCTCTCTCTCTCTCTCTCTCTCTCTCTCTCTCTCTCTCTCTCTCTCTCTCTCTCTCTCTCTCTCTCTCTCTCTCTCTCTGAGGTTACCTCTAACTCAATGCGAATTGCATCATGATTAGATTCGTAACAAAGAAGATGAGTGACTTTGATAAGGGATAATTTACTGATGAAACCTCCTGTAGCAAATCCTCTATCCAAACGCCACAATATATTATTACCTTCAGTTCTTCCATTTGACCATGTGAATGGGTATCCTTCAAAGCCCAAGTCTTGTAACCCGCATGCTTCCAAAGATTGGTCACTCCAAGTCACTTGACTCATTGATCTGTTATTCCCTCCTGTTGCAGTGAGAATTGAATGTCAAGCTATTGATTAACTTGAATCTAATTCATTGAAATTCACCACCGAACTTTGATTTATCCAAAGGAAAGGTTAAAGAAATAAAAACCTTAACAACGCTAAATATTCGGGGACCGGGGGTTGGTTATGCCTAGGGTAGGTATTTCACATCCTAGACGTCTGTAGTACTCTACAGGAACCTTTTGTGTGTATGTATGCTAAGTTACCTAAGTTGTTTGCTAGGGTTATTAGATCAAGGTTAGGGTAAGGTTGAGGTAAAGACCTAAGGATAGTTCTTAAGTTTGCTCGCAAAGATATCGCATCTTATGCCTACGTATCCTGACTAGGATGGAATCAGAGCAACCGTAGTTCTCCTAACTAAGGTTAGGGAATACTTGACTATGGTAAAAACTCCAAGGAGGAACAAACATAACAATGTTTGTATAGAGTTTAACAAAACTCTCTAGATTTAAGTTAAACACTCAAAGGGATTGACTTTGAGAAAAGCCAAAAGGGGAGTAAGTAATCATGACAATGATCCTTACATAGAGTTAACAAACTCTATCTTAAAGTTCTAATTGAAGGATACTCCTAACAAGGGGTAGGTCTTTTAGACTTAAAGCAAAGTCTAATGGATATAGGTTCTTACTTAACTAAGTTAAAGGACCTAATGACTTAATCAAGTCAAGGGGATGGGTAATGAGCTATCTATGATAGTGAAGTCAATAGAGAGACTTTCCTTTGGAATAGGGAATAACAAGGCAACTGGATGAAGCTAACAAGCTTCATCACTTAGGTAAGACTTAACACAGTAAAGCACACATAAGCATTCATTCAGACATGATGAAGATATGAAAAGCATGGTAACAACCAAGAAAGCTTTAACATGACAATGTTCAAAGATTATGAAGGTAACAACCCAACAAGAACAAGCATGAAACATGTGTAACAACAACAAGTTCATCAATGGTAAACAAAATAAAACTCATGCATACAAGTTAAAACTTGAATCAAACATGGTATGTGAATGTAACAACATTCAATCATTTTCAAGGCATATTGATGACAATCAAACATGGATAAACAAAAAGAGTGACAACAGTTCAAGCATAGGTTCAAATTTCACACAAGGGAAGGTAAACGAGATTCATGGTATCTTTCAAAGCAAGAACCAATCCTAAACATGTTATGGCTCTAACAAGACACATAAACAAGTAAGGTAAGGGAGGTGATGTTGAGGATCATGTTCATGAGGTTACAACATCAAGAAGCACACAAGGATTCACAGAGAAGTTCCAAGTCATACATTCACATTCATGCATTTACAAAGGCAAGAATCAAATCCTAAACATGTTATGATTCTAAAACGACACATAAACAAGTAACATGAGGTTAATGGATCATGTTCAAGAGGTTACAATATCAAGAAGCAAGTTACAAATCAACAAAAACATTTCAAGGTATAGTTTTCATATTCACACATCCACAAAGGCAAGAATGAGCATGGTAAGGATAAGAACCAAATTTTTTCAAACACGTAAACATGCTAAACATCCAAAAATAATTCATACAAGATCAATAATACAAGAAAAATAAAGTACTAAGTCAAAGAAACTCATGAAAACAAGTAAAAACCCTAAAAAAGGTCATGTCTTTCAAGTGGACCAAAGTGTTTCAAAAATAAAAATTCTTGAATTATTTATTCATACATCAAAACTAGACATATCAAGGAGAGTTTTTCAAAAATAATGGCCTCAAAATGTTAAAAATCGAAGAAGTTATGCACTTTGGAAAATTGGGTTCAAAACTAGGGCAAGGTAAGGCAAAAACTTGGGCAACTTAAACCTAGTCTAGGCAGATTTGCAAAAGCAAACTTGCTCAAAACTTAATTAAATTGAGTGAAACAAAAAATCAAATTGTGTATTTTTTTCACAAGGAACTCAATGGTGGTGGTAGTTTTCAAAGATCATGCATCATTTGGAAAATTCAATGACAACATCAAAAATGACATGTTATGTGCAATAACATATGGACAGTCAAATATACATGGTTTAAGCAGCAAGCAAGTGATCAAACACACCATATCGAACATATAAATGGTGTTTATAAACATCACACATCAAGAGAGGAGTTAAAATAAAAGATTGCATATGTAAGTGGTCAAAAAGGCAAGTTTGAGCAAGAACATGGTGACAGTAAAGAATGCAACATTTTAACATCAACCAAATGATTGAACACAACATATATAACATGTAAATGATGTTTACAAATACCTAACACCTATACTCAAACAGAAATACAAAGGTGCATATGGAAGTGACACCTTAAATAAGCTAGCAAGCAAAAACAAAGAGGCAGTCACAACTACACAAGTTTAATGGCAAACCAAAGTTCAAACATGACCTATAACACATGTTGAACATGTCTAAACTTAATGTACATCAAAAACTTGCATGATTCTAAAAGTGGCTAGTTATGAGCACTTACCTCTTGTAGCCTCTTTAAGCAAATTCATAAATCAATAAATCTAGTTGAGATGTGATGATTCAAACAGCCTCCAGATGCTCCAAATGCACTAATCAAGTGATCCAAACTCCCTCCAAGTAGCTGCTTTGACAGAATGGTGGTTCTTGCTAGAAATGACCAAGAACTTCCAAAGTGAAATGCTAGTAGATGGTGTTACAGAAGTTTGGTAATGCTTTGGATATCTTATACAACTTATATGTAAGGTGTTTGAAGGGTTATAGTGGCTGGAAATGACCTAGGCAGTGAGTTAGCTTCAAAGATGCAGAAAGTCAAACTATCTTGGATTGACAGTTGACTTTTTGAATGAGATGTTTTCTGGTGAAGGTGAGTGTTTTAACAGCTTCAAAACTTCATTTGTGATGTGTTTGAAGGCAAGGAAATGTCTAATGCCTATGTGTTCGAATTAAATTAGTTGTCGAAATGTTGACTTAACTTTATTTTTCTTGCTTTTGTCTTGTTTTTTCCTACTATTTCTATTCCACACTTTATTCTGTTCCTTTTTTTCTTGCTCTTGTCTTGTTTTTTCCTACTGTTTCTATTCCACACTTTTTTCCTACTATTTCTATTCTACACTGTTGTGTTGTTGTTTTGATGAGTGGGATGTTGCGGCAGCTAGCAGGTTTTTGTTGTTTCTTGCAGTAGAGTTTTGGCACCTTGTTGCAGCAGTGTATATGTGAAGTCATTGTTGCTTGTGATTGGTTTTTTTCATAAGTTATGCAGGTCTTGGTTCTTGCAGAGGTTTTGCTAGCAAGCATGTTTTGGAGTGTTGTGCGTCTTTGTTGGAGTGGCAATTTGGTGTACCTTGTGTTCAAAGTTGCAGCAGGTTTTGGTTTAAAGCTGGTTTTTTGCATTAATGTATGGCATTGCACAGTAGGCTCAGGCTAGTAGCAGGTCCTTTTAGTGTGTGGCTTTGGATTGCAGAAATTGTGAGGGTGCAGAAAGCCAAGTATTGATGCAGGAAGTTGAATTTGGAATGTAGTGACATGTCTAATTGATGATTTTTTTTTGTAATTTTGGATGGTTAATGGGCCTACAAAAACAATGTTTGTTTTGTACTATATAATGGACTTTTGGTGAAATATGATATGGGTTTCAAAGTATAAATGTGTTATTTTTTGGAATTTTATGAATAGTTAGCAAAAGATTATTGACAAATTGGTTAATAAAAAAATGAAGATGAGTGAATTTAAGGAAATGAATAAAAAAGAATTTTCTAAAAAGAAGAGTTTAAAAACGAAATGGAATTTTGGACATGAAATGAAATTGGAAAATGGATAATGATAGATAAGTAAAAAGAAGGTATTAATGGATAAGGAATAAGATGAAATATTGATGGGTTTAATGGATTAGAATAAAAATGGATAATTGAAAAATTAAATTGTTTTGGAAATTGGAAGTGAAATGGGTAATTGGATGAAAATCAGAAATGAAATGGAAATATGAGACGGATATTGAGATGGATTAGATTTATAGAAATGAAAATGGATCGGATTGAAAATAGTTACGGGAATGGGTACGGGTAAAGGTAACACGCCTCCACAACACTTAAAAATTTCACAAATGCACTTGACCGCCACCGATCCTAAACAACATCACAAACTCAAATTCAACCTGAAATGATCTTGATTGAACAATAACTTGACAAGTCCTTAGACTAAAAGTGAAAACCCTAACCATCCAATCAGTACTTGCACACAAATTGAAACTTCTAGCCTCAAGAGTCTCAACTGAACGACACTTGCTCATCTTAAACACAAAGGGAGAGAAACCCTAATCCTCATCTTGAGTGCACACTGAAACAATGACTTAATGAGAACTAAAACCATGATTCATAATCTTTTCAGTCAAGCCAACTAATGAAACCCTAAACAAATGACACCTTTATGGCGGTTCAGAGAAACTAAAGTCGTGCCTTGATATACTTCTGATAAGAACTTCTCATGACAATTGAAAACCTAACACTTCTTCCTCAAACTTGAGTAAAAAACCGCAAGAGACAACCTCTGAACGATAGAAATACAACTCAACAGAAAATTTCCTGTCCAAAACCCTAATTCAACCACCTTTGAAACTTCTGAAATCAAACCCTGACTCATAAGTGAAACAAAACAAACAAAATCTGAAAAACTAGTTAGTTATGCAAAATGATTGATCTAAAATAATATGCAACAGATCAAAGAATCTAAGGGTAAAATTTAGGGTATGACAGTTGCCCCTATTTAAATATCCTCACCGGATGACATGAGTGATGAAAATCTTCATGAAATCATGGTGAAAGGTATTTAAATACAGATAACCAAATTTTTTTCCCTTAGATGCAAAGACATGTTATGCTATAGACAAAAGGAAATTGACTATAATGCTGACATGCCATGAACTCTGCCATGATGAAAATGATGGAATGAAAAATGAAAAATGAAAAATGCAAACGAAAACAAAAGCAAACAGGGAAAATAACGACACAATGAGTAACCACTCACTATGGAAAGACAACAACACTGGGGAATCTAAAACAAACTGAGTGAATCTAAAGTGATGGAGCAACAGGTTCAAGCATGACCAGCTGACACTTTAGAAGGATATGATCCTCCCTGGAGGTAGAACCAAAATATGGTCTCCACCGGGGAATATCTAGAATAGTTATCCAACAAGTTCAGACATGACCGAACGACACACTAGAATAAAGACAAATAAACAAAACTCTTTACTGGGGATAAAACCAGAAAGACGTATGATCTCCATTGGGGATCAATTTAAATAAAGGGTTAATCTTCTAACAAGATAATAAAAAAATGGTCTTCTAACTAGATACCCAGGGAATTGAGAAATGATATTCTGATAAGAGATCAGGCCAACAATGGAAAACAACCAAACTTTCTGGAATATTCTTAAAATGAAGAGTTCAAACGGGATCTTCAAGAAACACTAGAAAAGACAGGGAAATAACAAACTCTGAATATCAATAGCAAAGTGGGATAAGAGCGCCAAAAACAATTGGACTTTTGGTACCAATAACCATTGGATTTTTCAAACAATGCCAGTCACCACTGGACTTTCAAAAGAAATGCTAATTACCATTGGATTTTAAAAGAAATGTCGGTCACCACTGGACTTTTAAAAGAAATTCCAATTACCATTGGACTTTAAAATAAATGCCAGTCACCATTGAACCTTCAAAAGAAATGCCAATTACCATTGAACTTTAAAATAAATGTCAGTCACTACTGGACTTTCAAAAGAAATGACAATTACCATTTGGTTTTAAAATAAATTCCAGTCACCACTGGACTTTCAAAAGAAATGACAATTACCATTGGACTTTAAAATGAATGTCAGTCACCACTGGACTTTCAAAAGAAATGACAATTACCATTGGACTTTAAAATAAATGTCAGTCACCGTTGGACTTTCAAAAGAAATTCCAATTACCATTGGACTTTAAAATAAATGTCAGTCACCACTGGACTTTCAAAAGAAATGCCAATTACCATTAGACTTTAAAATAAATGTCAGTCACCACTGGACTTTAAAAAGAAATGTCAGTTGATCTAGGTATAAATTCCAAAGAGATATTGTTACGACAACACTGCTGGAGAATGATTTTATCTTTAATGTGGATCTATAAAAGATTCTTCTTGCGGGACACCGTGCAAAGCAAATGCACGCCCAACCTAGATTTGGAAACCACACCTGCTAGGGACCAAAGTTCAATCTAAGGACAAGCTAGAAAGAAGCGGTCAAACAAGACTCCAACCATTTAGAAATGAACTCAAATGGGGGTTTATCTTATCCAAATGTAGAAAAGATAACTGAAGCAACCATCATTCACGATAATCAAACTCTATGGGGAATTTAGAAATGATGGGCACTTTATGCCTAAGGGCTGACAACTCTATTGGAGAGAAGAGGCAAACCAAGTCACTTGGGGAGATAGACGCCAAAGTGAACAAAACAGGCGAACACCAGAAAGTAGCAAAATGCTCAAATACTATGCATATGTATAAATGCTTTTATGTCATGTTTATGCTCATGCTTATGCTGACAAAACAGACAAAGGTAAACAAAATCAGAGATGAAATAAACATCTCGACCAGGATACCCAACCAACCTCACCAGATTGCACCATCACTAGGGATGAACATGCATAGTCAAGCATCTTTACTTCAACGTTACAACCTTCTCTGGGGAAAAGAGTATTCCACTCAGGATATAACATCATGACTCCACCATGGATTGCTATCATGAGCTTGATTTCCTTGTTGGAGGAGGAGATCCATGAGAAAATGCCAAGATCAACTGAAGTAACAACTTACTGGGGAGCTGGAAATCAATGTCACAAGAACAAAGTAGCTATGTACTCTATCTTGCATAACGATCATCACAATGAGTAGAGACCCTTGCAACAAATAAACTTCAAATTTTCGCTGCCTCAGATTACATGGTCTGCAAGAAGAAATTACCAAGAGGATTTTACAGAAGAATTGACATAGAAGATGCGTCAATATTTTCAAACTCTTGGAGAGATTCACGAATCTCGACGCAACTGCCCCAGTTTAATTGCAATTACACAATAAAATTCTCAAACTTGTCTGTCAGACTATAGGGGTGACAATGGGGAACAAACTTGCCCCTGTTAGGTGGTGGATTTGTGTGAGAGTTGCCTCAGATTAACTAATTTTCGAGAGATTTATCTAATCTCGACCTGACTACTCCTGATTAACTGGTCTGGAGTGGCTCGCCTTTAAAGGAGTTAGGAAACAACCTACTATAAGATGACCTCGAGATGGTGTTCCCCAATATTCTGAACTTTGAAGAGTTCTACCCTAGATTTGCTAAATCCTAGGGATGGGTGGTTAACAAATCCTTCAAATTGGTTACCTCATACTGAGCTTCCTTTACCAAATCAAATTCCCTAGCTGACTGCATTTGTTGGGATTCCTTTGATATAGGGTTTTCTTGTAAACAACATTGTTCATTAAAATTGGTAACTACAATGCAACATTCATGCAAGCTTTTGAAATCAAATTTATTGGTAAAACAAACACAACAGAGTGATTCAAAGATCAAAACAAAGTGGATCCTGTCATTTAGAGAATGACAGGTGAAGTGACCGGCAAAAAAGCAAAGATCATTAAGAGTCAGGTTATCCAACCTTGTTGTAGTATGCTTTCAGAACAACCTTACCTCAATTAGGTCTTTTAAGGGTCGTAACGTGACCTAGTTCAAGGTTCATGAAACAAAGGATAAAGACTCAAAGTTTATTGGTTCCCATCCAAACTTCATAATGAACTTCCATCTTATGTTCAGTTAACTCAGGTTATGCACTCAGGTTCCTATAGGTTAGTATTTGAACAGATGATAGTTGTTGATGATTAAAAAACCTAAGGTAGTCACTACTCCCTTACAACATTTGATTGATTTTGATATTGAGGGCTTTCAGGGTGAAAGCTTTTAAGAATTCCTCCTTGTATTATCCCTAACTTTTGCCTGAACTGTTTCTTCTGAATTTACAGTCAGCAGGACGCCCCAATTTTACCTAAGTCTCCTTCATAGGTTTTGACTTAGCAGGTTTTTTTTTTTTTTTTGAGAAATAAGGTGACTACCTAGCTTAATGGCTATGGTGAACCATCATTAGCCCTTTGGCTTGGAAAACATCTTCGACACTTGCTTGTTGTGTGCGAAGGAAAACCTGTGAGCACAACCTTTATATGAAAGGTCTCTTGTATGCACATATTTCCAAGTTAACTAAGAACTACCCACCCCAAGGTTGAGATTACAGGTTTTTGAGATCTAAAGGAAACTTCTACTTCTAGTCTCAAAAGGGTTAACAAGGGATTAACTCCTTATTTCTCCAGTGTTTGGAAATTGAAACAATGCCTTACATCATTGGCAGAGTTTAATTGAAAGCATACCAACAACAGTTATGGATATGATATTTAGTCATCCTCCCTAATCTTTGCTTAAACAACAGTTTGATAAACCTAAGTGGATGGAAAAAGATAAATATTTTTGCTTTTTAAGACAATAAAAGGAAATGAGTGGATATGAATGGATTGATCCAAAAGATGCATAAACATTTCATTAATCTTGCCAGTTCAATAAACAACAAAGCTTACAAGCATACATGAAATTAAAAAGCAAGGAAAATATAATTGAAAATACTGAAACAATCAAAATACAGCCAGCTTCGGAGAAATGACTTCAGCAACTTCAGTTTATAGGCCCAAACAGGGGAACACCTCCATCAATGATTACTTGCTCCTTGTAGTACAAAACCTTGAGAGGCCTCATAGGTCCTTTGTCTTTTGCTTCATGATTCTAGACACTGGCACTTGGCTTACTTTCTTGAGGTTTTAGCAGCTCCAACAAGCTTTATAATTTCATCTCAAAACCTTTGCATTCTTCAACCAGGTGCCCCGTTGTCCCAGTACGGGACTTGCATTCAACTTCTGGGTGATCTTCTTCGAGGATCAAATCTTTGTCATAGATTATCTCTTGCACAACAGATCCTAATGCCAAACAAGTATCCAGGTTATTTCCTTCATCCCCTTTGTGAAACTCACAAGTCAAGTTTGCGTTGTGCCATGGTCCTAGCACAGGGTTGAAAGCTTGCGGAGTCACCAACGAGTTTTGAATTAATAGCAGATAAAGCTTACTCAGCAGCACAGGAACTGGCATATAGCATGCCCTATTCCTTTTGACATGATTCTTCTTATTCATGTTCTGTCTTTGAGAAACTTGAGGGGAAACAACCAATGAATGTTGAGACGCTCTTTTGGTAACCACCTGATGAGGATGACATTTTGGCGTAGGCCCAAATGTTGGTTGACTAGCATTTTCCTCAAGTGTTTATCATTAATGTGGAGGAGGCATATGAAGTGGTGAAGGATTATTGATTTGAATGCCTTGAGGCGTGAATGAGATCATCTTGGAGTTAAGCAAATTCTAAACTTTTCTCCTGAGCACATTACAATTTTCAGTTGAATGCCCATGTGCCCCAGCATGGTAGCCACATCGGGCGTTGGTGTCAAAGCTTGAAGGGTATGGAGGGATCACTAGATCTACCTCTTTTGTAACTATCAATCCACCTTTAATTAAGTCTGGCAAAATATGACTATATGACATTGGTAGCGGAGTGAAATGCCTCTCTGGCTTCCTTGGCCTTTGTCGAGCATGCTGACATAGCTGACAGCAGTCTGACCGTTGATACTGAGGAGGTCCTTGAGTTGGAAGAGCCACCGGAGGTGACAAAGTGACAACCTCCCTGGGTGCAACAAGGTGAGAATTCCTCTCATTCTTCATCAAATTTTGCAAGGTCTCCAAAACCCAGTTCATCTGACCTTTGAGGATCTTGATCTCCTCCTTCAAGGCTTCCTGACCTTTCAAAAACTCGTTCATTGTCTCCATTTGTCCAGAATGCGTGCTAGGTATCCTTCTAGAGACAAGAAGAGGAAGATGAGACTCAATGGTTGAGAAATGCAAATGCAAATGCAAATGACATGCGCATGCAATGCAAAAATTTTCATGGAACTTGAATATTTACAAACATCAAGAGATACCAAAAAAACTCATTTTCATTAACCAACAGATTGAATTACAACATAGCAGTACTTCTTACAAGAGTCTTAAACAGAAAGCTAAGTAAAAGCTAACAAAAGTCCTAAGGAGATTCTCCTAGCAGCCTCATGTTAAGCTTCTTGATCTCTTCTTCCATCTGAGCCTTCTTGAGAATAAGCTTATCCACAATCAACTTTCATGGAGTCGACTGAGGGTTAGATGAAAATAAATCCTCTGATGCTTTCCTCTTCTTACAAAAGAGCACTTCTTCGTTCTTCATTTGTAGTTGTTTCTGGAGTTCTGCATTCTCCTCGACTTGATACTTGTGCTTCCAAGCGTCTTCTGTTTTTTGTGCTTTGCTCAAAGTGATTCTCAGCTCTTCTGCTTCATACATGAAGATCAAGGTGGGTTCCTCCTTTAGAACCATGGGCTCTTGTCAGGAATAGGGAATCTTCAACTCAATAGCCCTTTTTCGGACCCATTGGAGATAGGGTTCTTAGGAAACACAATTAGGCTTTCCTATGTCTTTCTTCCCCTTTTTATGAAAATGGCTCCAAGCATTCAGGATCTTCTCCTTTAGCTCCTTGTTATCTACCTCTTCCTTAAAGAAAATACTTTCCACATGAACACTGTTGGGTTTGTCTTTCAAAGGATATCCTAACTGCCGACGAGCAAGAACTGGGTTATAGTTGATCCCTCCTTTAGTACCAAGAAGAGGTACATTACCAAAATCTCTGCAGTTATCAATAATCGTCACCCCATCATAGACACGATTGTACCAATCAATGTCAGAGTGGGTGAGAGCCATGATCTCTTGTGACCGCCAACCTTTCTTAGGATCCCAAAAAGCGTTAGCCTTAGGTAAGTGCGAAATAAACCATTTGTATAATAAAGAAATACAGCAAGTGATCATCCCTCCATTATGGAAATTCCTCAGATGAACAGAATGATAGGCATCCGCTAGCAAAATAGGCACAGGGTTCTTCCTCAAGAAGATTTTGATGGCATTGAGGTCCACAAAGTTTTCAAAGCTAGGGAACAAAAAAATACCATAAATGAGCAAGGCAAGGATAGCCTCGAATGTGTCCATGCTCAAATGGTCGGCGTAATATTGAGCTTTCCCAATAAAAAACTATGTCGTCAAGCCAAATGTGTAGCCTTAGCGATATCTTTCTCCTTAGGGTCTTTCTCTAAGATAGGAAAAGGAGACTCATCAAGAATAGGAAAACCAACCAAATAGTAGTATTCTTTTAATGTAGGTATGAGCTGATAGTCAGGGAAAGTAAAATAATGGTAGACTGGATCGTAGAACTAAAGTAGAATGGAGAGGAGTCCCTTATCCATCTTCATATTCAACAATGACAACAGTTTCCCATATCTACTCTTGAACCTTTCTGGATCTGTCACCAAGGTCCCCAACCTCCTTAGGTCGTCCAAGTTAAGACTCTTGTAAGTGTACTTCAAGGTTTTATTCCTTTCTCTATCCATGACATGAAGGTGAGAAAATACTTAGAATGGGGGGGGGGGGGGGGTTGAATAAGGATTTTGAAAATATTATGGCAATAAAAACACAATTATTTTTATCCTGGTTCGTTGAACTCAACTAATCTAGTCCACCCTATCAAGAGTGATTTGCCTTTCTCCACAAGGACTTAATCCACTATAATCAACTGATTACAATATCAACCACTAAGAACAACTGTCTTAGTCTTCTCAAGAACTACTGGCCACAACTTGGTCTTCTTAAGGAACTTTTACAATTAAATGTAAACTAAACAAGTGTTTGAAATGCTTCTAAGAAAGCTATATCACAACTGTGATTTACACTTAAGTTTTAGAACGTATGAAACTATTCAACAAAGAAATAATAATTTGTATGAGAGCTTTGAGAGAGTTTTCAATAGTTTTTATCAATTTTCGTCAACTGTAGAAAGATGTTGAAGTCTTTCTTTTATAGATGAAGAAGTCCAAGACGTTGTATGCTTGAAGACCGTGTACTGCAAAGTAGTTGTAGCCTTTTTGTCTTCACATCACTTGACCTTTCCTAGAAGTAGAACGTTCAGAGAAATCCTTTTTGCCTGAGTTCTTGTGTCTAGCATAAAAGAGGAAAGAGTCGTTTGGCATAACCAACAAATATAACTTTGAATAATCTTCTTCAACAAGTTTCTATTTCACAACAATCAACATCAGAGCCTTGAATGATCAGAGTCTTGATGTTATCAGTGTTGGCTGTATCAGAGTGTTGCAGCAAGTGTGCTTCAGCGTGAAATCAATTAGAGCAGAGTTTGGAGATCAGATCCTCAGTACTTGCAGCGAACAGTACTATCAGAGTCTTCTGAAAAACAGTGCTTGAAACTCTTCATACAAAGTCTTCAGTCTACGCTTCAGATGCTTTTGTAGCTTCTGCTTCAGATCCTTCTGTAGGCAGCACTCAGAGTCTTCTGTAGGCAGCGCTCATAGTCTTCTAATTAGATATTTCTGACGCTCAGAGCCTTGCGTAGTTCAACGTTCAGATCCATTTTTGCTTTTAGAAGAATATTAAATTTAATATCTGCAGCAAAAATACTTGAACAAATTTAGAGTATATAATTTCTTAATACAAAATTTCATAAGTGTTATCATCAAAACATAGAGATATAACTAAGAACCAATCTGTGTTCCAACACGACAATCCTGATGTTTACAAACAAAAGTCTAAGTTCCACGAAACTTTTATGGTATGATGCTCATGAATGCAAGTATGCACAAACACAGGCAAACAAAGATTCACATATACACACAGGTAAATAGATAAACAGACAAGGGCCTAGGTTTAAAGAACATGAGCATGGAGCCATGGTCTACCCATCCCAAAAGGTGTGTATTAAGGGTTTATGATCTGCATAATAGGGTTTTAAGAAGTTCCCAGAGTCAACAACCCATCTTTCGGATACTATCAATTTCCCAAATCACTCGATAGTCGATAATATTCTCTAGAGAGTCTCGTCCGAGTGTAGTATCGCGTATCAACTATTTCGGGACTACTCCCTCATAGTCATTGCACTACGTCCTAACAAGGCCAAAGTGGGGTGAAAATGTAACTAAATATTCTCAATGTCACGGGCTCCTAGGTCGAAAGTAGTAATGTTTTCACGAATACTCATTCAACAAAACTACTCCCAAGAGGGCCTCCACTGAGCGGTGGTTTCTCAAGTCAGCTTGGTCGGGAATCAACTCCTTATAAGCCTTTTTGAATATACCACCTTCCTATCATAGGTGCACTCAAGTCCAGGTATAGGACTTATCCTCACCACTCAATGTAACAACCCTACATACAGAAAACCCAAGCACAAGCAAATATATATACCGATATTTACAAATATACAGATATACAAGCAAGCAAACATATAACAAACACAAATATAAGCAAGGTGGGCTTAACCCTCTTATGGGAGCTTCCCTAGTGAAGTCACCATTGTTGTTGCAGTAAGAATCAGATATCAAGCTATTAATTAACTTGAATCACAAATCTATGAAATTCACCACCGAGCTTTGATTTGTCCAAAGGAATGGGTAAAGATCGAAGAAAACCCTAAGTGCGCTATGTAACAACAAAGCTAGAGATCTAAGGTTCGGGAGTTGGTTATACCTAGGGAAGATGTTAGCATCCTAAGTATCTGTAGTACTCTACAGGAACCTCTTGTTAGTATTTGCGTTATGTTAAAGTTTTCTTGGTAAGGGAAAGGTGCAAAGGTAAAGACCTAAGGTATATACAAAGTATGCTCACCAAGACATCGTATCTCATGCCTACATATCCTAACTAGGATAAAATTAAAGCAACCGTAGTTCACCTAACTAGGGATGAGGAACTCTTAATAACGATCAAGGTTCCAGAGGGGAAGTAAGTATTCATAATCATGATACTTACACAGAGTTAACCAACTCTCTAAGTCTAAATTGAAAATCCTAACTAGGATTGACTTTAACCAAAGTCAAAGGGGAAAGTGAGTACTCATAACCATGATACTTATATAGAGTTTACCAACTCTAAACCTAATTCTAAGTTGCAAGAATAATTGGTTCTAACCAGACCAAAAGGAGGGAGATAAGTGTTAGTTGTTAGTGGTTAGAGGTTAGAGGGCTCGACAAGATATCACATCTTGTGCCTATGTATCCTAACTAGGAAAGGGGAATAAGAGCCACCGTAGTTCGGACGACTAGGGTTGAGGAACTCTTGATAACGATCAAGGTTACAAAGGGGATGAGTGTGCATAATCATGACACTTACACTGAGTGCGATGACTCCCAACCTAAACTAGGTTATAATAGACAAGACTCTCACAAGGTCTCGGGGAAAAGATGGATAAGGCTAACCTAACTATGACATGGCAGTCAACAGAGAGAATCCTTTCCTTTGGAATTATTAAGATGAGATTTGGATGCAAACAAAAGAAAAATCTGTGGGTGTTTGAATCCTACATGTTGTCATGCAAATGATGATCCTAAAGTCGAGATAAAGGAAAATTCTACCTTAATGTTGTCATGCTTGGGTTAAGAACTTAAGTCTATCCTACTTCGATCTTAATCAAAAATTAAGTCAAACTAGGAGATCCTAAGGAAACACGTGAGTAGACAGGCAAAAAAGTAATCAAGGTACAATTCAAAAGTCAATATGAATTAACAAGATATACAAGCCTAAAACATGGAAGTATACACTTACAAAATATAATCAAATGAAAAGAGAAAAGTCAACACAAAATAATGAGAAAGAGATAGTCAAAGCAAGAATGGAAATCAAGCTCAAATAGAAAGAACCTAAGTCGCAAACTCACAAAATTAGGAGTTGAATGTGTTAATAAAAATTGAAAATCAAGGATTAAAAATCTAAATATTTAAACTTACACACAAATTAAAATTCAAAGAAATAATTTATAAAAAAAACTTATGAAAAAAACTTAAAGTTGTTTTTTTAATTTATTTAAATTAACATAAAAAATATTTGAAAATTAATTTAGAATACTTTTTTTATTAGAAACAAATGGGGGGTGCGAACCCATTAAGGAGTAAGTACCCTTGAATGGGCTTAAATCCAAAACCAAATATGTGTTAACCACACGATCTCCTTTCCAAATTTCAGCGCCGTGAGATTCTTCTTCGTTCGTGAAGAAATTTCCTCATTAATGTTTTTCACAAAAAACTCACATAAAAAAACGTTCCACAACAAAACCGAAGCCGACCTTCTTCACGTACCTCTCGATCGTTCCTCAATCTCTCACTCGCTGGGTTTTAGGTTGTTGTTGAGAATGGGTAATGGTTTGGGTGAGGATGTGATTCACGATTGTTTTGTGTTGAAGGAGATTTGTAGAAAATTTGTTGTATTCAGTTGAAGATGGGTGTTGAAGAATGGTTGAGTGTTTAGACGATGAAAATAGTGTTTGGAGAATATGTTTATTGAAGAATATTGTGGTGGTTCGTGTAGGGAGAAATTGGTGGTGATGCGATTCGTGAGCTTGGTGCGGTGTGTTGTTGGTTCAGTTGTGAAAGGTGTAAGGAGGTTTGTAAGGTGGTTTTGGCGTACGATTGAGAATGAGGGGTTGTAGGGATTGTAGATGATGATTTTTGAGAAATGGAAGACTTGTGAGGTATGTTGGGATGTTGCAAGTGGGGAATTGTTGAATGTTATAGGGGGTCAAGATTTGTAGGGATGGTCGTAAAGTGGAAGAACTTGATGTATGTGGTTAAGCATTTTTGTTGATGAACAAAACTTGGTGAGTTTTTACAAGTTTTCTTTTTATCTTTTCATAAGTTTTTTTTCTTGCTCTTGTCTTGTTTTTTCCTATTGTTTCTCTTCCACACTTTATTCTGTTTCTTTTCTCCCTCCTTTTGAATTTTTCTGCTACACTGTTGGGTTGTTGTTTTGATGCGCGGGATGTTGTGGCAGCTAGCAGGTTTTGGTTGTTTCTTGCAGCAGAGATTTTAGCACCTTGTTGCAGGAGTGTATATGTGAAGTCATTGTTGCTTGTGGCTGGTTTTTTTAACAGGTTATGCAGGTCTTGGTTCTTGCAGAGGCTTTGGTAGCAAGCATGTTTTGGAGTGTTGTGCGTCTTTGTGTGGTCTTTGTTGGAGTGGCAATTTGGTGTACCTTGTGTTCAAAGTTGCAGCAGGTTTTGGTTTAAAGATGGTTTTTTGCATTAATGTAGGGCATTGCACAGTAGGCTCAGGCTAGTAGCAGGTCCTTTTAGTGTGTGGCTTTGGATTGCAGAAATTGTGAGGGTGCAGAAAGCCAAGTATTGATGCAGGAAGTTGAATTTGGAATGTAGTGACATGTCTAATTGATGATTTTTTTTTTTTATAATTTTGGATGGTTAATGGGCCTACAAAAATGTTTGTTTTGTATTATATAATGGACTTTTTGTGAAATATGATATGGGTTTCAAAATATAAATGTGCTATTTTTTGGAATTTTATAAATAGTTAGCAAAAGATTATTGACAAATTGGTTAATAAAAAAAATGAAGGTGAGTGAATTTAAGGAAATGAATAAAAAAGATTTTTCTAAAAAGAAGAGTTTAAAAACAAAATGGAATTTTGGACATGAAATGAAATTGGAAAATGGATAATGATAGATAAGTAAAAAGAAGGTATTGATGGATAAGGAATAAGATGAAATATTGATGGGTTTAATGGATTAGAATAAAAATGGATAATTGAAAAATTAAATTGTTTTGGAAATTGGAAGTGAAATGGGTAATTGGATAAAAATCAGAAATGAAATGGAAATATGAGATGGATTAGATTTAGAGAAATGAAAATGGATCGGATTGAAAATAGTTACGGGAATGGGTACGGGTAAAAGTAACACGCCTCCGCAACACTTAAAAATTGCACAAATGCACTTGACCGCCACCGATCCTAAACAACATCACAAACTCAAGTTCAACCTGAAATGATCTTGATTGAACAATAACCTGACAAGTCCTTAGACTAAAAGTGAAAACCCTAACCATCCAATCAGTACTTGTACACAAATTGAAACTGCTAGCCTCAAGAGTCTCAATTGAACGACACTTGCTCATCTTAAACACAAAGGGAGAGAAACTCTAATCCTCATCTTGAGTGCACACTGAAACAATGACTTAATGAGAACTAAAACCATGATTCAGAATCTTTTCAGTCAAGCCAACTAATGAAACCCTAAAAAAATGACACCTTTATGGCGATTCAGAGAAACTAAAGTCGTACCTTGATATACTTCTGATAAGAACTTCTCATGACAATTGAAAACCCAACACCTCTGCCTCAAACTTGAGTAAAAAATCGAAAGAGACAACCTCTGAACGATAGAAATCTAACTCAACAGAAAATCTCCTATCTGAAACCCTAATTCAACCACCTTTGAAACTTCTGAAATCAAACCCTAATTCATAAGTGAAACAAAACAAACAAAAGCTCAAAAAATGGTTAGTTATGCAAAATGATTGACCTAAAATGATATGCAACAGATCAAAGAATCTAAGGGTAAAATTTTGGGTATGACAGCCAGTTGTTCATATTTTCTATACCAACAACCAACTTGATTGTTTCGACTCTAGCAACAGGTGCAAGAACTTCATCGAAGTTGATTCCTTTTTTTGAAGAAATCTCTTCGCCACACGTCTTGCCTTGTGTTGATTTATTTCTCCTTTGGGATTCAACTTCACCTTGTATACCCACTTCACATTGATTGCCTTCTTATCTTGAGGAAATTCGACAAGTGACCAAGTGTTGTTAACTTTGATGGACTTCAGTTCCTTGTTTATTGCTTTCATCCACTTTGAATCCTTCAATACCTAAGCTACATTTACTGGTTCGACATCTGCATAGAAAGTATAATGTACCATCTCACCTTCATCATTGACCATATAATCTGATGTAATCAACGTTCTTACAACCTTGTAGGCATGTGTCTTGGTCTTCGAGGTCTACTTGTGCTTGCTTGACTTCTGACTTCTTCTTGTCGAGCTTCTATTTCGACTTCACTTATTGGTTCCTCACATAATATTCTCGTTGAATCCTTCATTACATTTTCAGTCCAATCACATTCCTTAAGCTCATCTATGATCACATCCCTACTTATCATTACTTGCTTATTCACTGTATCGAATAACTTGTAGCCTTCAGTATAATGATATCCTATCAGAATCATTTGACTTGACCATTCATCAAGTTGTCTTCTCAATTAATCTGACACATGTCTATGTGTTATAGATCCAAATACCTTCAGATGACTCAAGTTAGGCTTAACATCATACCAACATTCTTCTGGCGTAATTCCTTCTAGCTTCTTCGTCAGACATCTATTCAATATATATGTTGCAGTCGACACGACCTTTCCCTATTATTCTTTGGGTGGATGCTTGTCTTTCAACATATTTTACACCATATTCATGATGGTTATGTTCTTCCTTTCTGTAGTTAGATTCAGCTGTGGAGTGTAGGATGACACCACCTCATGCACAATCCACTCTTTCTCACATAATGTGTTGAAGTATTTCGACACATATTTTCCACCACCACCATTCCTCAAAATCTTGAGCTTTCGACCGTTTTATCTTTTGATCATAGATTTAAACTTGGCAAATACTTCGATCACTTCACTTTCCTTCTTTATCAGGTAAGTCCATAGTTTTCAACTGAAATCTTTTATAAATGTAACAAAGTATCTGTTACCTCCAATCGAATCCACCTAGATAGGACCACAGACATCAGAGTATATGACTTCAAGAATTTCCTTTGACTTGCTTCCTGCATCCTTGGTGAAGTTGTTCTTGTGCTGCTTTGCCTGTACACATTCTTCACACACTTCATTTAGAATGTCGATTTGTGGTAACACTAAAACCATATTTCTTATTTTCAGATCTCTGATGCCTTTAAATTTGAGATGGCCAAGTCTGTCGTGCCATATCCATTCATCCTTGCTAGGTGTAGTTGCAAGTCACTTGTGCTCCATCACATTAAATTCAATCCCAAAGGTTCTATTCTGATACATAGGTGCCTTCAAGATTAACCTTTCACCTGAGTCGATAACTCTCATCATCTTGTCTTTGATTGATGCTTTGTAGTTCTTTTCACCCAACTACCCTATCTTGAGCAAATTACTCTTCATGTCTGGTATGTACAATACATTGAAATTACTTAACTTTTGCCATCTTTCCTCATAATCAAAACATCACCAACACCTTCAGTTGCTAGAGTATTGTCATTTGAAAGTTTCACCATGTTCTTCATTGAGGGTTTTATGTTAACAAACCAATATTTCATGTCATTCATGTGTGATGAGCATCTTGAGTCCAAGTACCATTGGTCCTGGAATCTTTCTTCATCTTTTGTTGTGACCATCAATAACATCTCTTCTTCTTCGTGTTTTATAAACTTTGCATCATTATATTAATTCTTTTGTTTTTCAGAATAGTCACTGGAGTAGTGACCATACTTCTGACAATTGAAACACTGAATGTGATTTTTGTTAGGTTTTCGACCATCACTTCTTCCTCTACCAGCACCACCACCTATTTGGTTGCTTTGTATTAAGGAATCTCTCTGATTCGACCAGCCTCCTTCTTGCTGACTTCGACCATTCGAATTGTTGTAACCTCATCTACTTTTGTTGCTAAACCACTTCCATTTCCTTTCTTTTCTCTTGCTGATGGTGCCTGCAAAGCCACATCAGTCTTCGACTTGCTTGCATCTCTTTCAGCCATTCTTTGCTCATGAGATTCAAGCGTCCCTTGAAACTCTTCCTTTATCAATGTTGACAAATCTTTAGACTCTTCTATGGCTATGTTAGATGCCAAATTTCGCTTATTTGATCTACCAAATGTTGGCATCTTTCACTCATTTTTGTCAAGAAAGTGTTGGAAACCACTCTTGCTTTGGTTGGTTTGCAACATTATGAGAATATATCTTGGTACCTTTGATTTGTGTGTTATTGTGCAGGAATTAGGCACAAAACAAGTGAATAGTAAGACACACAAAAATGGGCATGTTGTCAAGTTCGCTAGGCGAAGGGGTAGCGAAGCTCTAGCGAAGAAAACGACCCTAAGTTCGCTAGGCGAACAGGTAGCGAACATTCCCAGACTTGGACAGAACCAAAAGGACCATAAATTCGCTAGGCGAAATCAGAGCGAAGGTTTCGCTATCTGTTCGCTAGGCGAACATGAAAGATCCTGAATGTTCTAATTAAGTATTTGTCTTGCTTTTTAGGTCATAATTCCATATTGTAACATTAAATACATCAGAACTTATCTCTCTTCATTTACTTTAGAGGGAGGAACACAAAACCCTTAGAGGGAGGAGGTAAGATCTTTGATCTCTTGTTGGGGTTTGGATGTAATCTTTTGATACCTTATGTATTTCATCTAATTTATGTTTGTAAACTAGTTTGGATTCTCTATTGATTGATTATCTTTGATTATGTATTTGTGGGTCTTGACAAAACCTTTTCACATCTTTGATCTCAGATTTTCTTCTATCAATGAACAAACTTTTGACATGGTTTTGAAGTTGATATTCATTGTATCCTCTTTGGTATTGTATTGATTAAGTAGCATGGGTAGCATGAGTAGGATCAATGCGATATTGTGCGGGTGCGTGATAATAGTGATGAAGAATGATGTTCACAACCATTTGACAAATTAGGTAAATACATGTAAAAAAAGGTTAAGTGTGTGTACGTATTTTGATCATTGTGTTTTATGCAAAACGATCGTTTATCCGATATGGATGTCGTCTTTGTTTACCGTTTATCTTTGATTTGAACCGTGATAGAGATACACTCTTCAGATCTGGATCTAGGATGATTACTTGTTAGGTCCTAAATGCTAGAGATAGGTTTAGGCTTAACATTTGCGTGAGTATCAGTTCGCAATGCTCTGTGTTGTTTTTTTATTGGATGAGAGATCACCAATGAGACAACATGGTTGTTCTCTCGATGCTGCGTTAGAGATAAGCTTTGTCGTGGGTGATACATAAGGGTATTAGACGAATGATTGTGTTGTGTTTAATTTGATCAGAAGAATGCATATGTTATCAATTGATGAAATCCAATCCCAACAAGGCTCAGTTTATATTTCAGTCTTTAATTTATATTTTCTGTTTTTATCTATGGTTCCTTGAGCCTTTTAAACCAAAAATGTTGAACAATAAGCTTAGAAATGTAGAGGCCGTTGAACGGCGTTCATATCGCACTAATCCCTGTGGAGACGATAAAACTGGGTACTTAATATTTTTTGCTTGCTGCTTTTTTGCACCAACAGGCTACTACCACATGGTCAAACTTTAAAGTTAATAACCTCAAGATCTTTGCAAGAACTGATCTTGATGTCAACACTTATCCACATACCTTAATTTGATTCACCAGTTTTGTAACCCTAGGGAAAAAATCTATTATACTTTCATTGTCTTCCATCTGAAGCAATTCATACATTCTTTTGTGTGTTTGTAACCTCACCTTTTCTGCGCCTCCAAATGATTTCTCCAAAATTTCTCATGCTTCTTTTGATGATTCAATATTTCTGACATTTTCGAAATTATCTGGATTAACACATTGATAGATTATAAAGAGAGTTTAGTAATATTTCTTCTTCAATTCTTTGTGTGCGGCCTTTTCTTTATCTGTCGCGTTTTCTAGAAGCAGCATCACTCCCTTCTTCACAACATCCCAAAGATCTTGACAACAGAAAACAACCTTCATCTATTTACACCAATTCTCATAATTATGACCCTTCAGAATGGGGAGACTCGCCGGAAAATGTCTGTTAGAATGATTTATCGCCGTCGTGTTTTGCTTCCCACAAATCGCTCATCTAGTGCTCTAGATGCCAGATGTTGGAAATAAGTTTGATTCCCGCTTAAGAATTTCGCCAAAACTTGAGGTATTCTGAACCAAATCTTGATGGACAAGAATCAATATTTATTATTGATTACTCCTATTATTCTTCACTATTTACTCGAGTGAATTAACCACTCTTGGTGTGCAAGATTATATCGCTGCACAATTGATAATTGAAGGAAGAAAAGAAAACTAAATTTGGTAAAGAAAACTTTAGGGTTTCAACAAGAAAAGAATGAAGAAGAACTTGTTTCTGCAGAGCTTTCTCTCCACTCTCAAACTAAGATATTTAACTATGCAACTGCACTTATGTATTGTCATACAAGTTACAATCAATAATAAGGTACCTCTATATTTATAGGTTGAACTTGCTTGTGCACCAAGCAAATCCTAACTAACCTAACTAGCTCAGCTAACCAAAACAAATAAAGGTAAGTCAACATTTCGACAGCTAATTTAATTCGACACACATAGGCATTTCGACATTTCCTTGCCTTTGTCGAGCTACCTGCTTCGACACAAGGAATTACAAATCAACATTTAAGAATGAAAAGAAATTGTCTAATTGAACATTAGATATGCTAGAGATTATAATAATCGACTTTCCATGTGTGAGGATGTCGATATCTCCAGAGGTTATTATTTCCCAAGATTATGCGCTTAATAAGTTGGATTTATTCAATGCAAATCAAAGGAAGTTTCATATTTCTCTATTGCAGTCGATGCCGGAATATAGTGTCTATAGTGCAAGAGATGGTTCAAGTTTATGATAATAAACAATTATATATATATATATATATATATATATATATATATATATATATATATATATATATATATATATATATATATATATATATATATATATATATATATATATATATATATATATATATATATATATATATTAAAAATCACATTTAAAAAGAACTTTCAGCGATCGATCACTTGTACCAGCACCAATCTCATGATTATTGAATGTTGTCGTCTCTGAAACAGTAGCATATCGGCCGATTATTTGAATGAAGAACAGCAGAAACATCACTTTTGAGTTGATTCGCCAAAGACTCAGATTGTAAACTTAATAAATTTTCAATCATCAAATAGTCATCACCATAAAATTCCTCTAATATTTTAGAAGCAAAATCACATTCTTCCATAAATTTGAAATTGGTGAAGATTGAATGCAAGTGTATGTTACTGAATTTCTTTGATATACTTACATTCAGTAACATACACTTACATTCAATCTTCATCAATTTCTTTGAATACAAGTGTAGGAATAGGGATAGCTGGGTCCGTGAATCTAAAGTTTGCCCTAGCCTATTTAGTTAAGGATGAGAGATCAAATTAAGTTAATGTAATATTATATGAATGCTACAATGTTGAATAAAGAACTTGGTGATGCAGTTTGTATTAGTTTTAAGGGGAAAAAAAATCGATTTCACAAATAAAAGCATGTGTGGTGTTATTTGGTTTAAATTATTCACAAAAAGATAAATATGAATTGATCTGATTTTAAAAATTGCAGTTTATTTTAACCAATTTTAAATATCTAAATTTAAATTATAAATATAATTTATTAATATTAATAGTATAAATACAGTAAATTAGTATATTTTATATAAAATGTAATGTATAATATATTTAAATTAGCATTACAAAATGATAATAAACAATTATGCTGCAAATGTATGAAAATAAACATTAAATTTGTCTAAATTAATAAGTATTATTAAAAAGTAATAAACAATACAAACAAAATAGATGAGATCTAGAAAGAGAAAGAGAGGAGAGTGATAGATATGAGAGAAGAAATATAGTAGAGGTAGGTAAAAGGCGAGAGAATATATATATATATATATATATATATATATATATATATATATATATATATATATATATATATATATATATATATATATATATATATATATATATATATATATATATATATATATATATATATATATATATATATATATATATATATATATATATATATATATATATATATATATATATATATATATATATATATATATATATATATATATATATGAGAGAGAGAGATATTTATATTTTTAGTAAAAAATAAAATGGTATGTTAGTATTTTAAATAATTTGTATTTGGCACATAAAGTTGTCTCATGGTTTGGTGAGTGACAAATTTTTTAGTTTTTGTCTAGTCAATCATCTTGTCCCATAAATAATTATTAAATCAAACGTGGGACAGCGAGAGTTGTGTTGTTCAGTCCCTGATTTTTACAACAAATCAAATTCACCCTTAGAGACAACTGTCTTTAAGACAACTGTCTCTAAGGACAATTGTCTTGGAGGGAAGTTGCTAGATGATCCTAAAAGCCTTGCTATCTAATAGTTCTTAAGGTCGTTTAATTCTTGATTGGTGCATTTATAGGGTGTACTTATGTTCTGATTCACTTTGCGTGATGGAATTCTAGTGGCATTGTTTCATGTGTTTTAGGGTTTAGTTGACTTCAGCGCACTTTTTTTCCAAGTCTTAGATAGTTGGGCCAATGTATGGCTCGTTTGTAGTCTCTTACTAGCATGACAATAATCGACGGTCCTGGACAAGGTATCCTTCTTTGGGATGCAGACGTCAATGGATTCAATTTTTAAGTTGATGGTGAAACAAGATTAGAGTTGGCGTCTCGGGTTGGTATCCTTTCAAGATATTCATCAAATTCATATTAGATCTTGCGTTATATAAACCATATGATATTTACCCTTTATAAAATGTATGAGTATATCGTGTTAGTTCTCACCATCATACATGTTCATGTTCATCATCAAGGTATGCATGTCCCAAACTTTGGGTCACATTTAGGGCTGGCAATGAACCGAACCAACTCGAAAATAGTTCGGAATTTGATTCGACAATTAAATCGTTGAACCAGGTTCATGAACCAAATGGGTTGATTATGAGCGAAAAATTAAGTTCGTTAACTAAATGAGCTGAACTTAAACTATACATAGTTCGACTCGTTAGGTTCATGAGTCAACTCGATTACATATGAGAAGAATTATATTGTCTTTAAGATTAGGTTTAAATATTTACTCCAAATCTTAGACAAATTTAATCTTCAATTTAGTAGTTTTTGAATTAGACTCTCAAATGTATCTCTTAAAAATTGTGTGGGTTTTGAATTAGTAGATTTCGAAGATAAAGTTAAATTTCAATATGATAACTTTTATTTTATTTTTAAAAAATATATTTATTTAAAATGTCAAATATACTAATATATATATATATATATATATATATATATATATATATATATATATATATATATATATATATATATATATATATATATATATATATATATATATATATATATATATATATATATATATATATATATATATATATATATATATATATATATATATATATATATATATATAAATAGTTTTTAAGTCCGTGAATCATGTGAGATGAACCTAATGAGATGAACCTAACGAGTTGAACCGAACTGTTCGTGAACTTATAACGAGTCGAGTTTGAGTTTAAAAAAAAGTTCGTGTCGAGCTCGAATTTGAACCAATTCTAACGAGTCGAGTTGAGCTGAGGTGAGTTCGACTCGACTCGACTCATTTCCAGCCCTAGTCACATCTATTTTTTACCACTCTGATGTTGTAAAACCACATTAGACACATGATTTTATATCATCGCATAGGTTGGAATAGGGGTTGTATGCCATATTTGGATGATTTTTAAGATGATTAACAAATATTGAGTTCCCAGGGAAATCTTCATAAACATATTGACACCTATAGTATACATTTGATACATAATTAACAATAACTAATACCACTAATATTGATTATGACTGCCACATTGGGTCGATCATTGGGTGTTGTAGTTATTGTCTTTATCATATGAGTTAGATGAGCAACTTGAGTTGCCAAAGTTGTATCTTCTAATACTTCATGAACGACTACTACCTTTCTTGTTGTAATCGTTCTCTTGGTTGTCCACTGGTAACTATTAGTAGTTATAGCTTTAATCATGTAAAATCATTCTTGATAAGACTTATTCAACAAGGTTTCTCCTCAAGATGTCCTTGAAGAGAAATCATGATTAAAATATGCAACATAAAATAAAAATTTCCCTTAAATTGATCCTTTTAAATGAGCTTGATCATTGATATAATGGTTATCTCTTATGACGATTAATTGTTGATGCATAATGTAGAATGATCATTAGTGTTGAACGAACAACACCACATCTACTCAGTCCACATGGACAAATTTCCTTCAATCTTAATGATATTGTTATGAATGAATACTTTGAGAGAGTGAGAGAGAGTGAGAGAGAGAGAGAGAGAGAGAGAGAGAGAGAGAGAGAGAGAGAGAGAGAGAGAACAACTAGGTTTCACAAACCAAATTTCATTAAGTGTGAATACTACAACACGAGAGTTCTATTTATAGAATCGCTTGTGTGGGTTGCAAGCTCAACAAGCCCACTTAGGTGCATCATACCTTATAGTGTACTATATTTCACTTAAATGCATTATAACTTACGATGTTTTATATTCCACTTAAGTACAATGTTTCTTAGTTCACTTAAGTACATTGTACTTTATGGTGTCCAATATTTAACTTAAGTACATTGTACCTTACAACGTACCACATTTTTGTAATTAACACTAGTGCTTCACAAGATGTATAACCGAATAAGTTTCACATATTCATTTGAAATCTCATCAACATTTTCTTATGTGTGTGACCTAATAGGTTCTCGTGACATTGACAATTACACTAAATCACACATTTAATATAATAAATAGTGAGAGAGATATATCTAGCAACACATGGCTACTACCAAAATTACAAAAATGTTATGTGATTTGATGAAACATTTTCGCAATACTTTTTATGTGTATAATTACCCTTTTACTCTCATGTTTATAATAGAAGTTAAATGGTTTAATAAACCAAATCTCTATATATCTCTTATGGATAGCAACACCAAATATAATCACATAATACAAGGCCAACGAATATTGGATTTTTCCAAGATTACACTTTGTATTTAATTTTAAAGTAAAAAATTGTTCGATTTAAAAATATAATTATGTGGGGTTTAATTTGATTTTAATGATTCCAATAAAATAAGTATTAATTAATTTTATTAAATAAATTGAAGTTTGATTTAAATTAATTTTTAGATAATCTCTCTGACACTCGATTATCTCTCTGACAAAGTGCAGCCTCACATCGATGTGATTGGTTTTCTCATGATAGGTTGAATTCTTCGACAGATGTATTGCATTTTGACTATCACATTTAATAGTGATAACTCGACATTGAAGTTTCAGCTCCTTAGCAAAACCTTCAAGCCACAATGCTTCTTTCACAACTTCAGTGAGGGCAATATATTCTGCTTCAGTGCTTGATAAGGCAATAACCTTCTGAAGTGTCACTTCCTAACTGATTGTTATGTCGAACATAGTGAGCACATATCTAGAAATAGATTTTGTGGAATCCATACAACTTACATAATCAGAGTTGACAAATTCTTCGATTTTGACTTTGTTATCATCACCACAGGCTCCACCATAAATCAGGACTCTTCTCAGAGACTCATTAATGTACCTAAGAATCCACTTTAATGCTTGCCAGTGGGCTTCCCAAGATTGGTCATATACCTGTTTACACGGCTCACTTCATACGCTATGTTTGGTCTCGTACAAACCATAACATACATCAAAGAACCTACTAAACTAGCATATGGGATGCTATTTATATAGGCTCTTTCGATTGCAGAACTAGGACTTTGAGTCATACTCAACTTGTACTGAGAATTAGTCGGTGTTAGAACAAGCTTTGAATTCTACATACCAAACTTGTTGAGAATCTTCTTCAGGTATGTCTCTTGAGATAAGCATAATCTCGACTGCTTTCTATCTCTCTAGATGTCAATCCCAAGAATTTTAGAGGCAGCTCCCAAATCCTTCATGTCGAACTCCTTATCGAGTTCAGTCTTTACCTTAATAACATCTTTGACATTGTTGCTTGCTATGAGGATGTCATCCACATTAAGCAACAAAATAACAAGTGAATTTCTAGGCTAAAATCTGAAGTAAACACAGTGGTCGAACTGCCTCCTAGTGAAACTAATGTGTGCCATGAACTTGTCGAATATCCTATTCCATTGTCGAGGAGATTGTTTCAGGCTGTACAAAGACCTATTCATCTTGCACACATAATCTTCCTTTCCCTTTTCTACATACCCTTCAGGATCATTTCCATATAAGAAGGTTGTCTTCACAACCATTTGTTCAAGTTCTAGATCGAACTTCGCCACCATGGCCAACAATGTTTTGATGGATATATGCTTTACAACAGGTGAGAACACATCATTGAAGTCGAAACCTTATTTCTGAGTGTACCTCCTAGCAACCAACCTTGCTTGAAAGCACTTCGACAAAATTCCTTTGATTCCTTCCTTAACCTTAAAAATCCACTTACAATTGACTAACCTGGCTCCTGCAGGTTTCTCAATGATCTCCCAAGTGTTATTATTATGAAGAGATTTCATCTTATCACCCTGATCGCGACTTTCTATGTCTAATACAACTAACTGCAAGTGCACAGTCTATCGCGTAGTAATAATAGATATCGATCCCACAGGGACTCGTAATCAAACTAGTGTTCTCGGGAGTTACTATGTTTAGCTAGGTAGAATATGTTTTAAGGGAATAAGATTGTCACTAAAAGAGGGAACTAAGATTACTATTTAGATGTTAATTAATTTGATCGATACGTAGTAATTGTGTTCTTCAGGGATTTGATAAATTACTGGTGTATGAAATACTTTTCAAAGTTTGTTTAAGCAGAAAATGGAGATTTGAAGATTCTCGTCTCACGATGGTTATTTACGCCAATCATAATCCTAAGGGCCAAACGTACACTTTCGTATCCCGTTCGGGGTTAAAATCATTTTTTGGAAATCTCTAAGTTCTAATTCATTTTAAAGTGCTTTCGCTGTTATTAAAACAAATGCCTAGTGTTTACTATCTGACCTTACCGCAGCTTTCGCTTGTTGGTTCGTATCTTAATTAATTCCCCACTTTCGTGGCAAAACTACTTTTAAATAAGTTCTCGCTTTCGCGACGAAGTTTATTTCGTGAATCAATTTTAAACACTTAGACCATAGATTACTTTTGTGAAAAGAAAGTTTTCAAACAAGAGTTATCAAATCCCATTCGAATTATTACTACATATCGATTACCTAAGTTTAGCTAGACATGGAATTGGGAAAAACAAAACATAAATAAGAATAATAAATAATAAATTGCGTTATAATAAAACAGAAGTCGATCAAAATGAAAACCTGTAAATAATGCCAATTGGCCTTTGGGCAGATCCTCCACAGATGTTGGCAGGATTCTGGTCTTTAGTGCCAATTTGATTGTACAGTACAATAGCAATTACAAAAGAGCGGAAATGGGAATGAGGAAATGTAAAGGGAAATGAATATAAATAAAAACTGGAAAGTAAGTTGCTCTGGAAATTAAATTCGGCAGCACTTCGTGGTATGAATGCAGCCCCCTTTCTGAAGTCCTCTGCTTCCCTTTTTATAGAAGTGGAATCCCAACGGTTATCTCTGAGGATGATGGACTTTGAGGCAGATAATTTAGGGAGTAGTGGTCCACTTAATGGGAATTGGAACTGCTCTTTTGACGTGAAATCTGAGTGGGGCGTTTTTGCCTGCATGACGGTCGTCACAAGGTGTGACGGTCGTCACCCGTGTGACGGTCGTCATGAAGTTGTGACGGTCGTCACATCAGCAAAAACTGATTGTTGCGCTTTTCATTGTGTTTTCACTCCTTTTTCGTCCATATTTCATCTGAGATTGCTCCTTTTCTTCATGTTGCCTTGTTTAGACGTGATTGTTGAATACCTGCAAAAACATCAGACAAATACACGGAAATAATCCGAAATCGGATCGAAAACGGTTAGCTTTTAGTCGAATTATGCATGAAAATATCTATATGATTTCGTGTTATCAAACTCCCCTAAGCTTGAATCTTTGCTTGTCCTCAAGTAAAACATGGAAAAATCGGCAAGCACGAGGCAACTTCTTCGTTCGCAGAGTTTGGAAAAACCGGGATTCTTGGTAGGAACAAGACGAGTATCATGACGACACTGGACTACAAGTCTTCGGAGGTCTCCTTTTTATGCAAATCGGTCTCAGTCATGCTACTGTATCTTGGTGTCAAGGTTCTCGTGGCAAGTTCACCCTGTTTGTTCTAGCGCAATCACATTAAGCCCGTTGTCCGCACACTTTCATGGCAAGTCGACCTGTTAGTGAATATGATCTCATTTCTGTTTTTGATCTTCTTCATTGATCATAAGTTGATGTCATTGATTTTTCAATGAGTTTTCTGTGCCGTTGGGCTAAATGCTCGGGTGAGGAGCACCTAACTTAGAAGGAAACGTATCTTATTTTCTTGGGCTTTTTAGCTCTCTTTTCATGATTTTTCATCTTTTTGGAGATCATACACTTATTTGCATCGGTCGCTCGCTTAGAAGAGTTTTAGGATGGTGTTGACTGCTAGTATAAACTACTTGGGGTTGAGTTTGCGTAGACACTTGAGACTTTGGTACACGTAGGTGGTGAAACCGACTCGCATAAACTAGAGATCTAAGGTGTCTGGATAATACTGGTTTTGTTAGAACTGTCGTTTCCTCGGAGTTTCAAAACTTGGTTTGAACTCAGGTGCATTCTCGTGGTGCTTTTGCTTTTGAGGAACAAATGAAAGTTTTTGTTTACGTTGAATAATGTGGGGATTGTTTGCGTAACGTGAAAAATATATAGACGAGCTTTATTTTCTAGAAATAGAAAGTGTAAAAATAGATATTACTAAAATTCAAAGTGCAGTGAAATGGAAATAAAGGAAGTTCAGAGTACAGTGGAAATAAGGCTCCGCTCCCACACTATCTCGATCAGTGTCCTCACTGATTCTTGAAGCATGCGAGAGGGAGATACAACTGAAAATGAAAATACAAAGAACTGAAATATAGTAAACAATGAAGGGAAAATAAAGGGGAATCTAGTCTCGGCCTCTGTCACGTCCGCGCTGGCGTCCTCTGGCTCTAGCAAGGGCTACTCTGTCCTCATAGCTCATGGCTCCGGTGTGGTAGACCGTGTCTCGGAGTCCTTCGACCTGCAGGGTCAGATTCGCTAGGCTCTCAATGATCGTAGCTTGGCCGGTGTGAAGTTGTTGCATTTAAGTCCGGTGCCAAGCCTCGAACTGGTCAGCTCGCTGGTTCTGCTGCTGCAGCATCGTGAGTATTTGTGCCTGCTGGTCTAGGGAGCGACGAAGGTCCTCTTCTGTGTAGTCTAGCACGGGATGATGACGGCGGCGGCGTGAGGATGTACCTACGGGAGGAGGAGGCTGCGATGCCTCTGGCTGCTCAGACCTGTCCAACTCAGCTTGGATATCATCTTCGGAATCATGAGTGGGATCCTGAGTAGGAACAGCGGCAGCAGGAGGGGCAGTGAGGTCGAACAACCAGTTGGTACGGTCCTCTGGATGGATGCGGGTGCGGGACGGAAGGATGATGCTTCGGACGGTCTTGCCACGCACAACCAGATGGTATTTCCCGTCAGCTCGGGAGCGGATGAGATGGGAGGCTCTGCAGTGGTCGGTGTCAAGGAACACCGAGGGGATGGACTGGAGGTGCTGGAGGCGGTCGCCAAGGTTCAACCCAAGTGCAATAGTCGTGACAATCCCGCCAAAGTAGAATGGCTTCGAGCCACGGTTGCAGTTGGCCTGAATGTGAGCCAGCAGAAACGGGGCAGCATTGACAGGTTCATTGTTGAAGACGCAATGAAGAAAGAAGAGCTCCTTGGAGTTCACTTTGTGGTTGCTGTCTCTAGCGAAGATAGTGTTACTCAACGCTCTGTGAAAGTACCTGATGGTGGGGTTATGGGTGTGAGTGGCGTGCAGGGAGTCCCAACCATCGGCATTGAGGCCGGTCAACTGATACCACAGCGCGAAGGCTTCGTGCTGGAACTGATCGGTGATGCGGCGATGAGCGTTGTCGCCGCGAGGTAGCTGTAGGATGCCAGCAATCTGGTTTTGGTGCATCTGATAGTTGACGCCAAACATCCGGAAGCAAGCGGCACCTGAATGCTGGTTGAGTTCGCCGCTGCCTGTGACGTAAGTGAACGAACTCAAGAACTCAAGAGTGAGTTGTTCGTAGGTTGGCTGGGGGTTGGTGCAGAGGTTCCAGATGCCTGCTCGTTGAAGCATCCAGGTGACACCTTCAAGGAGTCCGAGCTCCGTAAGCGATGGAAGGTGCGGGTAGTGAGTCGGCTGGAGTGACCTCTGATGAAATGCAATGTATTGTGCTCGTTGTCTTTCGCCTAACTCGCCCTCAGGGAAGGTAATGTTGCTGACATCTGGATTCCTGGCCATTGTTGGAAGTTGGAGAGGTTTCTGAGGTTTTGGTGTTTTTCTGCAGAGAGGGAAAAATGACAGAACGGTGGTAATGAGGTTGAGTTTGGAGTTGAAGTTTATAGTACAATGTGGGGAGGATGAAAATTCGTAGTGGTGTAGGAGTTTGGAAGTTTGAAAGTGATAATGGGGGGAGTGGAAGGGAACACGAACCCTGTTTTATCAGATAGCAGTTCTGGACTGCGTGACGGTCGTCACAAAGGTGTGACGGTCGTCACCCGCGTGACGCTCGTCATGGGGCTGTGACGGTCGTCACAGCAGCAAAATCTGCAGAACGCAGGATTTTGCTATGAGGGCGTACTCGTGGTGATTTTAAAGCTTAGTATTGATACGGTGATGTAATATAACAGCCAACAAACAACAATTAATCCGAAAACAGAATAGTTAAATAAAAACTAGAATTGAAATAACATAAAATTGAAGCAAGTGTATGTAGTACATAATGAAAACGAACAATGCGAAAAATCCAAATGATTAAATGAAACTAAACTAAACTAGACTAAACTGAAACTACTGCTAAGAACTAATAACTAATCTTTTCGTGCCTTCAACTCATCGAATTTCTGCGAATAGTAGTCGAGTTGGTCGCAGACTAGATCTATGAAGCCTACCAGTTCGCTGTGCATGCCTGCGATATCAGCTTTTACATTAGTCAGAGCTTTATCAACGTCTTCCAATCTGAGTAACACGGTATCCATTTTGTCGGTGGTCTCCTCAGGGATAGGCTCAGGATAAGTATTGTAGTGCGAAGGAGTCATAGGGTCTACTTCAGTTTCAGAGGCAGCGTCCTCATAGTACATATAGTCGTGTGCCTCAGAGATGTGGTCACTGTCATACATATAGTTCTGGGGTGTTGACTGTGGTGAAGGAGGTCCCATAGGCTCATCCAATTCGTAGAGCCAGTTATCCTTGTTGTGGATGCTTGTCATCAGATGATCAGGCAGTGTGAATAGTTGTACTGGTTTTTCGTTAATAAGGTACTCATACAGTCCAGGTCCCATAGTCCCTAAGATGCGCCTGTTAAAGCAGAATTGTATGTTCATGGGTCTGACGGTACCAAAATGAGTGTTGGCATTTAAATGGAATCTAAGGCCAAGCTCGTGGGCAATCATTACTAGGCCTCCTATGAGAATAGGTGTCTGAGGTTCCAGCGTGAGGCGTTTGAAAGATCGCATCATGAAAGGCACTGCATTTACTGTCTGTCCCTGAGAAGCACAGAGCATGATGAATAACTCTTCCTTAGACACTGCAGTAATATTTTCTTCTTTTCCAAACAAGGTGTGAGCTAGTATCTTATGGAAGTATCTGAATGCTGGGTTATGAATGTCATCATTGTGCATTTTGTCTGGTTCAGGGTGATAGTCGCCTGTGATTCTACCCCAGAAGTGATCGAGTTGCAAATCAATATCGTCATCTTCTGCACTGATGAACACATGCGGTCCGCTAGGGAATCCTAGGAGGTTAGCTAGTGACATCCGGCTATGAGTTTGGTCCATTCCAAACAATCTGAAGGTAATCAACTCTGAGCGGGTTCCAAAACCATAGTTGGGTGTGTATCTGAAAGAACTAAGGAATTCATAGGTAAGATCCTTGTAGGTAGCGAAACGTGTTTTCAGAGCAGTGTTCTCCCAACCTAGCTGATTGAACAGGTATTGAATGCTATCTGTGATCCCTAGTTTATCCATAGTAGCCTTATCATAATACAGCGTTAAGGCGAATTCTGTTTTGGTCAGTGCTGCAAATCTTGCCTTTTGAGCGAGTCCTCTGAAGTGAACCTTTGTGAAATCGTACTCGGCCATATTCGCAGGTAATTCGAAGAAAACAAAAGGAATGTTTTGAAGACTTTAAAAATCCTGAAAAGTTTGAAACAGGAAATTGAAGTCAGGATTTTTAGAAACGAAAAGTGGTAGAAACAAAAGACAAAAGAGAAAAAATAAAATAAGAATGAAAGTGCGAAAATGAACGAAAGTAGAAAGTAGTAGTAATTTTAGAATTTTTGTTGGATTTTTCAAAGTAAAATTTGAAAGAAAAGTGAAATGCAATAACGAGGGAAAATTTTGGGTTGCCTCCCAATAAGCGCTGTTTTTAACGTCTAAAGCCTGACGATAGCTTGGTGAGAAGCTATTCGGGTGTCTGAGCTGGAAGCTCAAGCAATGTTATATTGCTTACTTGAGGACTGTTGTCGTTCTTATTGTAATGTTTTAGACGTTGCCCGTTTACGATAAATGGGGCATTTGTCTTATCGGTAATTTCAACAGCTCCACTCTGAAGTACTTTAGTCACTTCATAGGGTCCAGACCACCTAGATTTTAGTTTACCTGGGAAGAGTTTTAATCGTGAATTAAAGAGCAATACGATGTCTCCCACACTGAATTGTTTCCTGATTGAACGTTTATCATGCCACTTTTTAGTTCGTTCTTTGTAGATACGGGCATTTTCGTAAGCGTCTAATCGAAGTTCTTCCAACTCGTGTAAGTTCAAGATTCGCTTTTCTCCTGCCTCGGTGTAGTTGAAGTTGAGTGTTTTAATGGCCCAAAAGGCCTTGTGCTCTAACTCTACAGGGAGATGGCAGGATTTACCGTAAACTAATTTATAGGGGGTAGTACCTATTGGTGTCTTAAATGCGGTCCTATAGGCCCATAAAGCTTCTTGTAGCTTCGATGACCAATCTTTTCTCGAGGTAGCGACAGTCTTTTCCAAGATCTGTTTTATTTCTCTGTTCGAGACCTCTACTTGTCCGCTAGTTTGCGGATGATAGGGTGTAGCTACTCGGTGTCGGACTCCATATCTAGAGAGAAGTTTATCGAATATTCGTGATATGAAGTGAGATCCGCCGTCACTAATGACGAGTCTGGGTACACCGAATCTAGGAAAGATTGTGTTCTTGAAGAGTTTGATTACTACTCGTGCGTCGTTTGTTGGAGCAGCTATGGCTTCTATCCATTTAGACACGTAATCGACAGCGACGAGTATGTAGTTATTTCCAAAAGAAGGAGGGAAAGGTCCCATGAAATCTATTCCCCAGACGTCGAAGATTTCTACCTCTAAGATTCCTTTCTGAGGCATTTCATCGCGTCGTGAGATGTTGCCAGTTCGTTGGCATCTATCGCACTTTTACACAGCGATGTGAACGTCTTTCCAGAGATTAGGCCAGAATAGGCCGGCTTGGAGAATCTTAGCGCACGTCTTGGACGTACTAGCATGACCACCATATGGTGCTGAGTGGCATTGGGAAATAATATTTTCTATTTCTTCCTCTGGGACGCAGCGACGATATATGTTGTCGGCCCCTCTCTTGAAGAGTAGGGGTTCGTCCCAATAATAGTGTTTCAGATCGTGGAAGAATTTCTTCTTTTGCTGATAAGTAAGATCTGGTGGAAGCACGCCCGCAGCGAGGTAATTAACGATGTCAGCATACCAAGGTAATGTGACTTGGGCATAGACGGCTTCTACGGCTTTTTCGAATTCTGGATCTCCCGAGATTGAGCTGGGTATGTCACTTTCTAATTTGGCTATCAGACGTTCGTACGGGAAATCGTCATTTATCGGTACTGGTTCGTGTTTGATGCCTTCTATTCGGGATAAGTGATCCGCAACAACGTTCTCGGTTCCTTTCTTATCTTTAATTTCTAAGTCAAACTCTTGTAATAACAGGATCCATCTCAATAGTCTTGGTTTGGCATCCTTTTTGCTTATTAGGTACCTTATGGCAGCGTGGTCTGTGTATATTATGATTTTTGCTCCTACTAAGTAAGAACGGAATTTGTCAAGCGCAAATATAACTGCTAGAAGTTCCTTTTCTGTGGTAGCGTAGTTCATTTGGGCAGGATCTAAGGTCCTACTGGCATAGTAGATAGCAAGGAGTTTCTTGTCCTTCCTTTGTCCTAGAACTGCGCCTACAGCGTAATCACTCGCGTCGCACATGATTTCAAACGGTAGTCTCCAATCGGGTGGTTGCATGATTGGTGCGGTGATAAGGGCTGATTTCAATGTTTCGAATGCTTTTAAACAGTCGTCGTCGAAGACAAACTCAGCATCTTTCATTAACAGGCCGGTCAGAGGTTTCGTGATTTTCGAGAAATCTTTTATAAATCTTCTGTAGAAACCGGCATGTCCTAGAAAACTCCGTATTTCTCGTACGGATTTGGGAGGTTGGAGATCTTTTATAATCTCTATTTTAGCTTTGTCTACCTCAATCCCTCTATCTGATATGACATGTCCTAGAACTATTCCTTGTCGGACCATAAAATGGCATTTCTCCCAATTTAGGACGAGGTTTACTTTTACGCAATGTTCTAGTACCATTTCTAAGTTTTGTAAGCATCCTTCGAAACTTTGTCCACATACCGAGAAATCGTCCATAAACACTTCCATAATGTCGTCTAGGAAATCTGCAAAGATTGCCATCATGCATCTTTGGAAGGTTGCTGGAGCGTTACAGAGTCCGAACGGCATTCGGCGGTAAGCAAAAGTACCGTAAGGACAGGTGAATGTAGTCTTTTCTTGGTCATCAGGATGGATGGGAATTTGGAAGAAGCCTGAGTAACCATCTAGATAGCAGAAATATGAATGTTTGGCTAGTCTTTCCAACATTTGGTCTATGAAGGGTAACGGGAAGTGATCTTTGCGCGTAGCCTTGTTAAGCTTCCTATAATCAATACACATCCTGCTTCCAGTCACGACTCTTTTGGTTATTGATTCGCCTTTTTCGTTTTTAACCACCGTGACTCCTCCTTTCTTTGGTACGACATGAACTGGGCTAACCCATTCACTATCGGAGATCGGATAGATGATTCCTGCATCTAGTAATTTCTTTACTTCATCTCTGACTACAGTGCTCAGGATGGGGTTCAGTCTTCTCTGATGCTCTCGAGAGGTTTTAGAGTCTTCCTCTATTGTAATTCGATGCATACAGATCGAAGGGCTTATACCTTTTAAATCGCTTATGTTATAGCCTAACGCGGTGGGGTACTTCTTTAGGACTTCTAATAGCTTTTTGGTTTCTGGTTGTCCTAAGTCGGCGTTGACTATCACTGGTCTTTTTAGTTCATCGTCTAGAAATTCATATCTAAGGTTTTTGGGTAGTGTTTTAAGTTCTAAAGATGGGTTCTTCGGACCTGGCATATGGTTTGGGGTCAGTGCAAAGCTTTCGCTTAGGCTGTCGTCTTTATACGGTTTACGCCAATTGTCGTCTTCAGAAATGTCAGGTATTTGAATCTTTATTATTTCTGAATACGTGGTCTCTTCATTTTCAAGTTCTCTTATGCATTCGTCAATTTCATCTACTAAATAGCAGGTATCGTCTATTGCTGGTGCTTGTAAGAACTTGGTGAGAATGAACTCTATCTTTTCTTCTCCTACTTCGAATGTTAGCCTTCCTTTCTTCACATCTATAATGGATCCGGCTGTAGCTAGGAACGGTCTTCCTAGGATAATTGGGGTTACAGTGTCCTCCTTGATGTCCATGATTATGAAGTCGGTTGGAATGTAGAATTGTCCTATGCGTACTGGAACGTTTTCCAGTATCCCGACGGGGTATTTTACTGATCTGTCAGCTAATTATACGGACATTTTGGTTGGCCTGAGGTCTCCCATATTCAGCTTTTTGCATATAGATAAGGGCATAACACTGATACTAGCTCCTAAATCGCATAGAGCTTTGTCTATTACGAACTTTCCTATGACGCAGGGTATGGAGAAACTACCTGGGTCTTTTAATTTAGGAGGCATGCGGTTCTGAATAATAGCGCTACACTCTGCAGTAAGTGTAATTATTTCGTTATCCTCGATCTTTCTCTTATTCGACAGGATCTCTTTGAGAAATTTAGCGTATGACGGCATTTGAGTTATCGCTTCTGTAAAAGGAATAGTAATATTCAGCTATTTAAGGAGCTCTACAAATTTCTTAAACTGTCCTGAAGTTTTAGAGTTTATTAGTCTTTGCGGATAAGGAATAGGTGGTTTATATGGCGCTGGAGGTGCTTGAGTTTTTTCACTTGCGGTATCCTCCTTCTCGTTGTCCTCCTTCTTCTCTAACTCAGATTCCTTTTCTGCTTGTTCAATTGGTTTCTGTTGCATGGCTGAGTTTTCGGTCCTCGGATCGATCGGTTCGTCCAATTCTTTTCCACTTCTTAGTATTACAGCATTTGCTTGGCCTTTGGGATTCTGTTCGGGTTGTCCAGGAAATGTGCCAGCAGGTGCGGCAGCAGATGCTTGCTGTTGAGCCACTTGTGATATCTGAGTTTCTAACATTTTGTTGTGGGTGGCTAAAGCGTCTACTTTTCCTGTCAACTGTTTAATTTGCTCGCTAGTGTGTATGTTTTGATTTAGGAACTCTTTGTTCGTTTGAGCTTGAGTAGCTATGAACTTTTCCATCATCAATTCGAGGTTCGATTTCCTAGGTGCATTCTGAGCAACTGGTTTCTGATATCCTTGCGGAGCAGTAGGCATTTGCAATGCATTTTTGCTTTTGTAAGAAAAGTTTGGATGACTTCGCCAACCTGGGTTGTAGGTATTTGCGTAGGGATTTCCTTGAGCATAATTTACCTGGTCTGGCGGGATTTCGGCTAGCAATGGGCATTCGGGTGCATTATGAGTGGTGCTTCCGCATAACTCGCAATTTGGAGTTACTGCAGCGACAGTTGCAGTGGGGTTAACGGTCAGTCTATCAATCTTCTGTGCTAGAGCATCTACTTTAGCATTGAACTTTTCAAGGCTACTGATTTCGTACATCCCACCTTTCGCTGTGGTTTTCTCAGTTGGAGTGTGTTCACCTCCCCATTGGCAATGGTTTTGTGACATGTTTTCTATTAATTGATAGGCTTCATCGTATGGCTTATCCATAAGTGCACCGCCCGCGGCAGCGTCTATTGTCAATCTAGTATTGTATAGAAGCCCATTATAGAAGGTATGGATTGTCACCCAGTCTTCTAGACTGTGGTGAGGACATGTTCTCATCATATCTTTGAATCGTTCTGCTTCGTAAAGAGATTCAGTATCTTTCTGTCGAAATCCGTTGATTTGAGCTCTAAGCATAGCAGTTTTGCTTGGTGGAAAATATCTCGCTAAGAAGACGTTCTTCAATTGCTCCCACGTCGTAATGGAGTTGGATGGTAACGATTGTAACCATGTCCATGCTTTGTCTCTAAGAGAGAATGGGAAAAGACGAAGTCTTATCGCGTCTGGAGTTACTCCATTTGCTTTCACTGTGTCTGCGTATTGTACAAACTTCGTTAGATGTTCGTTCGGATCCTCAGTTGCGTTTCCTGAGAATTGGTTTTGTTGTACAGCCGACAGCAATGATGGTTTCAGCTCAAAATCATTTCGGGTAATAGCTGGGGCAACAATGCTACTTCTAGGCTCCATCTGAGATGGTGTAGCGTATGCCTTCAGCGGTTTGTTCGGAGGTCCTTCAGCCATCTCTGGTTCTTCTTCTTCTGATTTGGGAATGGGAGTGAGAGGTTCGGGAGTGTTATGTTTGAGTTGTTTGAGTTGGTACTCAATGATTCTACTTCTTAGATGTAAGAAGCGTTCTAGTTCTGCGACTGAAGGTTTTACGATATCGCTTTGCGGGCGATTTCTTGGCATACAATCGACAGAACTAGTAAAGGAAAAATGAGAATTGTTAACCTAGTCTATACGGCGTAACAGAAGGTTACACTATTGACTAAACGGGTCCCCGGCAACGGCGCCAAAAACTTGATCGCAACTTTCTATGTCTAATACAACTAACTGCAAGTGCACAGTCTATCGCGTAGTAATAATAGATATCGATCCCACAGGGACTCGTAATCAAACTAGTGTTCTCGGGAGTTACTATGTTTAGCTAGGTAGAATATGTTTTAAGGGAATAAGATTGTCACTAAAAGAGGGAACTAAGATTACTATTTAGATTTTAATTAATTTGATCGATACGTAGTAATTGTGTTCTTCAGGGATTTGATAAATTACTGGTGTATGAAATACTTTTCAAAGTTTGTTTAAGCAGAAAATGGAGATTTGAAGATTCTCGTCTCACGATGGTTATTGACGCCAATCATAATCCTAAGGGCCAAACGTACACTTTCGTATCCCGTTCGGGGTTAAAATCATTTTTTTGGAAATCTCTAAGTTCTAATTCATTTTAAAGTGCTTTCGCTGTTATTAAAACAAATGCCTAGTGTTTACTATCTGACCTTACCGCAGCTTTCGCTTGTTGGTTCGTATCTTAATTAATTTCCCACTTTCGTGGCAAAACTACTTTTAAATAAGTTCTCGCTTTCGCGACGAAGTTTATTTCGTGAATCAATTTTAAACACTTAGACCATAGATTACTTTTGTGAAAAGAAAGTTTTCAAACAAGAGTTATCAAATCCCATTCGAATTATTACTATATATCGATTACCTAAGTTTAGCTAGACATGGAATTGGGAAAAACAAAACATAAATAAGAATAATAAATAATAAATTGCGTTATAATAAAACATAAGTCGATCAAAATGAAAACCTGTAAATAATGCCAATTGGCCTTTGGGCAGATCCTCCACAGATGTTGGCAGGATTCTGGTCTTTAGTGCCAATTTGATTGTACAGTACAATAGCAATTACAAAAGAGCGGAAATGGGAATGAGGAAATGTAAAGGGAAATGAATATAAATAAAAACTGGAAAGTAAGTTGCTCTGGAAATTAAATTCGGCAGCACTTCGTGGTATGAATGCAGCCCCCTTTCTGAAGTCCTCTGCTTCCCTTTTTATAGAAGTGGAATCCCAACGGTTATCTCTGAGGATGATGGACTTTGAGGCAGATAATTTAGGGAGTAGTGGTCCACTTAATGGGAATTGGAACTGCTCTTTTGACGTGAAATCTGAGTGGGGCGTTTTTGCCTGCATGACGGTCGTCACAAGGTGTGACGGTCGTCACCCGTGTGACGGTCGTCATGAAGCTGTGACGGTCGTCACATCAGCAAAAACTGATTGATGCGCTTTTCATTGTGTTTTCACTCCTTTTTCATCCATATTTCATCTGAGATTGCTCCTTTTCTTCATGTTGCCTTGTTTAGACGTGATCGTTGAATACCTGCAAAAACATCAGACAAATACACGGAAATAACCCGAAATCGGATCGAAAACGGTTAGCTTTTAGTCGAATTATGCATGAAAATATCTATATGATTTCGTGTTATCACACCCATGGCTTTCAGTCATTCAATTTTGTCTCGACTCCTCATAACTTCCTTATAATTACTAGGTTCTTCATCAAGGACCTCACTTGTAAAAATTAAGGCATAAGCTATGAGATCTACATAACCAAGTCTCTAAGATGGCTTGATGACTCTTCTCAACCTGTCTCTTGCTAGTAGGTAGTCATTATCAGTCTCTTCATCTTCGGCATCAGTTTCTGCTTCTTCTTCGACTTCATCTGGGTCATGCAATTCAGCGTCACTATGCTCCACCTCAACAGGAATCTCTCCCTGTTCTAGCTCTTCTTTAGAAATATTCGAACTTTGACCAACGTCATCAATTTTTTTGAAAGCCATCTCAACTTCATTAATAACTACATCTCGACTTGTGATACACCTCTTGTGACCTGGCTCTAGGAACCACAACCTATAAGCATTGACTCCTTTAAGGTATCCAAGGAAAATACATTTCAGAGCTCTAGGTTTGACCTTGTCTTGCCTAATGTGAGCATAGGCTAAGCATCCAAATACTCTATCGAGACTAGGTGGATGTCCTGACCAGACTTCTTCAAGTGTCTTCATTCCCAAGGCAGTCGAGGGACACATATTTATCAGGTAAGCTGTAATTATAACAACTTCTGCCCCAAAACACCTTCTTCAATCCTGCACTTACTAACATACACCTCACCCTTTCTAGAATGGTTCGATTAAACCTTTCAGCCAAAACATTTTTTCGGTGAGTCCCTGCAAAAGGTATGTGCCTTACAATACCATATGCAACACAATAGTTATCGAATGCCTCATTACAAAATTCAATACCATTGTCGGTCCTCAACCTCTTAACCTTCCTGCTAGTTTGGTTTTCGACCAGAATCTTCCAACTTTTGAAATTTTCAAAAGTTCCATCCTTAGTCTTCTGGATGAATACCCATAACTTTCTAGAGTAATCATCAATTATGGATAGAAAATACTTTGCACCAGAAAGTGAAGGATTCCTTACAGGCCCCCAAAGATCAGCATGAGTGTAATCTAAGGATCCATGTATTCTTTGTTTACCTTTGTTAAACTTCATTCTACAGGATTTATAATATACAATAAAACTCCAGTTTTTCGACCTTGTCACCACCCAACATCTTTTGTTTCGACAATTCGACCAGGCCTCTTTCACTGACATGGCCAAGTCTCTTGTGACATAGCTCAGTCTTCGACACAGGTCAAAAACATGTTTATTGACTTAAGTCCCCAATCAATTGGGTAGTTCAAAAAACTTAATCACTTGGCTCGGCCTTGAGATAATCTTTAAGATGTAAAAATGATTAAAAAATATTTTTAAGTGTGTGTGTGTGTGTGTGTTAGAGAGAGAGAGAGAGGGGGGGGGAGAGAGAGAGAGAGAGAGAAAGAGAAAGAGATAGAGAGAGAGAGTTGCCTTAGTAGATTATTTCTGCCAAGAATTGTGAATTATGTTGTTGTACCATATTAAAAACACTATTCAGTAGATAAGCAGATCATTCTATCCCAAGGTTGGGCTGTAACAACTGAAGGCCATTGGTTATTTCCTATGTGAGTAACATAGGTAGTATTGGAGATCGAAGCAATGGTTTACCTTGTTGAATTTGTTGTGTAGGCTCGAAGAACAAAAGAGCATGGAGCACTTCTTGATTAACTATCAGTGGAGCAGTATCTTGTTATGAGGGATTGGAAGAAGATGCTACTAGGACTAGATCATTCTCTATCTAAGAAGGAGGAGATGGAGCTTTAGCAGCTTTGATGACGGTTTGTCGTTGAACAGAGTATCGAGTGACTTTGAATGCTGCCATGGTTGATGAATCAAAAGATGGGTTTGTTGGGTGCTCAAAAAAGATCACGAAGCTTCAAGAACAAAGATAAAAAAAAATGGAGATCTAAACTTTCTAAGAAAAGAGATTTGGATCTCTAGATCAAAGGAATTAGATTTCATGGAAATACATGGGATTTAGATTTCGATTCTCATCGATGATGTCATTTTTTTGTTGGTGGAATCAGAATTGTTCGGTGAGCGATTCAGTAATGTTCCACTACGGTGGACTTGAGCTTCTGGTGAGACGAGTAAGGGCTGACTTGTATTGTTAGTACTTCAACACTTAAGTCAAAAAGAGAATGAAAATTAATGTGAGTGTGAGAATATATTTGAATACCTGAGAGTTGTGTGCCTTTCACCTCATATACTAGGGGCAGTGAAAAATGCATGTAAGGGACACAATGTACACGTGGACAACCGTCTGATTTATCTAGATGGTGGGTGATGCATCAATGGGTGGACTTGTCTACTTTTGGTGGAAACGAGGATGTTTATGTTCCTCATGTTCGCTCCCTTTATTCTTTCCACTAGGTCTTTCACTGTAGGCCTTGCAGGTGGCCAAGAACATCTTTGTATGGCTTGCAATCAACTGCGTAAAATTTGTCTTTTTTTGTCAGCACACAAAATAGTAATAATCACTTAAATTTATAAAAAAAAACATGAGTATCAGGTTCGAACCCTGATTATAACGTCAAACTTAATCATATGGGATTTTCAACCAACATTTAATTTATTCTTATGTGTAAATATATCAAACGCGCTCATTCCAGTCACGAGTTTGTAATTAACGAGATTGTTCTTTCCATCCTTAGGGGTACTCCCACACCCGGTGAAAAGTAAAAAAATGTATCTAGAATCTGGAAATGCATCTCCAAAAGCACCTAAGATTACACCAACAAAAGCGTTGCAAGTGAGACACCTCTATTTTGCCTTAAAAAATGCCTGGAGATACATCTTTAAATTCTGGAGATGTATCTCTGTAAGGTGTTAAAATTGACACTTTAACGAACATTGTAACATCGTTGACATGGAAACACTTGGTTGACTCTTTCTGAGTGTCGCCCTTAATCAATTTTGTTTTTATCTCCATATACATTAGCATCAATTTGGTTCTAATTCAGTGAGGAGTTCATTATCTCCAAACTCAATGATTTTGTGTAATTTGCTTTAAATTTTTTTCTTTTTTTGCATCTGCATTCAAACACAAATTTTTAAGAACATTTATGGGTACTTCATGTGTTTGTTTCATTATTCTGAATGCATTACTGTAATCGAGTCATTAACCAAATTCACATTATCAAAATCATAAGTATAACTATCAAATTCATCATTCATCTGAACATGCATTTGAAAAAACTTAGATCTTGAGCTTATAAATAAATTAAATGGTAGCAAGTCAACCTTAAAATAAGTAACTTAAACATAAGAAAATAAGAATTGAACATTACTACTTCAAAGTGTCATTCATACATCATTGATTTAACATTTTATGGGGATACTTCTCTGGAATTCGGAGATGCATCTTCGAACATTTTTTTTTAATAAAGTAGTAAGTCAGCCTTAAAATAAGTAACTTGAACATAAGAAAATAAGAATTGAACATTACTACTTCAAAGTGTCATTCATACATCATTGATTTAACATTTTACGGGGATACTTCTCCGGAATTCGGAGATGCATCTTCAAATATTTTTTTTTGAATAAAGTAGAAGTGTCTCACTTGCAATATTTTTGTTGGTGTGATTTTAAGTACATTCGGAGATGCATCTCCGAATACAAGAATAACATTTTTGAATTTTTAGAAGTGTGGATGACACCCTTAAATAGTGTAAAGAGTAAACTCTAAAATTAAATTATAAACTACTCACAACATGTTTGAAAATTGACCTTGTCAAAATAAAGCGAACCTTAATTGCTTTTAAAAATTCGATCAAATTATCAAAGTAAAGGAGATGTTTTTTTTAATTAAAAATAGTACACTGATAGTGTAAATCAGTCTTACATAGTCATCCAAAAGATTCATATTTCAGCCATATCACACAATTAATTTAAAAATATCAAGGTGACATCATAATACATAATAATATAATAATAATTAATAATAATTGATAACAGTATAAAATTATTTTACAATGTCGGTCTATATTTTTTTTTTGTAATGTCTTGCTTACATCCTTGAGACATTGACTTTAATATAATTTATTATTTATTATTTGGTACTTGAAGAAAGTCAATTTGTAGTAGTTGATGTAAAAAATCACTAAACAAACTCTAAATCCAAACAACTCCCATCTGATGTATTTATCTTTGGAACCTTTCCCTTGATTAGTTGAACCAAACATTTTGCCAATGAAATTTCATCTTTTCTACATGTAAACCCCTTAAACTTTATCACTTTTAAATGCTCCAATTTTGTGCATTTAGTTGCTTGCATTGAGAATGAATTGGATCTTCCAGCTGAATAACTTTCATCATCAATCTGCATCTCAATTAGATAAAAAATAATAATAATATGAAGAACAATAAGTAGAATAATTAATCCTTAAGAAAGAAAACATACCGTCACAAAAAGTTGCTCTAAGGAAGGACATAGTTTCAAGAAGGAGAATAATCCATCCATGAAATATTCATCTTTGTAATAGCTATCAACCCAACATAACTCTCTTAAATTGTAGAAATTAAAGCATCCATATGGAGGAGAAATTGATGGCCATATTAATTCCTACAAAGAAAATCTTATAAGGTTAAATAGAAAATCTCATCGAGACGGAGAGAATCACAGATAACAGCAAAACCCTCTTTTAAAGAAATTTAACATTGGTATGTGTTCAGGGCTGAGTTCGAACACAGAACCTCTCATTCAAGTATTCTTGAATAAAGAAAATCAAAGATTGAGAATGCGAGAAATTTAAATTATAGATATTATTATCTGATTTTAAATTAGTCGAGACTATTTATAAATAAATTTGCAATAAAGGGTATACCTCAAAAGTCCATCTACAAAGTGTAAGAGCTTGAGAATTCTTTATTGTCAACAAAGTTGCATCAAAATCCTTACTCACAATTCTTCCACAACTTGGTCCTAATCTAAAATCAAGAATAGCATCACAAAGATTGAAATGAAATTCAGGCATAATCCAAGGAAGTGATCCTCTATATTGAAATGATTTGAGTTTAGAAGTTTTAAGATGAAGAGACTTCAACTCCAAGCAATCCAAAATTGTTAACTTGTGAAGCTCAAAGTTAGAGTCAATACTCAAAGATTTCAATCCATTACATGAAACGATCACCAAATTCTCAAGATGATCCAACCTTGAAACAATAGATGAAGCTACTTCACTAGTTAAATAGCTTATTGATTTCAAGTAAAGAGTTTTGAGTGAGAAAATATTGTTGTAGGTTATATTTTTTTCCTCATTGAGTTTGAATTGAAGTTCATAATGTTTTTGAATATTTTCAATGATGAACTCTTTCTTCAAAGGAGAGAAGTTGAAATCTAGTAGAAGCTTAGTACTATTAGCAATAGTAGCTAATAATACATGATCTTGATCATAGTGGAGTTGAAGCTTTCTTGGATGTTTCAATGGATCAAAATCATCAAAACTTGTGAGAAATTTGGCAAGAATATTAGTGATGTCTTGTTTTGTTCCATGTCTAACAATGGCTTCATTCCATAAGTCTCTCCACTTTGTTGAAATGAGGATGGTTTCCATTGATGATTCATTTGGGAGAAAAGAAACTATGTGACCAAGAATTTCTTTTGGTAAATTGCTTAAAAAATCACTTGTTGTATTGTGTTTTTCCATATGGAACTTGTTTTTTGGAAATGCTTTTTTTAATCAATTAAAATATAACATGACATTTGTATTAATAACTTCAAAAGAAACTCCAAATATTTAATGGGGGTGTGGATAAGATATAGTTTTAAATATGAATTTAATTTTACAAATTTAGAGTGTTAAAAAAATCATATAAACTATACGTTTTCGACGTACAAGTACAATTACAGAAATTAATAGCAAAAAATTAACAGTGTTACGTGTTCATAATCAAGTTCGAACTCAAAAAATCTAGTTAAGTTAAAAAAGACTTATCATATTCATTCAAATATTCTTGAGATATAGTATTAAAATTTAATAGAAAAAAATATTTTGTCCATATAATTTTTTAAATTTGATTCTTTTTAATATAACAAAATAAAAATTTATTATAAGTTTTTGAAGACATTTAAAGTTATGTGAATGAGCAAAATAAAGTATATCCGTTTTGGAAATTATTAAATGCTATTTGAATCCAATTTATTGTAGCAACAAGTAATGTCAACTTTATCTCATTTAATTTTAATCTTTAACTAGAAAGGCTTAATTTTGTTCAACTTACTAATAGTGATGTCAACTTTATCTCATTTAATTATGGAAACAAAGAACTTTGAGCCTAATTAGTACTCTTTTTGGGATTGGTTTGTTATAGAATGCAATTCATATTTTTACGGTTTAATTGCTAAATTGATGCTCATTACTTTATAGTGTATGAGGTGATGGATCTATATGGTATACCTAATAGTCACACAATATTGAATTATTATTGTTCATCTAACAACTTATATTGCAAATTATCCTCTTCAACTACTTATTCCCTCTTCAACATTTATATATCAGTCCATACAAAATTCTACTCAGACTCCGATAGGTCTTTGGTGTCTCTGCTAATAGATCAGGATAATATGATTGATCGCCCGAATTAATCGGATACCACATTTTAGAAATCACTACTAGTGAGAGGCTCATGACCATCTTCACCAATGAAGATATTATCATAGATGATAGCAGCAATAGCTGCACCAATAAATGGGCCGGCCCAATAGACCCAATGATGAGTCCAAGTCCAGCTAACAACAGCAGGCCCAAAAGAAACAGCTGGGTTCATTGATGCACCATCAAATGCTCCACCAGCTAAGATATTTGCACCAACAATGATACCAATTGCAACGGGAGCAATGATTCCTATGTTGCCTTTTTTTGGATCCACTGCTGTTGCATAAACTGTGTATACTAACCCAAATGTCATCACAATTTCAAAAACTAGTGCGTTCCATACTGATACGTCTGAGGATAATGCAAATGCTGATGTCTCCTGAAATATTCAAATTACGCAATATTACTACAAATCTATATAATGTTCACACTTCAGATTAAAGTGTGCGCTCTCGGCCAATTGGTCGGGCCAAAATTGATAGGTCAACACATTTTTTAAACTAACCGGACGACATATATATTACTTTCACGAGTTTGATCTAGTTTTAAATATGGAATAGTTACCATTTTAGATATATTAGTTATTAAAGATGAATGGTTACCATTCCACCAGTAGCAGACTTGAGAAGAATGCAAGCAACAACTGAGCCAAGTAACTGTGCAATCCAATATAACATGCTTCTCAAAAGTGTGATGTTTCCACCAATGAAGGCACCAAATGTGACTGCAGGGTTGACATGACCACCAGAGATGTTGGCTCCAACAGAAACAGCAACGAATAGTCCAAATGCATGAGACAGTGATGCAGCTATTAGTCCAGCAGGTGTTGCGGGTCCATTATTTGTAATTTTGTCTGCCAAAATAACCAACAATCAATCACTTATTTCACTGCCAAAACAACCAATAAATGTAAGTTTTTGTGAGAGTGGTGCTCACTGTAAGCCATGCCAGAGCCTTGACCAGCAAAAACAAAAATGAGCATAGAGAAGAATTCAGCAAATGCAGCTCTAATTGCATCAGGTTGCCCGGCTTCTCCGGGAGACCCAATTGCAATTCTATGGATTGGCATTATTAATACTAATCACCTCAAGAATTAAGAACCTAAACAAAAAAATACAAGATCAGATTCCTATGTGTTTGTTGATTTTATTTAGTTTTTGTAAGGTTTGGTTGAAATTAAGTGAGGAAAAACAATGAGAACTTTGTTTGGTGTTTATATAAGCCATGCATGCATGCAGGTAGTGAAGTGAGTGTGACACTTGGTCATGGTTTTGACATGTATGTGGATGTGATGTGATATAGCTGCATCTGAAATTGGAGATTAATGTTGGGTAATGTGTTAACCCAAAAGGGACGGGTAGCCAAACATTTGAGGACAAACACATCTCATCAAGTTTAAATTTTTGTTAGAAACTAGTTTATTCTATTAAAATCAATAAGAATTTCTTTTATTAGTAAATTATCCTACCCTTGAATTTTTAATCAAAAAATGTTTTTTTTATCAATTAGTTTCATGTTTTAACATAAAATAAATTGCACAAGAATGTTTTATCTGAAATTGGAGATTAATGTTGGGTAATGTGTTAACCGAAAGTGACGGGTAGTCAAACATTTGAGGACAAACACATCTCATCAAGTTTAAATTGTTGTGAGAAACTAGTTCATTCTATTAAAATCAATAAAAATTTCTTTTATTAGTAAATTACCCTACCCTTGAATTTGTAATCAAAAAATGTTTTTTTTAACAATCAGTTTCATGTTTTAACATAAAATAAATTGCACAAGAATGTTTTTAATTTTTAGAGATGAGCAAATTACACCTATAATTCTCACACGTTTAAAATTTTGAATTCCAACTCAAACAAAAATATTCAGAAATGGGCAATGAGTAAGGCTTGTGCAGTGTACTATAGTACTAGTCTCTATATTCGCAATTTGAAAAAATTTGCACACCCGATCTCATATATGCATGGACACAAATCTTCGAGTAAAATACAAAAATAGAAATTTTGTAAACAAGTTTTTGCGCATAGATTTGGCAAGTGAACGAGATCATTTAACTAAGTATTTGTATGAAATAATAAATAATTTCTTCCAACTTAATCACTAAATTCAAATTCATTCCTAAACATGCAGCACTAGTTCAGTCCAAGTCAAGAGATTAGTCTCAATTGCACCCAGTTTCTAAAAAAAATGAACGTGATAATTTATTGTATCAATGGAAAATAGTGCAGCTGTCGCATTCTTTCAGTCATCCAGTTTGATAAATAGAAAAACTTTATGCAAGTAAAAAAAAAGTTCAAACAAAATTATTTTTGTATTTTACTCGAAGATTAAACAGTTAGGCATTATAGAATGCACTAATATTTTTGGCGAATACACTTGAAAATTTGCATCCATTATATTCAAATAAACACTCGTAATTCAAACAGAAAAAGCAATGCCTTCTAAACTATTGCTATATATATTTTATATATACAAAGGCTACATCTCTTTGTTCAGAATTCTCTACAATTATCACAAGTTGAATAAACAAAATTACAGTAAAGAATAAGTTTATATCATCCATGCATGGGTTAGGGAGAATGAAAAGAAATCCTGAGAAGGAGTCACCACAGCAGAATTAGTGTTTGATTCCATCCTCTATTGAGAAACAAATCAATACAATGGATAGAAAACACCCCAAGTCGCCACCAAAGAATCCGCCAGAATCGAAAACCAACCAAACGCAAAAATTCTATATACTTAAACCCTACTATCTCTTCCTCCTACAGTATCTCTCCTATGCCTACTAATGCAGAGAGCTAATGCAAGCCCAAACATAATATCCACCAGATATTCTTGAAAATAATAATTCAGGGGCTCATCTCAAGCAGAAAATCAAATATGCACATGAACCAACATTCGTAGCATTCACTCATATCACATACTCCCGTACTAACTAAGCCGATGCTGACGCATGGCCTTACCAAAATGAGGTTGCATCAATCGGACATACAGACCATTCTTTGCAACCAACGAATCATGACTCCCTTCTTCCACTATCCGTCCTCCATTAAGCACTACAATATTGTCCACGTGCCTCATCATTGCAGCTCTATGGGCTATTAAAATAGTGGTCTTGTTTCCCATTATTAGTGTGTCTAGAGCTTCTTGTATCACTCGGCTTGACTCGGATTCAATTGATGAACTTGCTTCATCCAACAATAAGATAGGTGCATTTTTTAGTACTACTCTTGCAATTGCGATTCTCTGTTTCTGTCCTGGGGTTAAGTCAACACCTCTCATCCCAACATGAGTGTCATAACCGTGAGGCAAACTGCTAATAAAATGATGAGCATTTGCTATTCTTGCTGCTTCTTTCATCTCAGCTTCACTGGCATTGTGTCTTGCATAGATAATGTTTTCCCTTATGGTTGTTGAGAAGATAATAGGTTCCTGCTGAATCAGACCGAGGTGGCTCCTCAACCATCTCAAGTTATAGAGCTTTAAATCCCTTCCGTCCAGTAAAATTTGGCCCGCAACTGGATCATAAAATCTCTGCATCAAAGATATTATAGTGCTCTTTCCTGACCCTGAAACGCCAACAACAGCAACTGTTTGGCCTCCATTCATTTTCAGACTAAAATTGCTCAATACTAACACTTCAGGACGTGATGGATAACAAAAATCGATATTTTTTAACTCGATGCTTCCATATACATTGGGTGGCTTCAAAGCTTTGTTATCGTCAGGATCAATTTTAGGCTCACGGTCTATAATGTCAAACACTGATATGAGGGATTTCCGTCGTTTAAGTATGTAAGGAGCCAATCCAAAAGGCTCCACAAGGGCAAATGTGGCGAAGGAGAAAACCATGTACTCCCTCAGTGCAGTGGATGGATTGATGTAACCATTCTTAATACATATTGCAGTGTACCAAAGTAGAAGGGCATTACAAGCAAAAAGTAGAAACTGTGAAAAGCCAAATGCAAAACCAATCCCCATCCCATGAAGAAAGCTCTGCTTAAATATTTTCTTTAACTGCAGCCTATAGAGCTCCATTACCTTATTTCCGGCACAAAATGCGACAACAGTGTATATATTTCTAACTGCATCTTCAAGAACCAACGATGCTTTTCTGTGCATTTCTTGTATGCCTCTTGAAAATCCAGCTAGCCACAATTTCTGCAATATTGAAGCAGGTTGTAATTAATATAGATTTTATGCAAGATTAAAGTAAATCAACTAAACTCTCATATTGATCGTTACAATCATTAGCAAGTCATTCATAAAATTAAGGGAAAAAACATTATGTTGTGTGTTGTGGATCTCACTTTCTCATAGTAGGTCTTGACTTCTTTATTTGGATGAGCAGGTCATAATTTAATATCATTAATTAATATGTAGGATAATATTTTTACAGAAACTGACAATTAACCCAAACATGAAATCTTAAACTAGCAACCAATCATGTTGACATTGATGCTGCAAGGAAATACAACAACAATAACCAAAGTTTTTTACCACTATGTCAAGTTGCTGCAAGGAAATACAACAACAATAACAAAAGTTTTTTACCGCTATGTCGAGTTGCTACATGGATCGAACAATTCTTGACACTACAAAGAGATGATGTAATAGCATACTAATACAAAGACAAAAGTCCGAATTTCATGAAGCACAAAATTAGCCATAGACACTGTCAAATTAAGCTGATTATAAACCAATAATAGATCAACTGAAATATGCAGTTACTGCAACAACACAGAAATTTCATTATCAATGTTTGTAATCACAACAGAATATTTGTTGAGTTTTCATGCTAAAAAAAGTTGTGATGCTTAATTTTGGAGGCAAATAAATCTAGAAAAAACAAATTAAAATTACTCTTTTTTTCCTTTCCTTTTAAAGTATTTCTAAGTCTAACATAATGCAGACATCTCTAGGTTTTGTATTTGTTATGTCTCCCAAAAGTCACAACATTCTTGCTGTAAATTTATACTATTTGTCACAATAAAGAATGAATAGAATGAACGAAAACGATAATGTGCCATTAACACGACATCAGCAAAATAAAATCACACAATTCTGGATCAGCATTCATGTTTCGCTCATAAACGGATATTTGTATGAATTATAAAATTTTAAAATCACTGGCTCTTGCTAGAGGTATAAGTTTCGACAAAAAGAAAAGGCACAGCAAAGAAATATAGAATAAGTCCAATCATAAGGTATGTTAGCTCGAAAAATATTCATGTTAGAGTCTCTATGACCTGGTGGTTTAGAGATTAATCCCTGTTGTCCACATTCAGCTAAATATCAAATTCAATTTAACACAAAATAATATGGATTTAGGCACTGTCTCTCGCATAAGGGACATGTTAGCTTCTAGGATATTTGGTTCATAGCAAGGGAAAATTGTAATATTTGGAAAACCAGAAGTGCAGGTGCAAACCTGGGCAACTGCAGAAATACAGAGAATTGGAAGGGTTGCACAAGCCACCAGTGCTAACCGCCAGTGCAGCACAGCACCAATGAGAAGGCCAACAATAACTGCAGCACTGTCTTGTATAAATATGGAAAGTCGATTGCTAAAAGCAGCTCGTACAAAAGTAGCATCATTGGCCAATCTCATGGATAAATTGTCTGCACTGTTTTCCTCATCATCAAACCATCCTACTTCATTCCGTAGCATGGCTGCCATGTTAATGAAACAGATAAAAATGTTCACAAGTCCCATTTTTTAAATAAAAAAAAAATAGCAAAAGGCTGAGCTATGCACCTGAGAACATCATTCTCCTAACTCGTTCTGTCATTTTCTCTCCCATAATACCAAAATAGAAATGCTGCAAAAAGTTGGCAATAACTGTTACTATACCCATGCCGCCAATGATCAAGCACCACTTGTCTATCTCTTGTTCTAAGTGATGTTGATTATCAATTCTGTAGTAAGCTGCCACCACAAGGCCAATAACATAAGCCAGGAGGGGATTGAAAGAACCAAAGGCGGCGGCACCAATGCTTCCTAACACAGCATAAAGCCACTCTGCAGAACTAAGTTCGGCCAACTTCCGAAGTGAGGGTGGTTTCCGCTGCTGCACTTCCCTTTCTTCTCTCAATGCAACTGAGGCATCATCAGAATGACTATGTGGTCTACTAAAACTTTGTGAATGGGAACGTTCTTTTTTAGGATCAGATGTTAAAAGTGGTGAAATGGGGGATTCTGGGCCAGACCCATTTGATTTTTGTCGATGCAAAGACTGTATATCAATTTTGGGTAACTCTGGCAGTCTCATTTCAAAACTATCCTGCCTTCTTATTGATGGCTCCTTATCAGCTGCATCTAGAGCATGACCATTTTCCAGCATCATCTCAGGAGGTGGGCTCAGGTCTTTAGGTGATTCTTGAAAGTTATAGATGACATCTGAAGGTCGCGAATGTGATACATTTGAAATTCTTTGAAGAGAGGGTGACTTTGTCATTTTGGGGGATGATGGTTCGTTGAAGCTATGGCTCGCTGAAGAAACCTTCTCAATTTGTAATGCTGCATTCTCCTTGTAGTTTCGAGCAGGCATCCTAGGTGATCATTAAAAAGTAAAATGTGATCAGGATACACACAAAAAAATGTGAATATTGCTAGTTCATTATTCTATGTCTTGCCACTTTCTTCATCCTTATATTTGTTTTTGAACAAAATAAAAACAGTAATGCATGGCAAAGAAAGGAGTAAGATTTGTTCAAATACCGCTTGGGAAGTTTTGCTGCCTCTTCACATCGTAGAAGCTCTGCATATAAGCCATTCAGGTCCAACAATTCATCATGGGTACCCATTTCAACAAGTTGACCCTCCTCCATTACAGCTATATAATCAGCATTTCTTATGAGACTAAGCCTTCGAGCAATTATTATTGTTGAGCGTCCCAACATAAGCATATCTAGAGCCTCATGAACAGCCCTCTCAGCCTCAAAATCAAGTCCACCAGTGACTTCATCAAGCAGAAGAATTGATGGATTTAGAAGCACAGCTCTTGCAATAGAAAGTTTTATTTTCTGCTCTTCAGTCAAAGCTAGACCTGCCCTACCAACCTAAACGACAGGTAAAAGCAGGTTTAGATATAATATGTGAATACAATAGAATGGAGAAAACAACTGAAACTACCTCCCCCCTCCCACAAAAAAACCATAAACAAGATATCATGTCAACCAAGCTTCACCTGTGTATCATAACCTTTCTCCAATGAGCTGATAAATGTATGTGCATGAGCCATTTTGGCAGCCTCTTCAATTTGATCTATGGTGACATCCCTCCCATAAGCAATGTTATCTCTTATACTCAAACTGAGCAAAGCAGGCTCCTGGGTAACTAGTCCTATTTGGCTCCTCAGCCACTCCAAATTCAAATTCTTGATGTTTTCACCATCCAAAAGAACTTCTCCTGAATCAAAAATTAGCAAAATCAAGTAAAACTTACAAATGAGCAAAATCAAAAAATTAGCAAATAGAGTTCAATGTTAATGCAATGTAAAATTAATTATACGGTGTCAAAGGTAAAGTACTTACCTAATGTAGGATCATAAAAACGCTCCATGAGTGGAATAATACTACTTTTTCCAGAGCCATTTCTGCCAACAAGTGCTACAGCTTTCTTAGAAGGTACAGTGAGAAAAAATCCACTCAAGATAGGGATTTCGGGACGAGATAGATAGCTGAAATACACATTCCGAAACACTATATTTCCTTGCACAGAGTCTGGGGAAGTGCCATCATGATTAACAGTTGAGGATGACCGGCTTATCATCTCAAATAATCTATAAGCAGCTATCCGCCCTTGTTCAAAGGAGTAGAAATTTGTTGCTGCTTGATTCAATCCCCTGAATCAAATTAGCAAATATTGTAAAAGCAAAATAATGAATAAACAGTGAAAATATATAAGTTGGGAAAGATGCTCACAGGCCACTTAAAATTACAGCAAAAAGAGCAGTTACAATTTCACCGCCATGTGCTTTTCCGTGAATAACCAAGAATCTTCCAACCCAGAGCTGTAATGCACAAGAACATATTGCAAGTCCATACGTGAATCCAAGACCTAGCCCTTGAACAAGACTTATTAATATGCCATATCTAAGAGTAGCTTGCAGTGATGTTGCATAGGAGTATTTGGCCAATGTTTCATTTGTAAATGCATACAATGTCCTTACATAGGAAACTGCCTGCATCACAAGATATTAAATACACTGAGATTCAGCAGCACAAAAATACCTCCACAAATAGAGAGAACTTCACCATTCTTTCCCCTTTGTAAATTCAAAATATTACGGAAAAATTAAGATCAAACTAAACTGCTTTTCATCTTACGAACAAGTAGAGGAATCATAAACTACGTATTATCAACAAGGATGGCCCCAAAAAGCAAGTAACATATTACTTTATGAGTTTAATTGATATGCACTGACAGTGTAAAATAATTTTATACTAACATTCAATAGGAATTCATCAATCTGCCATGTCATATCATTAATTTAAAATTTACAGTCTGATGTGGCGGAATACATGAGGGTGATTGGTTGGCAGTGTTAAATTATTTTACGCTGTCAGTGCATATCCCATTTTCTCTTACTTTATTTCCAAGTTGGAAAAAACAGTATAAACAAACCCAAAATAACAGATGCAAATTAAATGGATGAAACCTGAAGTGTAATTCATCCTCGTAGATAAACTGGATGGAGAATTATCAAAGTCACAAGAAGACAAACAGCCAAGCTAGGTAAACGGGATATGCACAGATAGACGGCATGAGAAGCCGCGTGTTAGCAGTAAACTAGAGAATGTTCTCTGGAAACTAATGATCTTGCATGACCCAACCATGCCGGGAAATGAGCCCAATGATAATCCCCACACCTAATCTTTATAAAACCAAGAATTAAGGTACGGTATCTATGCTAACAAAAATTATATATATTAACCTAGGTTGTCGATAGCCCGCTATATCGGTGCTATAGCGGCATAGCATAGCAGCACAGGACCTCGGTGCCACGCTTTTGGGCTGCTAACCGCTATCTGCGATAGCGGAAATAGCAGCCACTATTTGTGAAGTTGTGGTGGCGCTATAGCGGTTTTATAGCGCTTTACAAACCGCTATTGTGAAGATGAGGAAAATATTGTATGTTTGAATATTTTTTTCAGGAAAATTGGTACTTTTCCCTTTTATTTGACTAATATAAAAGCTCCGAGTGATGCTCTAGGTCATTACCAATTCTCTCTTCACTCAAATCAGCAAGCGGTGGATCTAATTTTCCGCTCTCTCTCTCTTCGCAAATTTTCTTCTTCCACATTCTTCTCAACCTAAAAATCAGGAAGGGGTGGATCTTTCTCATCCATTCTTCCACATTCCTCTCCACCTATTCACCTTTTTCTTCACTTTCTCATCCATTCACATCTATTTCTCCCCTGATTTGCTGATTTCTCATCTATTTGATTTTGGAAGAAAAGGGTTTGACTTGGGAAGTTGTTGGTAATGCGGCTTGGCTAATGAACCAGCAAGAGTTACTAGACATAACTCTAGACTTGCTACATTAGTGTCTAATGGAGATGAGGAGTTGGAGGTGGAAGACGAAGAGCTTGAAATTGAATCAAGTGATGAGCAAGAAGATATTAATGTGGTGGAACTTAGAAGTGAAGATGAGACGGATGTGATTTAGTCACTTTGTTTACGTTTAGAATTTGGTTTAATCATTTTGAGCACATTTATAATTTAATTTTGATGGAAACTTATATTGTGATGCTATTGGAATTTATGCATGTTGTTGCAACTTCTGTTTTTATGGCATTATGTATGTTATTGGAACTTATTTTAAGTATTTATCTTGGTTTTTAAAGCTCACAATAGCGGTCATCCCGCTACCCGCTATGCTGCTAGATATTAACAGATGAAAGATATTCCATTAAGTTACCAAAGTGACAGACTTTTATCCTATAGCCAGAAAATCTGAAGCATCTCTTAAGGAAGATGTAATCTTGAAAGTTAATCAGACATATTTGAATGAAGAATATGGCTAATTTATAGGGTAAAAACAATGAAATAAAAAAGGAAAATACATGGATGACAGATTTGAAATTCAAACAACAAATCACCTGTTCAGCAATGCTGGCTGCTTCAGCATATGCATCTTGGATATTCTCTGCAAGTCTATGGAGAAATATATTTGATATTCCTCCTGCGGCAACAATAAAGGGACCCGTTGCTAATGTTATCAAAGCAATCTGCCAACAGTTGATAAGGCCAATTACAAGACCACTGAAGAATATAGCCATATTATGAATATAATTTCCAACCTGTATCATCAAAAGAAAATAAACATGTTATATGGAATGTGACTGAAGATATTACCTGTAAAGAAGTTAACATTTTCACATCCTGGAGAAATTTACACACATGATTGAACCAAGACATACTTTTTCGCTAAGAGCAGACTGGATAAGCAGCACATCACTCAATACTTGACTCACAATGTCTCCATTATTCCCATAAGTATCGAAAAAACTCATATCCTGATTTAATAATACTTGAACATAGTTGGATCTGATGACAGCTGTTTGTCGTTCTCCAGTCAAAATCCAACATGAAACCTCTATTAAACAGGGAAAATACAGCATTAGAATGGCAAGAGAATTAAATGAAATATCTAATAAAACACATTTCTCATGATTAATTTCAATTCACATTTAGTTTACCAATCCAACCAGCAGCAAAAACTCCCGCTGCAATGTAAACAATGGTCAAAGCAAGCTGCAAAATAATAAAGAGGGAATTTAGCATAAGTTCACTAGTTCAGAAATTGAATTCTCTGCAGAACACTTAAGATCATTTGTCATCCGATAATATCCTCTTCTAAAATTTTAAAAACTACATCAAAGGTAGACCAACAAAGAATCAGATTCAGATAGGCAAATCATAAAAGGAATTGGAGAATAAGAGTGTTCCCTTGAATTCAAGCATTTTATACACTTCTATTTCAAATGTCCCCAAATAAAGTACATAGGAAAAAACCTCCTAAAATTTCTATTCTCTCTCCTTCAGAAACTCAGAAGACCAAATACAGAATGTGCTTTAAAACTTGACACAGTTACAATACATAATCCTGGATATAGTTAACACAAGTATGAAGCTATCTAGATTAGTTTCTCACAAAAACTAGCTAAATGTAGAAAGTAGATTATAGCAAGCCCAATGGCAAGTAACTCCCATAATCATATCATTATCTCACAGCAAATAGACCCGGTAAGAATATTACAATTTCAAGAAGTAGAAAGGAGTGCAAAATCTAAAAAGAAGATAATAGTACTCAAATTCCTTAAAGGAATGTAAAAGCTGCTAAAACAGAGGTATCTGATGATGGTAAAAGATGCAATTATTAGTCACACAAACTGTATATTAATCAACTCTTCATACAGTTTGGGAATTCACAAGTGTTATGGTTTATGATAGTTGTTGCATGTACTATGTTCTATGTAAAGGATATTTGTCATCGACTCTTCGTGAAACAAATAACCATGTTATTAATACAAATAGGAGTACGATCAGTATAATCTAAACCTTCAATTTAATACACATCCTCTGCCATATACTTGACAAAGAAAAATGAAGTGGTAAGCACCATAATAATAACTACCCCTTACAAAAATAAAAATGAAAAAATCAGACATCCACTCATTTGACAAATTTCAAGCAGACAATTCTAACTACCTGCCAGGAAATAAATCTACTCCCTCTGTCCCTATTGGTAAGACCCTTTGGCACGTTTTACACATTAAGAAAAGTTGATTGCGTAGATTGTAATTAATGAGTATAATTTGTATATGACTATTTCTAAATTACCCTTGTGCATAAATGTACTTAATGTTGATTTTCCATATTTCAAGGTAAATTGATAAGAGTTATATTTGGAAAGAGAGTAATAAATGCATCTCAAAATTTGTAGAGGATCCTATATTTAGAGACGAACAAATTTTCGAAGAGTCTTATAATTAGGTACAGAGGGATTAGTTAAATACTTCTTGATTGTTGTTCAATGGGAATTTCATATTTGTTTCATGGTAGTGGGTCTATGTTATTTAGCAGAAAATTCAATCTTATTTCAATATCCTTTCCTTTCTAGTAATAGTAAGAGAGGTATTCTTAGAGGATTCGACATCCTTTCCAGTAATAGTAACAGGTATTCTTAGAGGATTAGAACTGGACTCCTTAGCCTTGGAGGATATGTTATTGGTATAAGAGGCCTATTTAAAAAGCTGCAAAGTTTTTTTTTCTTTCTTCCTTAATAACATGAACAGTTTTATGAAGGTAGAAAATTGCATCCAAGTTATGTACTCTTGTAATGAAATAAAACCATAGAAGTGAAATATGATGCTTAGGTTTCTCTAAGATTATCTTGCTTTCTTCCATTTTGTATTCTATCCAGATTTATTTCCCATGGAAGACAGCAAAACAAATTAATCCCATCAAATTAAAAACTCTAATTACTAGTGCTCTTAATTTTCTTTTCCCCGGAATATACCAAACTCAAACCCTCTCTTGCCCACGGGTATTGTTCATGCTTGCAAATTGCATTTCCTTTAATATGCGCCCAATGAAACTTCAATATTTTTCTAACCTTGATGTCACCCTTGAAAATTCAAATCCATTAAATCCTAAATCCATTCTATCATTCTTGTATGGCCTTGAGATCAAAAAAGTTTTAAAACAAAATAGGGGATATCTGATTTCCAAAAGCTCAGGCTGGTGAGAGGTAAGTACTTCTTTAAATAGTAGCTCCATAACTCAACCGACTGAAGTAGGACTCATTTATCTATAAACTTACTGAATTGAACAAACAATCCATAGCCCCGAGTCATGAAACACTTAATGGCAGACCCACATGAACACGACCCAGTAATCCAAGATGATTTTATTTATTAAGGACAATGTTGTCAATCGCGGATCGCGGGAAATAGCAGTTTATTCAAATTATGTTATGTTATAGAGCGCGCCGCTATATCCTCTATTTGACAATGCTTTATATTGCATACCATAGTGCGGAACAATAACAATCTGTTCAAATTCCCCTGCATTATAGGGCTATAGCGCCGCCGTAACCACTATTTAACAGCACTGATTAAGGTTAGGCAAAAATATCTCCATAATATTCAACAATCTACCATTATAAATGTATACAGATAGACATGAATATAAATTCCAAGAAAAATCAATTATGTAATTACCTAAAGAAACATAGCACTGGTTCAATGTAAGAACTAAGAAGTGCAATTAGTATTACTAAAAGAAAAATAAAAAGAGTGCACTGCCGAGAGTGAAAACAACCCGTTTTCAATAGCAGCCAAAGTCGTGACAAAGATCAAAAGAACTAAACAATTTTTGGAATTTCTCATTGTCCAATCAATTACGCCAAGAACCACAATCAATGATTTAGAGAGTGACTTCAAGATGTATCTAAGTACTAAGAATGTGTGGTTGGACCTAACTCAACCTTACAAAATCGGCTTGTAGGGTGAAGATTGCCCCCACTTATAAACACATGTTCATGCCATAAATTGTCCGATATGGGACTCTTAACACTAAGCATTGATGTTCCATATGTTAACCAATTTACTTCCGTCATGAAGCCCGAAAACTGACAAAGCAGTACAAGTTCCCTAGAGGTCAACATGAACAACATACAAGACACATTTTCATATACATAGTTTAAGTCCTAAAAGTATAACTTCCCCAAAATATAGTCCACCGCGCAATTGCAGCCACATACATTTGCCCGCATTTTACCGAATTATAAAGGTTCAAAGCATAACTGCAACCGCAATTCTAAACCATGTCTCATTCTAAGTGAGCAAATCAAACTATCAGAAACGACAAGCTACATCTACAAGCTATGCTTACAAGCATCACCTTTATCAAGTCTAACAGCAACAAAGCTATTCCACTATTTCGACAAACAAATTTCCAAATTCAAGCATGAATTACATCTCAACAGCAAAGCATTATGCAAACAAAAAACAAAGGAGTAAAACAAAAATCACAATCAAAGCAATAACTAGGGTTTCGTTTTATGCATACAAAATTTCACAATCTAACCTCAGTGAACCTCTCAAACCTCTCCTGCGATCCAGCCGGCTGATCATCCATCCGCAACACGTGAATAATCTTAGCAAAGTAATGCAAATAAACCACAAGCGCCGTTCCATGAGCCGCCGCAGCAAGCGAACCAACCGCCATAAGAAACCAATCAAACTTATCAGCACACGCAAATAGCTTCGAGAAAGGAACGGCAGCAGGCGGCGGCTCCATTTCCTCCTCCTCCTCCATTTCCTCCTCAACATCCACCTGTTGCGATGTCGAGTTCTCAGCGCCAGGGTCCAAATACGGCGACGGAGATTCCGGAGGCTCCGATACCTCCGACACTGGCGTCAGCGGTTGCACATGCGGTGGAGACCACCCGAACAATCCTCTCGAAATCATCATCTTAATAAAAAAATTCTCTATTCAACAGATCTAATGAAAATGAAAATGAAAATTCTTCAAGCTGTTAATAAATTAATAATTATTTTGTTTATTTTTGTTTGTTCTCCGGCGAACGACGTCGTCCTGGCCTTCGCCGGCACCGTCGTCGCCTTGACCTTATACAGTTTTTCAGGTGAAAAACGGTTAGAATTAAGAAGAGAGAGAAACGATAGAGTAACCGATGCAGCACAAGAAATTTGTGAATGCTTCGGGTTTGGGTTTTTGGTGGTTAGGTTTAACGGTCAAACTCCGGCGTCTACATGCTTTAAGTGCTTTTTTTATTAGTAAAAATACTCATTTTTTATTATTATTGTTTATTATGGCTTTATGGTTTTAAAAAGGGTAAAGAATACAGTGAGAGTGCGTTGTGACAACAATGGCATGCATGCAAAGCTGGAAAAAACGAAAAGGGGTGTTTTGGTAAAGTCACAGTCAACAATGATGGTTGTGAGTTGAATGCATCGCTATGAATTGAAATGACTTGGATGACCTTCATGAACTTTTTTGTTATGGTTTTGTTTCTCGTTTTTCTTTTATTTTAAATTTGTATATTATACTCTTTTATGAATAATAATATTAAAAAAACTTTAGTGTTTTCTTTTATTCTCTTTTTAATGTTATATCAAAATATAATACATTTCCGTTTTAATACTATTTAGTTTTAGAATGGTTTAATAGTAATTATATTTTTATAAGTTTGACAAAATAATTTATGTTTTTATAAGTATGTTTTGTTTTAACTATAATTGTTAATAACTCAAAAAGTATAAATGTTGTGTAGCGATATTTAATTTTCTTATTTATTGGAAAGATATGGAAATTGGTACATATAGAATAATATATAGATATTCAAACGCAAAAAAAAAAAAAATTGTGTACAAATTTTTCAAAATGCATGTGGTATCGATTATTAATTTTGTCAAGTTTTACCTTAAAGGTAATTCGTCTCTCGATTAAGATATACGAAATAAGGAAGTTTAACAGATATGAGAAACATGTTAGGCAATGATTTAACCTAGTGTTGGAAATAATAAATTATTTCCATTAAAGTTGTTCCAAAATGACAAAGTGGGTGTTATAGTTAATTGACAATAAATGCTTAGTCCCACATTAAAAGAGGAGTAAAATTAAATAGCATTTATAAGGCACTTGGAACAATGTAATTTCCAAAAGAGCCAAAGAGGATAAAGTGCCACATAGTCATATGTGGTGGTGCCAAAACTTATGTCACTTGTCTCATACAAAACACCCATCGCCGGTGTCGCCACAGGGGCCACCGGATCCGGGGGCGTGGGGGCGTGGGCGTAGAGGCGCTAAATTCTGAAATCCTTTTCCATATAATTCCAACGTTTTCCTTGCATTCGAAACTTCACCAGTCTTGAGCAGTTTCGAGAAAAAGGCTGACTTATCCTGGGTATTCAGGTTGTTCCAACTCTAAGACAATTTGAGAGTGTGCTTGAAATACTTTTAAGGAAAGTGATTTCGTTCACGATTCAGTCTGGATCCATTCGACATAGAAGGATTATCTAACAATCTTAAAAGTATTTGTATCATGGATTCCGACGCTGCTGTTTCAAGTATCAAGGTTATGAATCAGGATCTTGTCAAATTGGATCGCTTCGATGGAAACAACTTTACCAGATGGCAAGACAAGATGACATTCCTGCTTACTGCACTCAAGGTTCACTACGTCTTGGATCCCGATCTGACACCAATTCTAGAACCAACTGAAGATGATTCTGACGAACTCAAGAAGAAGTGCATGCTGCGATGGGAGGACGAATTACTATGCCGTGGGCATATTCTGAACACGCTGTCTGACCGCCTATACGACCTATACACAGACAATCCGTCCGCTAGAGACATATGGAATTCACTGGAGTTTAAATTCAAAGCCGAAGAAGAAGGTACGAAGAAGTTCTTAATTTCTAAATACTTTGATTTTAAATTTATAGATTCCAAGCCCATACTTCCTCAAGTGCACGAATTGCAAGTCCTGGTGAACAAAATCAAAGCGGTGAAAATAGACATTCCTGAAACCTTTCAAGTTGGTGCAATCATTGCGAAGTTACCAAGTTCGTGGAAAGGCTATAAAAAGAAACTGAAGATGATTCTGACGAACTCAAGAAGAAGCGCATGCTGCGAAGGGAGGACGAATTACTATGCCGTGGGCATATTCTGAACACGCTGTCTGACCGCCTATACGACCTATACACAGACAATCCGTCCGCTAGAGACATATGGAATTCACTGGAGTTTAAATTCAAAGCCGAAGAAGAAGGTACGAAGAAGTTCTTAATTTCTAAATACTTTGATTTTAAATTTATAGATTCCAAGCCCATACTTCCTCAAGTGCACGAATTGCAAGTCCTGGTGAACAAAATCAAAGCGGTGAAAATAGACATTCCTGAAACCTTTCAAGTTGGTGCAATCATTGCGAAGTTACCAAGTTCGTGGAAAGGCTATAAAAAGAAACTGTTGCGCAGTTCTGATGACTTTTCCTTGGAGAAAATCCAGAAGCATCTTCGAATCGAGGAGGAATCGAAGGAGAGGGAAAAATCAGAATCTGCGGGTCTTTCCAAAGCCAATGCTGTGACCAGAAAGGAAAAGAAAAAACATGATGTCAAGAAAAGTCACATCGCACCAAAAAGGGAACATACCAAGTTCAAGAACTTCGGTGGTCCGAAGGGTCCGAAGAATGGATGCTTTGTATGTGGAAAACCTGGACATTATGCTCGAGATTGCAGGCATAATAAATCAAAAAAGGAGATCAATGCAGTGAATGCTAATGATGATATAATTGCTACTGTGAGCGAAATTATGGCAATCAAAGGCAAAGTCCAAGGCTGGTGGTATGATACATGTGCCACGGTTCATGTCTCATATGACAGGGCTGCATTCAAAACATATTCTGAGGCAAATGATGGACAAGAAGTACAAATGGGAAATGAAGTGCGATCCAAAGTTGTTGGAACCGGAACGGTCGAACTCAACTTCACTTCTGGAAAGAAAGTTACTCTTGTTAATGTGCTTCATGTCCCAGACATGAATAGGAATCTTGTTAGTGGGGATTTATTGGGAAAACCGGGTATTAAATCTGTGTATGAATCGAGCAAACTTATTTTGACCCGTAATGGTGTGTTTGTTGGAAAAGGATATTCCGCTGAAGGAATGATCAAACTATGTATTACTGATAACATGATTAATGAAATTTCTAATTCTGCTTACATGCTTGATTCAGTTACTTTATGGCACAATAGACTAGCACATATTGGTATTAGTTCAATGAAGAGACTAATTAAACTTGGCTTGATATCATGTAATATCAAAGATTTCAATAAATGTGAATTATGTGTTAAATCAAAAATGATTAAGAAACCTTTCAAAAGTGTTGAAAGAAATACAAATTTGCTTGATCTTGTGCATTCAGATTTGTGCGAATTTAATGGCATGTTGACCCGTGGGGGAAATAGATATTTCATTACATTTATTGATGATTGTTCTAGATACACTTATGTATATCTCTTAAAGCATAAAGATGAGGCTTTTAATGCCTTTAAGAGTTACAAAGCAGAAGTGGAAAATCAATTAAGTAGAAGTATAAAAGTCCTTAGGAGTGATAGGGGCGGTGAATACTTTTCTACTGAATTTGATGCATTTTGTGAAGAACATGGTATAATACATGAATGTTCGGCACCTAGAACACCACAACAAAATGGCATAGCAGAAAGAAAGAATCGAACATATCAAGAAATGATGAATGCCATGTTATTGCATTCCGAACTACCTTTCAATTTGTGGGGCGAAGCTTTATTATCCGCTTGTCACATAATAAATAGAATTCCCTTAAAGAAAAGTGGAATTTCTCCATATGAGGTATGGAAGGGCATGACACCAAATATTGGCTATTTTAGGGTGTGGGGGTGTGTGGCATATTACAAAAACATGGATCCTAAGAGAACCAAGTTGGGTCCTCGAGGGATAAGATGTGCATTTGTAGGATATGCACAAAATAGCAAAGCATATAGACTTTTAAATTTAGAGTCTAATATTATTGTTGAATCCCGAGATGTAAAATTCTTTGAAAACCTTATAACTAAGGATAAAGAATCAGAGTCGGCCATAAATAAAGAATCTTGTGAAAAAGACTCTTCTCGGATTGTAGAAATACAACCTGAAGGCACATCTCGAATAAATGAACCACGACCCGAACCTAGGATAAGCAAAAGAGTCCGGAAAATAAAGAACCTAGGACCAGACGAAATTGATTCTCAATCCATTTCATTTTATCTGGTTGAAGGAAATAGTACAAATTTTATTAAAAGCATTCCGGTAATTCTTCAAGTAGGGGAAGATCCTAAAACTTATAAGGAAGCAATAGCTTCAAGAGACTCCTCTTTTTGGAAAGATGCTATCCGAGATGAAATGGATTCAATTATGTCCAACCACACTTGGGAACTTGTTGATTTACCAAAGGGATCAAGACCCATTGGATGCAAGTGGGTGTTTAAAAAGAAATATCATAGTGATGGTACATTAAACACTTATAAAGCAAGATTAGTGGCAAAAGGATTTAGACAAAAGGAAGGTATAGATTATTTTGACACTTATGCACCTGTAGCGAGAACAACCACTATAAGGTTGTTATTTGCTTTAGCATCTTTGAATGATCTGATTGTTCATCAAATGGATGTTAAAACAGCATTCCTAAACGGAGACCTCGATGAGGAAATCTACATGGAACAACCAGAAGGACACGTCCTTCCTGGAAATGAACAGAAGGTATGCAAACTTGTCAAATCTCTGTATGGCTTAAAACAAGCACCAAAACAATGGCATCAAAAGTTTGACTCTATGATAATGTCAAATGGATTTATTCCTAATTCTTGTGACAAGTTTTTATATACAAAAGTGTATAATAACACTGTAATATTTTTGTGTCTTTATGTTGATGACATGCTAATAATTAGCAATAGACTTAATGGAATTTTAGAAACAAAAAGGTTTCTAACTTCCACTTTCAAGATGAAAGATCTTGGGCTTGTTGACACAATTTTAGGAATAAAAGTTAAGCAAAATAGTGGGGGTTATGAACTTAATCAAACACATTACATTGAGAAAATTCTTGATAAGTTCAAACACCTGAAATTCAAGGAAGTAACTACTCCATTTGATCATGTAATCAAACTTGAAAAGAATGATGGAAGAGCAGTGGCTCAATTAGAATATGCAAGTGCGATCGGATGTCTTATGTACTTAATGCAATGTATTAGACCCGATATATCATTTGCAGTTAGTAAAATGAGTAGATTTACTAGTAATCCAAGTAATGAACATTGGAAGGCAATCACGAGGATATTTGGTTATTTGTTGAAAACCAAAGATCTTGGCCTTCATTATGGTAGGTTTCCTGCTATATTAGAAGGATATACTGATGCTAGTTGGATCTCTAACGTGGGAGATCACAAATCTACAACTGGGTGGATATTTACACTAGCTGGAAGAGCAATTTCTTGGAAGAGCAAGAAACAAACATGCATTACTCTTTCGACCATGGAATCAGAATTCGTGGCCCTCGCTTCCGCTAGTCAAGAGGCAGAGTGGTTGAGGGATCTTCTTTTGGAAGTTCCATTGGCTAAAGAAAATGTTTTAAAGGTAATGATACACTGCGATAGTCAGGCCACTTTGGCAAGAGCATTTAGCGAAGTGTATAATGGAAAGTCCAGGCATATAGGACTTAGACATTCGTTCGTAAGAAAACTGATTAAGGATGGAATCATTTCACTTACGTATATACGAACAAGCTATAATTTGGCTGATCCGTTTACTAAGCCACTGGCCAGAGACTTAGTAAGAACAACCTCGAGAGGTATGGGGTTGAAACTCCTTGAGTAAGAGTTCCGACAATGGCGGCAACCCAATCTTAAGTTAACAGAACATTAACGTTAAGATTTTCAATGGGTAACAACAAGTCGTTGATTTGGATAATTGTCTAACATTTCATAATTATGTTGACATTAGAAATGAGGGTTGAGTTTATTTTAAACTCTTAATGAAGTTCAATACCGAGGGTACGTATCTATTGGAAACAGATACTATATGAACTTCACCTATGTGAATTATGAGATGGTGTCGTCTCAAAGTGAGAGTTGGAGTTTCTCTCATGAAAAAATTCATGAAACAGGATAGCACATGGCCATAAATAAGTGCTAAGCGAGTTATGCAGAGGAAAAATCTTTAAGGAGTGTGTGTAAGATAACACCGGTCTATTCATATGGATTCATGGTTTAAAAGCATTGCTACCTATTATTCCGATTAAACCTTGTGTTATCCTTACTAAGGTTAAGTTTAAAATCGAAAGATACTTAACTGTATTAATACTTCTTATGTCCCATTTCTGGAACTATTATTTTGTCATTATTAGAACAAGTGGGGGATTGTTGGAAATAATAAATTATTTCCATTAAAGTTGTTCCAAAATGACAAAGTGGGTGTTATAGTTAATTGACAATAAATGCTTAGTCCCACATTGGAAGAGGAGTAAAATTAAATAGCATTTATAAGGCACTTGGAACAATGTAATTTCCAAAAGAGCCAAAGAGGATAAAGTGCCACATAGTCATATGTGGTGGTGCCAAAACTTATGTCACTTGTCTCATACAAAACACCCTTCGCCGGTGTCGCCACCGGCGACACCGGATCCGGGGGCGTGGGCGTAGAGGCGCTAGTGGCAGCTTGTAGACGACACTTGAGCACTTAGGCACGACGCATCGGAGCAATCGGGCTATTCGCAGCGTTAATGAGGCGGCTCCGGCCGCCTCCGGCGGGCGGACCGGCCTTCGGCCGGTATACTGCGAATTTATTTTTAATTATGGCTCCAGATTTCATTCGTTGCCTAGAGTTTGAATTTTGAATTTGAATTCGAAATATATGACACTTCATGAATTGGTGCATATCATTTTATTTGAACCATTGCAAATGCTCATTAGAGAATGTGTTTATGAAGAATTGCAAACTTATGAAAAGACACATGCATGGCTATAAATATATGATTCATAATTCGAAATCAATTACTCCAAAATTCTGAAATCCTCTTCCATATAATTCCAACGTTTTCCTTGCATTCGAAACTTCACCAGTCTTGTGTAGTTTCGAGAAAAAGGCTGACTTATCCTGGGTATTCAGGTCGTTCCAGCTCTAAGACAATTTGAGAGTGTGCTTGAAATACTTTTAAGGAAAGTGATTTCGTTCATGATTCAGTCTGGATCCATTCGACATAGAAGGATTATCTAACACATAAGATCTGTTATGATAGATGAGACCAGAATGTGATATAGTGGTGTATATTTACAACGACAAAATAGGTGCAGTAAATAGCTATAGAATAAGTTCATAAGTCTTACAATAACAAATGCGCACTTCTTTGTTGAGTTTTGTTTTTCCTATTATTTTAATTATTTATTTCTAAGTAGTTAAATGGCAAATATTCATATTTATTTTTTTATTAACATTTGTCATGATGTTTATTTATTAAATGATTCCTCAACATTAATAAATTTTTATCTATTTCTAAGATGATTGACCAAAGAAACAACTATATAATGTTAATGCATATGACAAAATATGTCATTAAAATCAAATCACATCAGAAAAATGTTACTTTTTATTAAACTTCACATTAACCAACATAATGAGTTTAGCTCGTGGTGAGTAAAAGAAATGCAACAGTATATGATCTCAAGCTTAACATTTCTAAACAACAAAGAAAATAAAAAATAAACCTAAGAGTGACACTTCTACTACTTATAGTCTCCAATCAGTAAGAGGCAAGTTGTGATACGCATGATTGAGCAGTATTCTTCAAGAATGGTAGGGCAAGTGATGCGGAAAAATCTGGTTCAACCTTATTTTTTATGATGAACTATTTTTCTCTAAGAATTTTCAATTTTTGAGCTATTTTCCCTTATCCCAACGCATATCCTATTTTAACTTCTTTTATTTGTTAGGTTGCTTTCAGACTTTGTATCTTATGCTTTTGATTATCCAATGATTAGGCTCGATAAATAAAGTATATTTCCTTTTTTATCATTTAGTATAGGTACTGAGAATAATACATAACACGTGTCGATGACAACACGTCTCGTAGCAGGCTTGTTGTGTAGGGTGTGTAACACCCTAAAATCCCAACTCTTTATTTATAAAATAATTCAATTAAATCTCTCAAATAGGGCATTACACGTTCATCACCAATCATCTTACTCAACAAAGTATAACATTAAAGCAGCAGAATAAAATATCAAAACCTCAAGAAAAATATTTATTTGTCTCAACACCAACAATTAATGAAACAATCCAAACATCTCAGAGAGAAACATAAAATGTAACAAAACAGTCTATCCTCAGTGTTACATATCAGAGAGACGTCAAAGCTAATAGGCTCAAAATAATAAAGTAAATGAAGAGGCCTCAACGCCATCCTCTAGCAACAACAACTAATTCTCTTCTACCTGAGTATCTATGTCGTGAGAGTATAAAACACCACAAACAAAACAACTAGGGGGGAGAATACGTTCAAAAATGCTAGTGGTGTATAAAGCAATAAGGATAGCACACTAAAACATCAACATATTCACTGTTAGAACACAGATTGGTTCTTAGTTATATCTCTATGTTTTGATGATAACACTTATGAAATTTTGTATTAAGAAATTATATACTCTAAATTTGTTCAAGTATTTTTGCTGCAGATATTAATTTTAATATTTCTCTGAAAGCAAAAATGGATCTGAACGTTGAACTACGCAAGGCTCTGAAGCGTCAGAAGCATCTCTTAGAAGACTCTGAGCGTTGCCTACAGAAGACTCTGAGCGCTGCCTACAGAAGGATCTGAAGCAGAAGCTACAGAAACATCTGAAGCGTAAACTGTAACACCCCCTTCTATACCCCCAAATAAACAATAAAACAATTAAGCACGTATTCAAAATTTCATCAGAGTAACGTTTAAAACATGGTATAAAAGAGACGTGCCACATCAAACACCAAAACATACAACACCTGCTCTATAAAAGACATGCAACAGTGGGGTAGCTATTAACAGAGGAACTTCGTCCTTACACCCACATTTCAATATATAGAATTAAAAGTGGAAAATCTAAACATTGAATCATTTAAACATGTAATCATATAATTTACATATCACCAAGTTTGATTCAAAATATCATCATGTTACAAAACATCTGCCAACAGATACATATACACAATGTATCCCAAAAGAATGATATACAAGCCTAACTACCCGGTGCTACATATCAGAGCGAACCGACCAAAAGAATGAAGCTATACTTCACAAAAAGGATCTCCAGCCATCCTAATCTGCAATGCCTCACGGAGCATTATAAAACAGCAGAAGAGTGAGAAATGTTACCGTAATAATCAATGCATATAATCATATATATATATATATATATATATATATATATATATATATATATATATATATATATATATATATATATATATATATATATATATATATATATATATATATATATATATATATATATATATATATATTCGTAAACATAATAATACATATATTTCACATTCTCACCACTCCTCATCACAATCATCATATGCATCAAAATATATGCATAAACCAATAATGGATGATCGCCAAACATGTTTCATCATGTACACATCCATACTTCTCGACTCAATCATTCATACACAACCGTTCTCTCCTATCACGAATCACTTCCACACCATGTGGTTTATACAACTCGTTACTCTCATAATTATCTATTCGAGACTATGGTACATCGCTCGTACCCCACCAGGAACAACCTCCCGGTTATTCTACCCCGGTGTTTACGTTACTAGGAACGCCACATAGTCATTCTACCCCAGTAACTACTTCACTAGGAACGATATCGAATCATTCTACCCCAGTGAGTTTCACATTCATACCTCATTAGGAACAACATCAAGTCATTCTACCCCAATGAGTCTCACACTAGGAACGGCATCATTAGCCATTCTACCCCAGTGCGCACCAACACTTGTACTGCATTAGGAACAACATCAAGTCATTCTACCCTAATGCATCCAAGCACTCATATCTCATTAGGAACGACATCAAGTCATTCTACCCCAATGAGCTTCTCACTAGGAACGATATCACATCATTCTACCCCAGTGAGTTCCACACTAGGAATGACATCATTAGCCATTCTACCCCAGTGCACCAACACTTGTACTGCATTAGGAACAACATCAAGTCATTCTACCCCAATGCATCCAAGCACTCATATCTCATTAGGAACGACATCAAGTCATTCTACCCCAATGAGCTTCTCACTAGGAACGATATCACATCATTCTACCCCAGTGAATTCCACACTAGGAATGACATCATTAGCCATTCTACCCCAGTGCACCAACACTTGTACTGCATTAGGAACAACATCAAGTCATTCTACCCCAATGCATCCAAGCACTCATATCTCATTAGGAACGACATCAAGTCATTCTACCCTAATGATCTCGCCACTAGGAATGATATCTCATCATTCTACCCTAATGCGTACCTCACCGACCTCACATCTATCACATAATGCACACATATTCGCAATATGTTCCCATGCATTCACAATATCACGCCAATGACAATCAATTCAATCATATTCCTCATGCATTTAATCAATTCAAATAATGCAACATAATTGCCAAACGGCCACAATTCATAATTCATCTCACCATCTAGGATTTACGCCATACGGCTACCCACAGCACATCACAACAGCATGACTATTCAATTCCAACAAGGATTGAAAACAACCGAACCACACAATCAACATTGGATAGAACCACAAGAAAAACAAAATGCTGTCACGTTCGCTACTGGCTCGCCTAGAGAGTACCTAGCGAACATTCGCTACCTATTCGCCTAGCGAACAAGCTAGCAAAGACAAACAGAAGCCACTGGAAGGCTTCGCTACCAGTTCGCCACAGTGAGGCCCTAGCGAGCAACTCATTACCTCGCTCGCTACCAGCGAGGAGGTCCAAATCCATTCTGTCCCAAGTCTGGGACCGTTCGCCACAGGCTCGCTAGGCGAGGACCTAGCGAACGTTCGCGACTTGCTCGCCTAGCGAACAAGCTAGCGAGTGTCTGCGAACACCAAACTGTCCAGTATTCATCTGGAGCTCCCGATTCACCCGATTTCAACCAAACTCGTCCCATTAGACTTAGCCTAATATATCTCGACTAATCTACATCATCCCTTCCAGATTCTAACCGATAAAACTCAGTTTCTACTGATTAAACTTATTTCGACCTAAAATGGAAAAATAGAGAAAACATCCAAACAACTCATACAATCCATACACAATCATATATATTAACAAGATGATGATATTTCACACCCTTACCTTGATGAAATCGATAGCCAAGAGTTGTTCTTGATGAATCCAAGCTTTTCCTCTTTTCTTCTCTTTTTCCCCTCTTCCACTTTCTTTCTCTTCTTTCCACTTCCTCATATATATATATATATCTTTCTCTTTATTTCTTTCCAATATATTTCCTCTCTCAAAACATCTATCAATCCATTTAAATAATCATCTAATTATTCAAATAATTAGAATAATCCAAATAAATCAATTAATTAACACAAATAATTAATTATTGAAAATTGGGCTGTTACATAAACTGGAGATTTTGTATGAAGAGTTTCAAGCACTGCTTTTCAGAAGACTCTGATAGTATTGTTCGCTGCAAGTACTGAGGATCTGATCTCTAAACTCTGCTCTGATTTATTACACGCTGAAGCACACTTGCTGCAATACTCTGATACAGCAAACTCTGAAGAACATCAAAGACTCTGATCAGTCAAGGCTCTGATGTAGATTGTTGTGAAATAGAAACTTGTTGAAGAAGAATTCAAAGTTATATCCGTTGGTTATGCCAAATGACTCTTTCCTCTTTCATGCTAGACACAAGAACTCGGGCAAAAAGGATTTCTCTGAACGTTCTACTTCTAGGAAAGGTCAAGTGATGTGAAGACAAAAGGCTACAGCTACTTTGCAGTACACGGTCTTCAAGCTTGCAACGTCTTGGAATTGTAGTCTATAAAAGCAAGCCTTCAACAACTTTCTTTAGTTGATGAACATTGACAAAAGTTGAACTATTCATTGAAAACTCTCTCTAAGCTCTCATACAAATTATTATTCTTTGCTAAATAGTTTTCATAAGTTCTTAAACTTAAGTGTAAATCACAGTTGTGATATAGCTTTCTTAGAAGCATTCAAACACTTGTTTAGTTTACATTTGATTGTAAAAGCTCCTTGAGAAGACCAAGTTGTGGTCAGTAGTTCTTGAGAAGACTAAGAACAGTTGTTCTTAGTGGTTGTTATTGTAATCAGTTTGATTATAGTGGATTAAGTCCTTGTAGAGAAAGGCAAATCACTCTTGATAGGGTGGACTGGAGTAGTTGAGTTCAACGAACCAGGATAAAAATCTTTATGTTTTTATTGCCATAATATTTTCAAAATCCTTATTCAACCCCCTTCTAAGTATTTTCTCACCTTCATTCACATCATTTACAACCATCACCAATCACCAACATATTTATATATCATTCACAAACATCACCAATCACAAGTGTGGATGTATATAGAATGTATTCATCACCTCATCACCAAATGCATGTGGTACCGATCTACTCACTAATTTGAATGTCAGAGTTATGTTACTAATTAATCCAATCACTAAGATATGGACATCAGAGTTATGTTATTGATTTAGTCTCATCACCAAACATCATAAGTTACCTATCTTTGATATACATGATGCATGAAATTCCACAACAATGTAATACACTAATCATCACCAACGGTTCTCATCCGAACCACATACCTTACCATAATGCATTACACTATTGTTTACACGCGATTTTCGTGCGAATAACCTCTGGCCTCCTAATGCAGGTTTACTTGCGGGACTGGCCAAACAAGTCCCAGAACAACCTGGTCAAGTCTATGTGATATTGGTAGAATAGTTTTTGTTTAGAGTAAGTCGGAAACAAACTTGAAGAAAAAGTGTACACAAATTGATAAACAAGCAAGTAAAAAAGTAAAAGGCAAGATATCTTAAAACTTAGTAATGTAAATTGCTTTAAAAAGAAATGTGGACGTTATTATACATTTTGCATGAATGAACTCTTTTCTTTTAACACTTGGTACTTAGAGTGTATTCCTTTAACAACGTTACAACATGCGACCCCCTTAAATGAAAATGGACATTGCTTTAAATAGAAAAGAAAAATAATTGTTTTTCTCTCAATATTGGTCCTGGTGGTGACACGTGTTGCTCCAATATTTGTAACTTCCCCATGTTTTCAGCCTTTCAAATTCCTTCCCGCTCAAAGGTTCCCATGCTTTATGTCGATTTCATTAGTCATCAATCGACACCTTTGACGACATAGCTTTGGGTCGACTCACAATACATCTTCAGTTGGCGTCGACTTGCGATATATCTTCTGCTGGTGCCGACTTGGGTCTTTTCCTTCACCATCTTCCTGACTTGTCGACCCACATGTTAGCCTTTTCGTCAACTCTTCTCAGTAGAAGTCTTTCAGTCAACAAGTTGCCCCCAAAAAAAACAGTTTCGATTGAGCATTATGTCAACTGAGAAACTTGGTGTTTTATTTCCTGCGAGATTTCGACTGTACCTTGGTTTTGACCCAGTAACTCAATCATTTACCTTTCGTCGAATCAGCCACGCGTCACACGATGTCTGAGGTAATAATGGTGCCTTTCTACGCCATGATTTCCAAGAAATCTCATAATGCCTAGTCTCGTCCTAAGTTATTTACGACCCAGGTGCTGTTCCGAAAACTTTCGATGCTAAGGCATTTTGGACAGCAATTACGGGTAGCACTGAGTACATGTCGAAAGGTGCGAAAGCATCTTGTATTCAGAATCCGTGTTTCAGGTACGCGTAGAAGGCCCTAGCATACACCCTGTTCGGGAGAGGTGACAGTACAGGAGTGACCACGCAGTGGGAGTTGTTCTTCCTGCACGCAATGGCTAACCAAGAGATGATCAGTGGTGCCGTTTTTGTAGTGGATTACTTGGGGCGAGTAAGAAGGGCAACTCAAGGAGGAAACTCAGTGGGGGGCATGATTACCCAAATAGCCCGTAATTTTAGCTATGACCCTGTTGAATTATGTGACACACCGGTGTCAGGTAAGAATAGACTAGACATGGTAGCCCTGGTTCAACAAGGTATGATTTCTATCACTCCGAGTTATTATGCTGTTATGAGTCGTAACAGGTTGGTTATTGCCCTACCTGATCCTGATAGAGTCGGTATTACTAACCAGAATAATTGGATTTATGACAATACCATCCATGTTGGGGACGACTATCATCCTAACCATTTCGATGCAGGTGAACACGAAGAAGAAGACGCCCCTGAGTTTGAACATTCTGTTCCACTTCAGGAGGAACAAGTATATACGGGCGCAGGAAGCTCATCTACTGCTAACGACAACTGGTCGTGGGTGCATGGAGAAATTGGATCCCTCAGGGCTGAGCAAACCCGTAAGGTAGAGGAGCAAGCTCGCCAAAGGGCGCTAATGGATGACATGCACAGCATGATGCAGCAGTTGATGTTGCGATTTCCTCCTCCTCAGTGAGGCACTGTGAGTCCCCTCTCATACGTATTCTAAAATATTGAGGTCAATGTTTGCTTCGATTGTGTGTGTGTGTGTGTGGGGGGGGGGGGGGTTATTGTTTTAGTAGTTATTGTTTTAGTAGATTTAATAGTTTATTTTTATTGCTGTTTCATTTTGTTTTCGTTTACTTTGATTGTTTACTTTGACTTGTTGTGTGTGTTATGTGTTACATATAGATGGGGTTCGACCCGATACATGATGAACGAGTAGTTTTGGGATGAAAGATGCAAACCTAGACTAGCTACTCAGGCACCCTAGAAGTGGATATAACCAAAAACTAAGGTCGTACGCAGCTTTTTGACACCGAATCGAGAGTGAAAGGTTGACCGAAACCAGATAAAGAAGCGGCATTACATGAGAAGTGCTTTGGAACCTGTAAGCTATACCCAATATGGTGAGCGCACAATGAACCAAATATCATCATAATGAGAGTGAATCAGGTATGACTTTATCGCTTTGAATTTGCGTACGTTCTGCTCACAGAACACTACATGAGAACACACACTAAGGCATTCGTTTTTGTTTTGTTTGATTAAACCTCGAGTCGTTCTAGCCGTCCCTGCATTATGCTTACCTGTTGCTACCTCTGTTGAGCCCTCATCCTTTTGTTTGTGATAACCACCGCCGTTAACCCATAACCAAACACTCCCTACCCTGCTCGGCGTTTGTGTTGTAGTTGTTGAACTGGTGCTAACTCTAAGTTTGGGGTTGTGAGTATACAATAAGCAAGGCAAGTGCAAAGAATAAAAAAAAGAGAAAAAAATGTGTATATCAAAAAAAGTGAGAAGACACTATCATGTCTTTATAAAAAAAAAGAAACAAAAAAGAGAGAAAAGAAGATAACACTTACCTATGCTTCGTTAAGTCATAAATAAATGACACAATGGAAACCTGTGGTAGTAATGAAAGCACATAGGTGAAACAATGAAATCATGAATACTGAGCCTACAACCCCTTCGTGTACCCTTTTCATTTTTTTTCCACCATACCTCACCTCAACCTCGTTACAACCCTAAGACTTGTACAGTATGTGCTCTCTGTTTGTGGGATGCAGGTAGAATTTATTCAAATTTAAAAGTTGGTATTACATATGCTAAATTTTGAGCGAAAAACACTTTAACCCAGAGAGAATTGGTGAGAAGTGTGAAAATATTGCAGGTGAAGAAGTATTTTGATATGGAATTGCAGTGGACGGCTGGGATCGGGAAACCGGACACTTGACAAGAAGGTGAAAAGCAGGTTGCGAAAGACATTGGTTGTATTGTGGTAGGTAAAGAATTTTGGGGTGACCTTGTTTGGTCTCATGCATTGCTTGAGGACAAGCAACGAGTTAAGTTTGGGATTGTGATCGGTCGCCTGTTCTACTTTGTTTTTGTCATTTACTCGGCAAGAACTCCATCTAATTGGTAGCACTGTGAGTTATTTCGTCGTTATTTTCCTCCTAGTGTTTATGTTTTTGGCGTTATGTCTTTTCATGGTCTTGCAGTTTAAATTATGTTTAATAAAGCACTTTTGATGTCTTGGACTGGTAGTGTTAGTGGTTTCAAGTCTATGGAAGTAATCAGAGGAAGAAATGCGAAGTCGACTGAGTTCGGGAGGATTTTCGGCATAATTAGAGGTCTCACACGGGTGCCCGTGTCACCTGACACGGGTTCCCGTGTCAGAAGAGGACCAGAACTACAAGAAAAAGAAGCAACCAGAGGGTTGACACGGCCGCCTGCGTCAGCTTGCCTGAAGGTTAAAAGTTGGAAATTGCTATCTGTGGGCCAACACGGGTGCCCGTGTTAGCTGACACGGCCCGTGTTGGATGAGGCAACCAAATTCCTGATGTTTTTGAATTATGTCCAGTGTGACTGCATGAAGGGCAATTTGGACTTTCCGCATGAAAAAGAGAGATCTGATACTATTAAGAAGGGATTTCTGAGGGAGAAAAGGGAACTTTATTTGATCGGACGAAGAGAAGACAACTGAAGATTGAAGCTCTGGAGTATTGGGAGGAGAAGGAGATTTTCATGCTCGGAAGAAATTGAAGATCGAATTCATTCCTAAAATCTTGTAATGTTTCTATTTGTCATGTTATTTTTATTGAATACTATGGATAGCTAAACCCCCCATTGCTAGTGGGGTGTCCCTGATTTGTATTGTAATGAACATCCGGTGCATTTCTTAATGAGATTACTTCCATAGACCTGAAACCACTAACACTACCAGTCCAAGACATCAAAAGTGCTTTATTAAACATAATTTAAACTGCAACAACATGAAAAGACATAATGCGAAAAACATAAATAATTGGAGGAAAATAACGATGAAATAACTCACAGTGCTATCGATTAGATGGATTTCTTGTCGAGTAAATGACGAAAACAAAGTAGAACAGGCGACCAATCATTAGGTTTGGTAATAGTGTGAGGTTGGTTGTTGGGCGAGTGTTTTTTGTTGGGCGTATGATGACGAAGCTCGTTGACATGGGTCGATCAAATGCCTCGGCTCAGACACAAATAGTGTCGTTATAACCGACCTAAGCCAATTCATATATTGTTGAGTTGGTCTAGCACCTTGTATAATTGGCTCGTTTAAGATGTGGCGACATCAATTCCTCCATTGATGGTACATCTCTTTAGTGAAGTCTTTCTAATCAGTATAACCCCATTAGGAATCGTCTCTTTTTTATGCCAGTATCTCAAACACATCAGAGGGACTGGAATTTGTTGTTGCATGTCGAACTGCAGTTTCACACGGTCACTCTGGTGCATCTCCATAGTAGTGAACCTAATGGTTGGTGTTTTTGCTATCCAAACTGTAACATCCTCGGGGTTAACCTCATGGTCGAGACCCAAATACGGCCTCTAGATTAACTGCATGAGAAAAATACATAATTAGAAGACTTGTAATTTGTTAGTTTTAAGCCAAATTTATAGTAATTTAGTTGTAATACATCGTCTGCTCTAAGGTTGTCTAAAAGATTGTGATACACTACTATAACATGTTTGGGACATCGGTTGTAATTCATTCCCAGAACTGACCATTTGAAATGAAAAGATTGAAAATTTCTTAGTTACAATTAGTTGTAGTATAAAGCTTAACAAATTAGAAGGTTTAAGATAAACTTACTTGTTTGCATAAGGGAATGTGAATGGCTTCGTGTTGATCGGTGCGAGTGACAGAATTCTCAACCAACCTCGTGCTTGTAGTAAAAAGGTGCAAGAATAAAATGTACAAGTATTATTTTTTGCATTTTTACACAATAAACTATATAGATGTGATAAAATAGTTGAACCCCAACTATATGTACCTACTTTATTTATGTTTCGTAATAAACTATATGTGCTTGTAGTAAAAAGGCACAAGAATAAAACGTATAAGTATTTTTTTTTTCATTTTTACACAACGAACTATATAGATGGGACAAAATAGCTGAACCCCGACTATATGTGCCTACTTTATTTATGTTTCGTAATAACGACAAATACATAATATTTACCTTATTAATCAGTACTTTCAAGAAATAAAAATTACCAAATAAAATCATAATATAACACCGAGCTTTAATTATCTTTACATACTTGATCAATTCTTCATTTAATGTTATACTTGAATAATATTATTCAAGATATTTTAAATCAATACCTTGACCCCTAGGTTAACCCGAAGTTTGTCCCATAGTTGTATCTTCACACAGAGGGCACCCAATAACATATGCACATCCTTAAGTGTGACGGTACATTCACTGAATGGAATGTGAAATGTGTGTGTCTCGGGTCTCCATCTTTCTAACAAAGCAAGAACAAATTTGTAATCAACAGAGTATGAGACCATGTTAAGTACATTACTAAAACTGCCTGCTCGTAGGTATGGTTCTATCAATGGGTCGTGTAGTACATACTCATGTACACAATATCAAAATTTCTTTGGATCCTAACAAAAGATGATTAAGGAAATAAATAAGAAAAATTAATAAACTATACTCTTAAGGAAATTAAATAAGTTATACATAAACTTACGAACTCCCTAATATTATCGATAGTTCCTTGATGTTCATCCCCCATAGTTAGGAGAGACATTTTTTTTGAATCGTTTTGAGTATCTGTTGCTGACAAAGTGGGTAAGTTAAGAGTATGTTGCAGACAAGCTAGATAGATTGAGTGTGAATGTTGATGGAAATGCTGAGAAACACATCAATATTTATATATGGGACTGAGTTCACATGATTCTTTTTTGCATGTCATCTCCAATGCATGCGCCACTGGGAATGGTGTATATGTAGTATTCTCAAAGCATGCGTGGTTCAAAATGGAGCCTTTTTTTTTTAGGGAATCATGCAAGGAATCTTGGCAGGGAATCATGTAAGGAATCGTGGCAGAGATTCCTTGTAGGCTACGTCATAGGGTCATGCATGCAAGATTCTTAATAGTCTGAACAATATACGTATGCATGAAATAAGAATACATACAAAATAAGAAGCATGCACCATTGGGATTGACACGTTTTTTGTTTTTAGAGATTCCATCCTCATCCCTATTTAAGTGCATAATAATACGTTTCAAAATATATTGTAGTATTCTGTCAAAACCAGTACATTAAAATATATTGCATGCATGACTCCATCATTATAATACATGATCAATACACATATCATGAAGAGAAATCATGATCCAAAACCGTTGCCTCTTGTGGTGATTAAAGATTTTGATGCTGACCAGGATGAATGATCACGAGCGTTAAATGAAGAACAACGTCTCTACTCAGTTCATACAAACAAAGTGCCTTCAATCTCGGTGGTAGCTGCTACGAATGAAGACTTTGTGTGTGTGTGTGTGTGTGTGTGTGAGAGAGAGAGAGAGAGAGAGAGAGAGAGAGAGAGAGAGAGAGAGAGAGAGAGAGAGAGAGAGAGAGAGAGAGAGAGAGAGAGAGAGAGAGAGAGAGAGAGAGAGAGAGAGAGAGAGAGAGAGAGAGAGAGAGAGAGAGAGAGAGAGAGAGAGAGAGAGAGAGAGAGAGAGAGAGAGAGAGAGAGAGAGAGAGAGAGAGAGAGAGAGAGAGAGAGAGAGAGAAATGATCAGGATTTCACCAACTTAATTTTATCAAAGTCTAAAACTTCTACACAAGGGTTATATTTATAAAACCACTTGTGTGAACTGCAAGCTAAAAAGTCCAACTTAAGTACACCATATAACAATAATAATAACAACAACAACAACAACAACAATAATAATAATAATAATAATAATAATAATAATAATAATAATAATAATAATAATAATAATAATAATAATAACCATTATTATAATAAAAATATTTTATTATTATATTATAATAATTGTTATAATAATAATATTGACTCTTATTATTATATTATACGATGTTCCATATTTTACTTAAGTACACCGTACCTTGCAATGTTCCTTAATTATTCTATCTCTCATCAATTTGTCCTTATATGTGTGACCTTGTAGGTTCTCGTGATGTTAACAATTATATTAAATTATAATTTAATATAATAAACAGTGAGCGGTATCTAGAAACACATCACTACTACCCAAGTCACAAAAATGTCATGTGATCTAACAAAACCTTTTGTTATAGTACTTGTATGTATAATTACCATTTTTTCCTTATGTCTATATTGAATACAAGACATATATCATGTCATCCTTTTCTAGTTCAATATTAGGCCCTTAGACATTTATCCTGTTATGCAGGATGGACAAATTCTATCTAGGTTACTCATGTCCCTCAGCATGCTTTGTGGAGTATCCATCAACTGTCTTTATGATAATCTAGTTACGGACAATGTTAGATCAGTAATAAAGTACTTGACTATACATCTATGGTCCATAATGGTTTCAGGTTGAAGGGTTGGTATACACCACTATCACCATGAGAGTAACTTATGACACTTTGCATAACATTATATGTACTACTCTCATAGCAGGTCAATTCAGTATAAATATTACTCCTAATATTCATACATATATTAAGACTTGATAACTAATTAACCATGATTTATGAGATGTGATCATCATTCTATCTACATAATAGTCTTAATGCTTTAAATTTATCCCACTTCATAGTAAAGCTCGACTATGAATACTTCAAGAATATCGCCCTTATGTTTAATGGGACTTTTAGAACAATATTTGGTTCTGCATATATATCTCTAAGTTTTGATGATAACAAGTTAGTATTTGTGTGAGAATAATTTTGGTACCCTAACAGTTTGTTATTCTGTATATTTAGATAACAACTTTGATTCTGACTCTTGAACGTGAAACATTACAAGTTTCTAAATATATTGATCTAGATTGTTTCTGCTTAAACTCACATATGAGAAGCTTCTAAGGAAATTGTATGTTACTGATGCAACATTCTATTGGCTCTTGCTTCAGACGTGTGACTTTGATCAATTCACTTCTGAAGACAACTCAAGCTTCTGAAGATTAAACACTGAAGGTTCTAATTTTTTTTTGAAGAATCTCAAGTCAGATAATGATGTGATCAAGCTTCTGATTGATAATTGAAGTTTCTGAACTCAAGTTTATGAAGATTAAACACTAAAGTTTCTAAAAACTTTAAAGAGTCTCAAGTCAGATATTGATGTGATCAAGCTTCTGATTGATGATTGAAGTTTCTAAACTCAAGCAAAATCAACTCTTCTAACTCATGCTTCAAACAACGATTTATCCAGAAGCCATTGAAGAATAGAAGATAAAAACGAGTTTATACGTGGGAAAATAGTGCATGTTACAAACCAATATTCCTTCCACTAAGCGGATTTTGTGAAGTAAGGAAAATGAGGTAGTACGATTCTTGTCTCCTCTGTATTAAACCGTTACTCAAGTCTCCAGCTCATTCATGAAGAATACCAAATCTGCCCTTCGACAGATATTTTTTTATTGGCTATATAAAGACTTAAAGAAACTACACATGCAAGACTAATGTCAAAATTTGTGCGAAAATTTTCTTTAAATTTATTGTGTTTTTGACTTGTTTATACTTGCTTGTTTAGACGCAATCTTTGTAAACACAAATTTGTAATCAAATTGTTGTTTGTATTTCTTTAAGGGACCAGTTAGGTCAAAATTCTTGAGAATACATAGATTACGTGTCTTTGTGGTTTGTTAGTCACTAGAGGTTGCTAGTGCAGTTGTAATCAGTTAATTATAGCGGATTAAGTCCTTAGGTATAAGGCAATATCATCTTTGAGGGTGGACTAGATTAACTTTGAGATTTTCAAGTGAACCAGTATAAAAATCGAAGCGAATTTCTCTTTGTTTTTGAATAGCTGTGATTTTTATTGAGTGAGTAAAAAGCTTTTATTTTTGAAAACCCCGATTCAAACCCCCTATTTCTTGTGTTTTTCTCACCTTCAATTGGCATCAGAGCTCCAATTCTGATTGTGATAAAAGTTTATCAAACACTTAATCATGTTTAGTATCAATCCAGTGTGTGTGAGAAACAATGGCGGTTGCTGCTATTCCAGTAGAGAAAGATCACTATAGTGCCAAACCACCAGTCTTTGATGGTGACAAGTTTGACTATTAGAAAGATAGAATCGGAAGTTTATTTCTTGGCTATGATGTAGATCTTTGGGGTCTTGTTATTGATGGCTACAGTCATCCTGCTAATGTTGCAGGAGAAAAAGTGTCAAGAAGTTCTATGACTGATCAACTAGAAGAAAGATTATAAGAATCATCACGAGGCAAGAACTATACTGCTAAATGATATCTCTTATACTGAGTATCATAAGATAACAAACAGAGATATTGCCAAGTTCATTTTTGATTCTCTAAGAATGACTCATGAAGGAAACACTCAAGTTAAGGAGACAAAGACGCTTGCTTTAATCCAGAAATATGAGGCATTCAGAATGGAGGATGATGAAACAGTTGAAACTATGTTTTCAAGGTTTCAAATGCTAGTCGCGGGACTCAAGGTTCTGGACAAAGGATACTCAACTGCTTACCATGTCAAAAAGATCATCAGGAGCCTTCCTAAGAAATGAAGACCTATGGTATCTGCCTTGAAACTATCTAAAGATTTGAATGATATCGGTCTTGAAGAACTTGTTAGTTCTTTAAGAAGTCGTGAAATAGAGCTTGAGGGAGATGAACCTCAAAGGAAAGGAAATTCAATTGCTTTGAAATCCAAATCTGAAAATTCAAGGGCTTATCAAGCTGAGGAAATATCAGAAGATTCTGATAAAGACTCAGAAGATGATGAACTGTCATTAATCTCCAGAAGGGTCAACAGACTCTGGAAGAACGGACAAAATGGTAAAGGAAAGTTCAAAGAAGCTAGAAGGACTGTCGTTCGTTCTGACTCAACATTAGAACAAAGGAAGTTAAGTTCTGGAAAAGAAGTTATTTGCTATGAATCTAAAAAGCCATGTCATTACAAGAATGAATGTCCCCATGCTCAAGAAAGACAGAAAGCACAAAAAGAATTCTGTCAAAGGCAAGAAAGGACTCATGTCTACCTAGGACAACTTTGATTCAGAAGAAGAAAAAGTTAATGTTGCACTGATGGTAACAACCTCTGATGCCGAAGTCTTTGGAGAACCCGAAGACAAGGTACCATCGGACTCAGAAGCAGAATCTGATCATGGTTCTGAAGAGGTATTTTCTAATCTCTCTCAAAAGGATTTAGAATCATGGCTTTCTGAAATACTGGAGAAGTATCAAAGTCTTCAAAGCAAATACAAAGACCTTAAACAATTCCAAGTAATTGCTTCTGAAACTTGTGAAAAGCATGAAGAGAATATTTCTTCTTTAAATGAAAAAATCTTTTCTTTAGGAAGTACAATCTCTACTTTGAGAAATCAAATCTCAAAATTAGAAGAGGAAATAGGTCCATATGCTTTCGGTACCAACTGTGCATTTAGATATGACAAAGCTTTTCAGCACTTTCTGACTAAAAACATAGACAGAAGCAAAATTGCTTCCTTAATCTATGGAGTTAGTAGAAATGGCAAGAAATGTTTAGGTTGTACATATACCTCTAATATTGATGAAAGTATCGTGGTAAAACCAAAACCTCTTTATAAGCACTTTGTACCTACTAGCACATAACCTGTTTATTTTGAGTTTGCACAAAAACCTCCACCGATACAGAAATATATTTTTAAGCCTAAATATCATGCACAAATACCACTTGATTATCCTATTGCACATAAACCCAAAGTTGATAAAAACTCTGGGAAAACTAACAAAAAAAACACCCAGAAAGTAGGTACCTAAGGAAAAGATAGTTTATGTTGCAAACATTCTTAGCAGCTCAACTGAAACACCAACTATGGTACCTGGACAGTGGTTTCTCGTGACACATGACAGGAAGAAGGCATATGTTCCAAAGTTTGGAACTTAAGCTTGGAGGCTTCGTTGGTTTCGGAGGAAACCAGAAAGGAAAAATTATTGGCTCTGGAACTATCGGTAATGGTAAACTTCTCTCTATTACTAATACTCTTCTAGTTGATGGTTTGACATATAACTTATTGTCTATCAGTCATGTTAGTGACAATGGTTATGATATCATCTTTAATCAAAAGTCCTGTATGGCTGTCAGTCAAAAAGATGGCTCAATCCTTTTTTACCGGAAAGAGGAAAAACAACATTTACAAGATTAGAATTTCTAATCTCTGTGAACAAAATGGAAAATTCTTAGTATCTGTTAATGAAGAGAAATGGGTATGGCATAGAGTTTGGGCCATGTTAGCATGAGGAAGATTTATCAACTAAACAAGCTTGAACTGGTCAGGCTTACCAAACCTGAAGTTTGCTTCATATGCTCTTTGTGAAGCATGTCAGAAAGGCAAGTTCTCTAAAACTTCTTTCAAAGCAAAAAATGTTGTTTCCACCTCCAGACCGTCAAAACTTCTACACATCGATTTGTTTGGACTAGTGAAAAATGCTTCAATCATAGAAAAAGGTATGGATTAGTTATAGTTGATGACTATAGTCGTTGGACATGGATAAAGTTCTTGAAACACAAGGATGCATCGCATTCTTTGTTCTCTACCTTTTGCTCTCAAGTGCAAACAGAGAAGAATTGCTAAATAGTCAAAGTCATAAGTGATCATGGCGGAGAATTTGAGAATAGATACTTTGAGGATCTATTTGATTCTCATGGCATATCCCATGATTTCTCCTATCCTAGAACTCCATAATAAAATGGAGTTGTAGAAAGAAAGAATAAGACTCTGCAAGAAATGGCTTGTACCATGATCCAAGAAATTGAATGGCTAAGCATTCCTGGGCAGAGGCAGTAAACACAACATGTTACATTCAGAACAAGGTTTCTATTAGACCTATTATGGGTAAGACTCCTTATGAATTATGGAAGAACATAAAGCCCAACATATCTTATTTTCATCCTTTTGGTTGTACATGTTTTATTTTAAACACTAAAGAGAATCTTGGCAAGTTTGATTCTAAGGCTCAAAAGTGTTTGTTGTTAGGATATTCTGAACGCTCAAAAGGCTATAGAATCTATAACACAGAAACATGAATTGTTGAAGAATTAATTCATGTTATATTCAATGATAAGCTTGACCCTAAAAAGTCAAAGAAAGTTGAGAAACTTGCAGATTTAGAAATCACCTTCTCGGAACCTAAGGATAAAGACTATGGAGATAAATATACAACTACTGAAACTAAAGACTCAGAAACAACTCAATTAAAAACTGTTATTGATCCATCTTATCATAAGAAAAGCAGACCAAGAACTTCTCATTCTGAAGAATTGATTATGGGAGATAAAGACGCACCAGTTAGAACCAGATTATCATTCAAACTTTCTGAAGAAACTCTTCTTGGCTTGGTCTCTCTCATCGAACCAACCTCTATAGATGAAGCTCTTCAAGACAACGACTGGATTATGGATATGGAGGAATAACTAAATCAATTCACTAGAAATTATATTTGGGATCTTATTCAGAAACCAAAAGGTGTCCACGTTGTTGGAACCAGATGGGTATTCAGAAACAAGCTCAATGAAAAAGGTGAGGTCGTAAGAAATAAAGCACGACTTGTAGCACAAGGTTATAGTCAGCAAGAAGGAATAGACTATACAAAAACCTTTGCACCAGTTTCCAGGTTAGAATCTATTCATCTCTTAGTTTCCTTTGCTGTAAATCATGACATCAGTTTATATCAGATGGATGTAAAGAGTGCATTCTTAAACATGTATATTTCTAAGGAAGTGTATGTGCACCAACCTCCTAGTTTTGAAAGTTATGAAAACCCATATTTCATTTTCAAACTTAAGAAATCATTATACGGTCTGAAACAAGCTCTTAGAGCTTGGTATGAAAGGTTAAGCAACTTTCTTTTAGAAAATAACTTTACCAGAGGAAAAGTGGATACACCACTCTTTTGCAAAACCTATAAAAATGACATTCTGGCTGTGCAAATTTACGTTGATGATATTATATTTGGTTATGCTAATATTTCCTTGTGCAAGGAATTTTTTAAGTTAATGCAGGATAAATTTGAAATGAGCTTGATGGGAGAACTGAAGTTCTTTATGAGAAGCCAAATTGATCAATGAACTGAAGGAACATATATCCATCAAAGCAAATATACCAAGGAACTTCTGAAGAAATTCAACATGTCAGAATGTAAGCCATCAAAAACTCCAATGCATCCTACGTGCATTCTGGAGAAAGAAGAGGTAAACAGTAAGGTAGAACAGAAGCTATTCAAAGGTATGATTGGATCTCTCCTTTATCTGACTTCTTTTAGACCAGACATCCTCTTCGGCATGTGCCTATGTGCTCGTTTCTAATCAGGTCCTAGAGAAACTCACTTAATAGCTATTAAGAGAATCTTTAAGTATCTGAAAGGTACTTATAACCTTGGGATATTCTATAGAAAATCATTTGAGTACAAACTGGTAGGCTATTGTGCTGCTGACTATGCTGGAGACAGAATAGAAAGAAAAAGTACTTTTGGAAGTTGTCAATTTATGGGAGACAATTTGATCTCATGGTCCAACAAAAGATAGTCCACAATTGCTCTACCAATTGTTGAAGCTGAATATATTGCAGCTTCCAGATGTAGCACACAGATTCTTTGGATGAAAAGTTAGTTAGAAGATTATCATAATTATGTGAGTAACATTCCTATCTTTTGTGATAATACTTCTGTTATTTGTCTATCCAAGAATCCTATTCTGTATTCTAGGGCTAAACATATTGAAATAAAACATCACTTTTTACGTAACTATGTTTAGAAGGGCATTTTTCATTTAAAATTTGTAGATACAGACCACCAGTGGGCTGATATTTTCACAAAACCCCTTGTTGAATATATATTCGTATTCATTCTAATGAATTTATTTATAAAACCGTGTTCAGAATGAGTTGATGAAATTTCAACCTGTCAAGTTACCAGAACATTTGAAATAAAATTATGATGAATTTACTTGTTTATTTTATTACGCGTTTGGTTCTGAAACATGAGCTTTCTGAAGTGAGAGAGTTTCATGAATTATAATGTTTCTTTTCAAAAGGAGATCCTTTGATTTGTCTTTTGGTTTGTGAACATTTACAACATTAATTATTGTTTTTTCATTTGAGAACGTGTGAACGCTAGTGGTGACAACTTTCCCATTTAATGAATCATGCTAACTAGCTTTCGACCTCGAGGAGTGGCCAACGATTTTTTGTCTCATGATGACAGACTCTTTATCTACTTTCTGATGTACAACGTCCGGGTCAACCTACCTTGAACTATCTTCAATCATCTGAAGTATTTTATTGAGGTTTCTAGAATTCAGCTTAAGTCCTTTATTCCTTATGAAAGAATTTTGTCTGAGTTGTTCTTTAAGGCTGAAATTATTGGATTATCCAAAAGACTTGGACCAGACAATGTTGCAGTTGAAGAAAGAGTTGATAAGGTGCAGGACTTTTGATGCTTGTTCGGCGAGTGTTCTTGTTGGTGTATCAGAATATATTCTCTCACTTTATATGTTTTGTTAACCATCTTGTTTGTGTGTCCTGTCTGTCGTTTGTTTGGTTGTTTGAGTTGTTATCTTTTTGTTCCTTGTTTATGTACTTTTGCGCTTCTAGCGTTAGTTCTTTTAATCAAATGAATATTATCTTTTTGATGCATCTGATTACACATTTTCTTTTTTGATTGCTGACAAAAAGGGGGAGAAAGTATTGGTTTTGATATGCCTAATTTCTCTTGAATCAAACCCAAACATTCCAAATATTTGCACTAACCCTTGTTTAAAAAGATATTATGTTAGTTTTTTTCTTTTAGGAAAAACTTACTATATATTAGAAACACCTGAAAATCAGAACAAAATGTATGAAGCCCAAACTTTGAAGATATGTTAGCTTCTTAAAGTTCTGAATTATCTTGAATGAGAAAAGGTTTTAAAGATAATTCAAGTTTATTCAATTGGTCAGAAGTAAAACTCACTAGAAGTTGATATGCGTTCTTGTGTGTTAAATTCTTGTTAAAATGCTTAACAACAGTAAGGACAAGTTCAAGAAACTACTGAGATAAACCAGTTCTTTTGAACATAAGGTTCATCTACCCCAACAAAAGGTTAATCAGGTAAGTCATTCTGATTATCTTTTTAGAGTTGATCATTTCAGGGGGAGATTTGTGCTTCTTTCTGATACATGTTTTGGTGATTAGCCAACAAATTTTTTTAATCAAAATACAGTGTTTTGTCATCATAAAAAAGAGGAAGATTGTTAGAACAAGATTTGGTTTTGCATCTATATCTCTAAGTTTTGATGATAACAAGACAATATTTGTGTGAGGATAATTTTGGTACCCTAACGGTTTGTTATTGTGTATCTTTAGATAATTGCTTTGATTCTAACTTTTGAACATGAAACCTTACAAGTTTCTGAATATATTGATCTAAATTGCTTCTGCTCAAACTCATAGATAAGAAGCTTCTAAGGAAGTTGTATGTTGCTGCTACAACGTTCTCTTAGCTCTTGCTTCCAACGTGTGACTCTAATCAATTCACTTCTGAAGATAACATGCTTTCGAAGATTAAATGCTGAAGGTTCTAAAAAATTCTGAAGAATCTCAAGTCAGATGTTGATGTGGTCAAGCTTATAATTGATGATTGAAGTTTCTGAACTCATGTTTCTGACAATTAATCGCTGAAGGTTCTATAAAATCTAAAGAATCTTGTAATACCCCAAATTTTACCCTTATATTTAGTCAGTCATTTCGCATAGCATCTCATCTGTGCATCTGCTAACCACTATCAAGTCATGGAAGTGTTTGTTTTGCAGGATTGGTTCCAGGGGTATTTTGGTCATTTTACGTGGATTCCGCTAATTCTTTGAAGACGGGCTGTTACCAAGCTTTGAGGCATTTGAGACACTATTTCTGAGGCATGGTTCAATTATATCAAGGCGTCATTACTACTGGAAAATTGGTCAGAAACATATTCGAATGTGGGCCATCAGTTGCCCATGTTTCGTTCTAGGACCGTTTGAGCAGTTTTGTTGTGTTCATCAATAAAGCATTTCGGACATACAATAAGTGGGATTATTTTGAATTTATTTGGAGTTAATCAGGTTGCGGTTAAAATGGTCAAAGTATCGTTCATAATACTGTCTAATACGGAAAGGGAAGTGAAAGTTTAATATTTGAGAATATCATTCGCGAATGTTTATACTTTACAATTAGGAAGTGAATTCAAACATTTGTGGATTTTTATTCATAAATATTTATAATCTACAACTAAGAAGTAAATATAAATAATTTCAAAATTTGGTATTCATAAGTATTTGAGATTTCAATTGAGAAAGAAATAAGTATTTGTGGAATTTTATTTCATAAGTATTTAATTTACAATTGAAAGGGAGGAATAATCTTTGAATTTCATTCATGAAGATTCATTTTTGTGTTTACAAGAAGTGTCATTTACACTGAACATCTACTCTAAAAAAGGTCCTAAAGAATCCTAAGTGTTCTTCATGATGCTCCTTTGGTTTTCTCCGCAAATCTCCGATCAACCTGCACATCAAAGAGAAACAAAACAGAAGCAGGAAAGGGTTAGAAGTTGTCTTCGACACTCTCAGAACGGCGTCATCACTGAGTGCCGGGAGTGGCACAACCGAAGCTGCGTCCTACCCCCGTTACCGATCCGCGCCATTAGCGTCAGATCAGGTAACATCTGTTCTTATCTAAGGGGCAACCGAGAGATGAAGAGTAAAATGAAATGGGGACCGAAATGATTTGCCGAAAAGGGTCATATGCCGAAATTGGATTTGTAAAGCCGAACTAATCATAATCCGGATATGTTTCAATTGCAAGAACAATTCAGTTCAGTTTTATAAACGAGGCAACTTGGCATCAAAAAATAAAAGAACTGAATTCGAGCTCAACTTCCACAAACGGATAACCGAACAATCCATGAAACCAGCGCATTCACAGCATCTGCCAAAAGGAATCAAACAGTATCAGAAGTTGGCATAACAAAAGATATTCCAAAACTGCATCAACTCTGAACCACATAAGTGAGCCCATGAAAGTCAAATCCCAAATATGAACAGAAAGTAAAAGCTGTTACTAATCCTTATCAGAAAAAAATAGGTTAGAAACCAACTGGATCACAAACTGCTACCAAGATGGCAGGTTACTGTCATACCCTAAATTTGTCCTACCCATTTTTCAAATATTTTCACTTTTTGACTTTATTTTCTATTTTTACGTTGTCTGCTTGTTTCTTGTTATTTAGACACGTGTCCACCCGAAATTGGGCGTTTTTCAAAAAAAAAATTTCTTTCTGACCAATTAAGGCATGACATGTGGCCTAAAAACATTTTGTGAATATTACTTTCTTAAACTTTGTTTTCTTTTAAGTGTTATTAATAACATTTTAGTAATTACTTTTTGTTTTTATAAACTTTAGTTTGTTTTATATATTTAAATATTTGTTTAATGGTTATTATTAATATTTAGTAAATAGTTGTATATATTAATTTATGTTTAATTATCATATGTTGTTAATATTTATTAATCTGTTAATATTTATATTTCAAATACTTGTTAATAAATTAATGAAATTGAAATACTGGTTTTTTTAAGGAGAAGGTTGGGGAAAGGCCCATTGTTGGAGGCCCACGCGGAGGACATAAGAAGGGAAACAGAGGGATGATCGAAGGGGACCTAAACTACTGTTCATCACGCGGATTCAAACCCTAAATTTCGAATCCTCTCTGAAAGCGGCCGCCGCCCCAATCCATCCCGGAAACCCTAAATCGATCTACTGTTCACTCATCTTCCTCCCCTTGAGAAAATTTCCGCCGACACCTTCCTCACCTCAATCTAACCCTTCTTCTTTCCCAAACCCGGCCGCTCAAACTTCTCTTTCACTATTATTCTCGCCATCGACACCATTACCAACCGCTTTCAAGTTTCGCAAAAGGAAAAAACTTTTGTCCCGACCGTTTTCTCGCATCAAGTTTCGCAAAGTCGATTCCGTTGTGAAGCATTCAAATTCAATGGCCTCCGTGAGAAAAGATTTGGTCCTCTTCCATGATTCAGAGTTCGAAACGTTTGTTGGATAAGAAGATAATTTCTGTGTAGATTGCGACCACCGAGCGAGGATTGGAGCTGCATCTTAGCCGTAACGACATCACATCTGAAGTATTTCGCACAAAAGATAAGTTGAAGCAGCTTTGGAGATCGTTTCTGCGACAACTTTCACACCAGTCAAAGCACAACGCAAAGAGTAACTGACAATGAAGCAACATTAGCGTCGACGACAATGGCTTCGCAATAACAGCAATGGACGTGTAACAACAACTCGCGGCCTCGTATCTTCAAAATTTTTGAGTTATGGTTGTGTTCGCAGGTTCTCAATGATGGCGGTCTCAGTTCATCGATCACTGAGTACAAATTCGTGATTCGCCGTGCCTGAAGGAGAGCCCTGACAACCGCATAATAACCATTAAGCTACGTCTGAAGACTCAAACGGCTAAGAATCCCAAAATCATTCAAAGGTCCTTTGTTGTGGTTCGTCAGTAACGCAAGGTATATCAAGCATTACACGGTTGTTTCTGTGATTCTTTTAAAGTCGTATTCTCAGAATCAATGATGCTTGCTTTGTTTATATAATGTTTGTCTATGACTTACTGGCATCGAGGTTGTTAGTATGTTGGTTATTACCATGGCTTAAACGTAAGAGGGTGTAATGCTGTTTGTCCTGTTATTGTTATTTTGCTGTCCTGTTAATGTTGTTTGTGCTCATATAAGGTTTCAACTTTACCACTTATTGGGCTAACAGAAGGCAACTATGTGTGTTAAACATAACTTGGAGTTTTGGATTCGATTTCTTTTAGCTAAAAGGGTACAGATAGCCATACTGATAGGGGAATAAAACTCTTTGCAACCTTTATCTGCTGTTGAGGATTCTTGTTTTTCTTACTGATATAAGTTTGTATGTATTTTAAGTTGTCTGCTGAAGGTTGTTTGGTCTTGGTTTCTTGATTTTACAGTGATCTAGAATCAGTAACATTTAGGTTTTGTGACTTCACGTGTGTTTGTTTCAGAAAGGGGGTTTGCATTTCTTGTTTTGTTTTTAAAGGAAACTTGCAGATTTTGGAGTATCATGACGATTACGTGGTGTACCACAACATAATACGCATATCCAGGATAACGCAACAACGCCGTCTTGGCGGTTCCGTTGGAAAGAGCAACACCCGAAGTCATCTACCAGCGTTTGAAGTCGGCGTTGGTAAATCTGCATCTTTTTCTTTGGCTCGATTGCATCCAATACCTGATTAGGTTCGATTGAGTGTTAGATTTTAATGTATTTATCATTATTTTCAAGATATTTTATGGTTGTTTTTTTTTTGTTCTAAACTTTTCCGAATATGCGACGTGACGTCGTCAATATTCGAGTTGTTCCGATTTTCAATTCCATCATATAATAGAGTTGTAAATACCTCAGTCTGTTGCGATTTTGTATTACCTATTTTTGAACCATGGTTAAACTGATGGATGAGTACATGGAACAATGTTGTATGCTGATTGGTGTGTTTAAGTGGTTGTGTCACTTCAAGTCGCAAATGTTACGCTATGACGTCTTGTAAATGCTTGCAAAATAATGAAAAAGCAGGTGGTGGCCACTACAAGTTCCTATTATGCACACAAGTTTATGTTGTGGCCGGACCAGTGAATTAGGCGCATGGGTTAACAGCATGTATAATATATGCTGTCTTGTGGTCCCAGGTGGCCACATGTTGCGGCATTTTCGTATATTACGTTTACTATATTGCTGTTATTTTGGTAAGTTTGGGAAGCCACATTTTTTATTCAGGGTCATTAAAGAAGTTTTTTTTTAGACATTTTGAATAAACGATTTTCTAAACAAAGATACTGAGATATTTCAAATCACACTTTTAAATTTGAGTAATTATTCTCAAAATATGATTAATCTTTTCCTAATCAAAAGGCAAAAAATTTTAATTAACTCTTGAGGTCTAGCATCTTTCGAGTTCTTGAATAATTATTATTGGGGCGCACGCCTTGGATAATATTGTTCAGTTTTTTTTATATATATACTTTTAATTATTCGAACAAAAAAATATATTATAGGAGTTTAGCACTCCGTACTTTCGTTGTTTATTCAAACAATATTTCACAAATTAAATCTTTGAAGTCTAGCATTTCTTGGATTTTTGGATGATCATTAGCGAGGTGTACACCTTAAATAATGTATTATTCAAGTTTTCGTTTTAAAATATACTATTTTGGACAAAGAAATATTATAGGAATCTAGCATTCTGTGTGATATTTATGTCGTTCACTCAAACATTTTTCAAATGAAAAAGGTGTCGTCGAGATCTAGCATTTCGATAATACCCCAATTAATTGGTTGTGAGGCCCACGTCTCATTTATCAAATAATTGTCATTTCTCTCACTTTTAAATCCAATCTCATGTCCTCACATCTCGTACCTCAAATTATTTTCATACCTCATTTCACTTCAAATCTTTTTCAAACATTTTCTCGATCAAACTTCGAAAGAAGGAGGTTCTTGGAGTCTAGCATTCCTTGAATTTTCGAGTGAATAGCTCTCGAGGCACGCCCTTTGGGTTGTTATTCACTCAACCTTTCGACTTTTTCAAACTCAAACATCTTCCAACGTTCTCCTGAGTCGATTGCCCGTCCGCATTCGCAACCCACATTTCGCACACATTCACAACCTCTCGTGGTCTCGATATTAGGAGCACCCTCAGGGACTAATATCGTTTCTCACAACCCTAACACTTGACACGTCGTCAAGTCGGTTCCATTTTCAATCAAATCTTCGACACGTCGTCGAGCCAGTTCAAAACAACTTCCTTTTACTTCACATTCCATTTTCGATTCAGTCTTTTCACAAGCGTTTTTTAAACTTACGAAAGAGGGATGTTCTTAGAATCTAGCATTCTTTGAATATTCGAATGAGTAACTCTTGGGCACGCCCCCGAGTTGTTATTAGTTCATTCTTTCGATTTCAAAATATCCAACTCTCATCTTCAACTCATTCAACCCAATTTCCGAAAGAACTGAGTTCTTGGGATCTCGCATTCCTTGAATTCTTGAGTGACAAGCTCTTGAGGCACGCCCTTAGGTTGTTCGTCAGTCACCCTTTCGTATCCTTCCCAAACGTCAAACCAATTCAAACCTCATCTTTTCGTGGTCGTCTCCACGAACTACGGACGCTCTGATTCTTTATTCATTCTTGAATATAAGATACGTAGGCACAAGATTGCGATGATCTTGGCGAGCACACTTCTATCCATCTTCCGTTTTCCCCCATCCTTTTCCCGTAGTCGAACTACGACGCTCTGATTTCTCATTCTCGTCCGAATGAGCATACGTAGGCACAAGGACCCTAATCCTTGGCGAGCACCCTATCTTCTAACCACCCATCTCTCCTTAGCGTCTTTAACCTTTTACCCTACCAATTCTACCTTTAACAACGAGAAGAAAACCAGTAAACCTAAACAACACTCCCCACAATTACCTTAAGAGGTTCCCGTCGAGTACGACGGACGTGAGGGGTGCTAATACCTTCCCCTCACGTAACCGACTCCCGAACCCGGAACTTGGTTGCGACAGCCCTGTTCCTATCCTTTCATTTTTAGGAGGTTTTCTCGATATTTTCCTCTCCCGTTTATTCGGGAAAAATAAAGTTCGGTGGCGACTCTGTCGAACCGCATTTCCGCGCCTTTCGCGCGAGGGTCGTTTCTCCGAAATGTCTCCGTGATTTTTCGAGGTGCGACAGTTACACCAGTCCATAGCAGAAGGATCAAGTCCAAATCCGCAACTGGTTCCGAAAGTCCGAAGCACTGTCAAGATCACAAAAAAGAATCAGCTCAGTGCTATGGCAATCCAACACATAGGCTCAGTTCGGAAACATCATAGCCAATTTGGATTCAGACCCAGATGCCGGTAGGTCTGAACCGCGTTTTTCGAAATTTCCCAATACCTAAAACACAAGCGTCAAACAACATCAGCATTCCCCAAAGTTCGTAACAGAACTCAAAGCCAAAAACGAGTCACAAGCTGCATAAACTTGAATGGACAATTCAATTCATAAAGTATAAAGCCCATGTTCATAAAAAAGGAGGGACCAAGTCCAATCATTCATGAACCACTGAACCAGAACAACAAGTGCAAGAAAATCAAGTTCAAGTCAATCAAAAATAGGAGACTAAGTGTGATTCAACAAACAATCAGAACCAGGCCAGAGCTCAGTAAGATCCCACGGTCAAACTACCTCAAATCGCTACAAGCGTCGTGAAGTAAAGCGCCAAGCATAAGGGCTCAGTTCAGAACATCACAGCCCGGTGCCAAGGATACTGAACGATATCCAATTCAGTTCCGCATCAGAAATTGGAAGAATCAAGAAATAGAGTTCAAACTTCGCAGCGAACCTGACATTAAAGTGGATGATCAAACCTCAGTTGGACCTATATCAGAAAAAAAGACAAATCAGACTATCACAAGGCAATTCAAATGGAAGCGTAACAAATACACATCTGATAAACCACAAAACAAAACCCGTATCCAAACCATATCAGTTCATAAGCCCAGAAACCGTGACTCTGAACCAAATTCAAACAAGCAAAGAACACAGCAGGGATTATTAAAAGCAACTGTCAAAGGCAACCGCGGTATCGTAGATTCCCTCATCAGGCTCAGAACATCGTCATCATCGCCGTATACCCCTTCTCGGTAACTTTGACTCAACCAAAGTATCAGCATCCATACCTGTTCTGAAAGAAAAAGAGGAAAATAAAGTGAATCTCAATCAATGGTTAAACTAAATGAAGCAAGTTCGCGAAGAACCATAGATATCGATTCATCAAGTCTCGACAAGTGGATATCCACATTGGAAACTAATTCAGTCAATCCAAAGTAAGGACCAACCAAATTGAACACGGATAACCAAATCAGAAAGGAATCAATCAATCTCACAAAGCCCTTCGAGCAGACCTGGAAAAGGAAAGAAAAGATCTAAATAAATCTGGAAATAAAATAAAATCAACCGAATCCAATCGTTTCATGAAAAAGCCAATCATCGCGAATCAATCATATCAGTAACGTGAAAATCCAGAATCCACAAAAAGCCCAAAAGAGAAAATCAGAGAGATATAAAAAAGGGTGAGATCACCTCGTTGAAACCCTAGACGAAAACGGCGAAGAACACCAAATAAAGCGCGAATAAAACCCTAACGCTAGTGGCCGCGAGAGGGAGAGAGATCGAAACAAAGCAACCCGAGTGGAGAGGATTCACCGGCGCCGTTTAAAGTCACGACGAGCAAATACTTCCCCGAAAGCTCAGTTCACATCATCGCCTCAAAGAAAACCACCGTCAAAAACGATGTAAACTCCTGATTCACGGTTTATGTGTTGTTTTTCTTTTCAAGTTGAGCATGAGAGAAATCAGTTCGCGAATGAAGGCGACGAATGAGAGAAACGGCACCGCGAAGATGAGAGGGTTCTGAAACCCTAATTTTGGCTTTTTGTTACTCACCAACCGGGTTGGGTCCGGGAGTGATGACCGACCCAACCCCTTTATTTTCCTTCTTATTTTTTTGTTTTTTTTAAATTGTTTTTATATTAAAATTGTTTTTTATATTAAAATTGTTTTTTTAAAAACCTTTTTTAATTAAATATTCAAATGGCCTTTTAAAATAAATAGCATCAGGATTTTCTTAAAAAAAAACAATAAATAGAAAAAAACATTTTTTTTAAAAAGTAATAACATCAAACTTTTTTTTAAGTAAACATTAAAAGTAAAGCTTTTTTTTAAAACTATTTTTTTGAAAATTAAACTTAAATCCTTTTTTTATGTTTAAACGTCTTTTTAACTTAAATCAAAACCTTTTCTTTTAAACAACAAAAATCTCCAACCTTGCACTCTTGTCTCATGACTCGTCCAATTACCGTCTGACTTTGCCCATTAACGCGTGTGTTCATTTTGCAGCTTACTACATTGTGTTTTATCATTATTGTAATTGCTTATCGGTTGTAACCTAGCGAACCAATAATCGCGTTTACGTTTCTGCTTTTAAAATTTTGCTGCTTGCATGATTCAAGTCTCACACATTCATCAATTATTCTGTCACTACACACATCCGAAGGTTAGGTCTAGCTTTTGGTCGCCGCGCCAATAGTCCTCAAACTTCAACCCTTACACCTTTTCAATCCTAAACTTTCATACATGTCTCGCTGTGGACAAAATTACCATTCGACCCCTAGCATTAGGTCAAAGAGCCGCCGCGCTCATTTTAGGGTTTCCCGCCGTGGAATCCCTAACCTAATTTAACCCTAATTATAACTTAACAATTCAACGTAGAAATTTGGAGTTCCTACACTCCGTGTAAGCGTGTCCTTAAGACATGTTTATTCCCCTTGAGACCTTGACCGCAGTCAAGAAGTCTCTAACCTCCCTTTTGAGGGGAACTACGATTACTCTGATTCCACTCCCGTAAGGATACGTAGGCACAAGATGCGATGTCTTGCCGAGTAAACTTAGAATTAACCCCTTAGGTCTCTTTTCTCACTTTTAATCCTTTGTACATATACCTTAAGCAAATAAATAAAGCAAATAGTAAACATTTGAACAAAAGGTTCCTGTAGAGTACTACAGAAGTTTAGGGTGCTAGTACCTTCCCTAAGCTTAATCAACCCCCAAACCCTAGATCTTTCCCCGCGTTGTGTTTACGATGCAAAATAGGTTTTCCCTTTTTGACCTTTTCCTTCGGATAAATCAAAGAGCGGTTGTGAATTGAATTGCGATTCAAACTCATTAATAGTTTGTGATCCTATTTCCACCGCAACAGAAAATGGCGACTTCACTGGGGACCTCTTAACTTTTGAGGGTTACCCCTAATTTGTTCATATTTATTGCTATTTGTTTTACTATTCATTTGCATGTATATATTGTACTTTGATTTTGGGACTGTTCCTTGTGTTGTGAGATAAGTCCTACGCCCGGACTAGTGACATTATTATAGGATGGGGATATATTCTATGAGGCTTATAGGGAGTTGAATCCCGACCAAGCTGATTCGAGAATCACCGCTCAGTTGAGACTTTTTCGGAAATGGTTCGGTCGAACGAGTAATCGTGAAAACTTTTTCCATGGTCGATTGGAGTCTGTGATATTGGGAACCGTAGTACCTTAACACCACCTCGGCCTTATTTAGGACGTAGTGCGGGAACTGTGTGGGAGTAGTCCTACAATGGTTGCTACGCGATACTACACTCAAAAGAGGTTCTCTTGAGAATATTATTAACCCCCGAGTCAATTGGAAGGTTGATAATATCCGAAAGATGGGCTGATGACTTTGGGCACTTTTAGAACCTTGTTCTGCAGGTACGACTAACCTATAGTACACTCCTTTTGGGGATGGGTAGACCTTAACTCCACTCATGACTTTTAACCTAGGGTTTTGTGTATTCATGTGCATGGCATCCATAAAGCATCCCATTGTATTGTATTTCATGGAATTCAAACATCATTTATATCGTGGGATACTATAAATAAAAAAATAAAAATGAAAAAACAAGAAAAAAAATTTGGTACCCCACGACATTCGTAAGTGTTTGAATTCCATGAAATCTTCACTTGCATTTGCATCATAGCATCATATGTTTCTCGCATTGCATGTGTCTTCCGTTTTCTCATGTTCGGTTCTCTCGCCTTCCAGATTTTGTCACCCTAAGTTCTCTGCATCAATACGACCCTTTAAAAGGATGGAAGATCAAAACCAAGAGATCAACCGTGTCAGCCATGAACTCGAAGATCTTCGAGGAAGTGTAGGGCAGATTGTGGAGATGCTACGAGCTCTTAGTGCGAAGGTGGATGCTCAGTCTACTGTTGTTTCTGAGACTAATACCGTTATGGAACCTCAACCAGCTGTTATTGTCGAGAAAATGTACCTCCTCACGGTCTTCAATCCGGTTTGGTGCCTCCTAGTGCTCAACCAGTTCGACGAGCTACCCCTCCCAAGTGCAAAACTCCTAACTCTGACCACGGTAAAGGACCTGCACGTTCGAGGAACCGAAAAATGGCTACTCCCCAACCTTGGCAACATCAACAGAGTTATGTTCAAGGTCATCCGTTTCCATATGTCCAACAACTCTATGTAGCTACTGTTGCACCTCTTTTCGATCAGCAGTTTCCTACATACCAGCCTGTGCAGTCAGCTCCGGTATATCAAGCACCGATTCATCAACAACCTTTCGGTTATCCGCCTATGCAAGTTCCTGTCAACAGTCAACGAGTGCCCAACGCTCCTGTTCACCAACAATCACAGGGTCAGGTTCCTTATCTCCATAAGAGTCAGTATAAGCCTTGTCCTCCAATTCCGATGACTTTCACTGAGTTATACTCCCATTTGGTACAACAAGGTCTGATTACCACCCGTGCTTTGGGTCCTCCGCCTAATCCGTTACCTGCAGGTTACAACGCTGCCGCTCATTGTTTATTTCATGAGGGTGCGCCCGGCTATGACCTGGAGAATTGCTACGCTCTTAAGAAAGTTGTCAGAAATTTGCTAGAAACGAAGAAGTTGTCTTTTAGTGATGCTCAGCCAAAGATCGAGACTTCTCTCGGGGTCCCTCACTTGTCGGGTTCGAATTCCGCAAAGCATGCTACTCCTGTGGCAAATCAGCCTAATCCAGTAATTATTCAAAAGCCTAGCTCGCTTCATTTCAGTAACCCTCAAGATGATATGACCGAGATCAACAAATAATCTGGGAAAGTTATTTTGAAGCAACGACTGAAAACTGTTGAAGATTGACCAGCATAACCGGGGCAAGCCATGACGACTCACAGTGATCGTAAACCCGACGTCCTTTCCATTGAGGCTCCGCCGAAGGAAACTGTTGCTTTTGAATTTCATAAACCATTTAGAAGGATTTTTCCGACAGTTCATATGTTTATTTATATGTATTTCTCTTTGATTAAGCATATTTAGCATGTACGAACTTGTTTATCTTTGATTAATGCAACGCATATGTTTGTCTTGAATAAGTCCATTCGTTTCACTCATTCAAAATATATTTTTCATAAATTATAATGCCGACTTTACCCGATCTCTTGTTCTGATGGAGAATTGGGAGGAGGATGACGAACCCAAAACGGCAGATTTCTTGTCGTATGCTTTCGATTGAAACCTGCTGATGATGTAAGGCATTGTTTCAAATCCCATACACTGGAGATATAAGGATGATAATCCCTCCTCAACCTCTTTGAGCCTTGAAGTAGGAGTTTTTTTTTTAAGAACCCTCATCCTAACCTGGGGCAGGGTAGGTTTCAGTTAAGCCAATCGAGCGCTTAGATCCTCAAAAAAGGGAAGAGCAAACCTTCGAGAATTTATCCTTAACATCTTAAGAAGTCCAATACAATGACTATCCCTCGGTTACCTAAGGAGTGGGGCAGTCACGAACCTTTCAAAAGATTTACACGACTTGTGCATAAAAGAATATTCAAAAAAATAAGAGCCCGCTAAGTCAAAACCTATGAAGGAGACTTAGGCAAAACTGGGGCATCCCGCTGGACTCCAAAGTCATATCAAAAGACGTTGTCCAGGCAAAAGTTAGGGAATAAGAACAACAAATCAGTAGTTTTTTTTTTGAATCCTTATAAAGAACAAAATCGTGTGACCAATTGCCCTTAGAAATAGGTGAGTGACTGCCATGTCCAAAGCCTTGATAAGTTCTCGACCATAGCAAATCCGCTTGAGATATGAGCGTTCGTATCCGGTTAACTAAATTAGGATTGGAGGACATCACGAAGAAGGGGTGGGTACAAATATAACTTTGAACCTATATCCTTTGTTTCTTAAACCGTGAACCAAGCCACGATACGACCTTTAAAAGACCTAATTGAAGTAGGACTTCGGTTGAAAGCATACTCGACAAGATCACGTTTCCTGACTCCTACGAGCTATGCTCAGAAAAATTCATGTTGGCATTATAGTTAAAACTTATATCCCGACTAGTGATTTCGGTCACAAGTTATTGCGATATCTTTTTCAAAACAAAAATTCAAGACAAATATATGTGTGCATTGACAAGCTCAGGATAGGCATTTCAGGCATGACGACTTTGCTGGATATCTTAGAGATTTATATATGGACATAACCCGTGGAACTTGAAGATCCTGCTGAACAGGGGCAGGCAGTTTCCCAATTCGCTTACCAACGCGAGTCTGACGTTCTTAAGAGCTATTTCTCAAAGATTTCGTCGTAACACGATTAATTTTGTGCCAGTTACGTCGAGACCTGATGCATCTCTCAAAGAGTTTGAAAACAGTGGGGCAACCAGACTCCGTGTTCTCTATAAAATCCTCTTGAGATGACCATACCTCACAACGCAAGTATCCTGGGGCACAGTGTTTTTTAAAAGGAAACAAATGGCGACTACTATAAGGTCCTTCAAGATCAAAACCAGGTGGTTTCACAACTTTTCTTCATGCACCCGATGGATTTTACTCACGGCGGCCTTCATTCTCCAGTAAATCTCAGTGTTGCAACAGGCTCCTAAACTATTGCCTCATCACAGTCCCCAGAGAGACTATAAGCTGACAACTTTTTCTTAGGTAACTCGAAAGTGTCCCTCAGGTTTTTTTTTCTCCCCATGTGAAGACATGATACTGTGCACCCAAGCAGATTACCTTCTCTCCAGAGAATTCAGGAACTTTAAAACCAGATTTGGTTCTACCATTGATCCTTCTCACCCATGATTGACATATTGGTTGCAGAGAACACAGAGTATCTCCGTCGAGATGTTTATTTCATCTCTCGTCCCGTCTCTAGTCTGTTTCGTCAGCATACGCAGGGGCATAAGCATCACATGCCTATTTCATTACATACTCATTACATATTCATTACATACTCATTACATACTCATTGCATACTCATTTCATAACATCTTGCACATTTAACTACATACATAGACATTAACATACATTCACATTAACATATGCAGTAACATATGCGTTAGCATTCACAAGGTCACTATGTCGCGCCATCATTGGTTGTTACCGCCGAGTAACTGGGTTGGTCCATTCTCTCCAAATAGATTGTTAGCCCTAAGCATAAAATACATATGTGTTTCCAGTTTCCCCACAGAGCTCGATCCTCGTGGATGACGGTTACTTCAGCTATATTTCCTCACCAGGATAAGATATTTACCCTTCGAGTTCATTCCCTTGATGGAGTCTTGATTACCAGTCTTCTTTCTAGCTCGATCCTAGATTGAACCTCAGTATTGTCGGTCGTCGAGCCCGACCGGACGTGCATTTATTTTGCACCATCTAAAGATTTTCACCATACCATGACAGATGCGCGACTGTTCTCGCCCGAGAAGTTTATCACTATACCCGGATGTGCATTTATTTTGCACTATCTTTCAAGAAAATCAACCACAATCCTTTACAAATACACGCCAGTTCACGCCTGGAAAATCTATCGGTACAACACTTTACATCTTACAACATCGGTATGCGACATTCCTCGCCTGAGGAGCCTATCGATATAACAACCTTACACAACCAGATACACACCTGTTCTCGCCAAGAGAAGCTTATCATCGATCAGCGCCAGTTCTCGCCGGAGAAGCTTATCATCATCTGTTATCACCTCTACAAGCAGTCCTTACATGAGAAGCTTATTATTGCTACTCTTGCAAAATAAGCGACATTTCTCGCCTGAGAGGCCGATCCTATCTTCGTTATGACTCGCAGCAAATGGCCATCTCCATTGAGAAGTTGGGCTTCCATTTTCCTTGTCGTCTTGAAGTATGGGGACGTTTGAACCAAATCGTATTCAGGAGAGCACGATCTTGAAGTACGGGGAGGTTTGAGCGGAATCATATTCAGGAGAGCACGATCTTGAAGTATGAGGAAGTTCATTTACCCTTTAGTAAAAGAAGGAGCGGAATCATATTCAGGAGAGCACGATCTTGAAGTATGAAGAAGTTCATTTACCCTTTAGTAAAAGAAGGAGCGGAATCATATTCAGGAGAGCACGATCTTGAAGTATGAAGAAGTTCATTTACCCTTTAGTAAAAGAAGGAGCGGAATCATATTCAGGAGAGCACGATCTTGAAGTATGAAGAAGTTCATTTACCCTTTAGTAAAAGAAGGAGCGGAATCATATTCAGGAGAGCACGATCTTGAAGTATGAAGAAGTTCATTTACCCTTTAGTAAAAGAAGGAGCGGAATCATATTCGGGAGAGCACGATCTTGAAGTATGAAGAAGTTCGTTTACCCTTTAGTACAAGAAGAATCAGAATCGTATTCCAGGCGCCGACCTTAAATATGAGAAGATTTATATATCAGATAAGCGGCAGCCTCTTTATTTTGAGTGCTTATCCATTTTGGCATGTAAGTCCCTTCCAACGATAAGTGACAGTTCTCCCTCGAGAAGCTTATCAGGGCATTTCCTATCAAAGTCCATTTATTTTGGCATACAGCTGGTCTTTACCCTGTATATTTGATACGGATTTCCTAAAATCCATTCGATCCCATCACGAGGGATAGGTTATAGAAGCTTGGATGTTATTCTTTGCTCAATGCTCCAGCATTCTGTAATCGATCTTGCAATCGTGTAGGTCCAGTTATTATTAGACATTCCCAAGTGGAGGTCATCTCATAGGTGCCATCTCCATTTAAAGATCTTATTCTTAAAGTCCATTTATTTTGGCATACAGCCGGTTTTTACCCTGTATATTTGCTACGGAGTTCCGAAAGTCCGTTTGATCCTGTCACGAGGGATAGGTTACAGAAGCTTGGATGTTATTCTTTGCTCAATGCTCCAGCATTCTGTGATCGAACTCGCAATCGTACATGATCCAGTTTTACTTTTAGATTCCCCAGTGGAGGCTGTCTCATAGGTGCCATCTCCATTTGAGGATCCCGTTCTAGTTCTAAAAATGACAATTGGTCGTGTTCGCACCAGTTGACCATCATTTTAGAATTCTCCCCAGTGTTGTACTGTGTCCCAAAGTCGTTTTCCCCAGTGTGTTCTTCCCGTAGCATCTGTCCCTGTGTCATCGTATTCGTCAGCATTTTCGCATTCATCATTCCAGCATACACATCATATCATATTCATGACATTGTCCGCATCATATTAGATCCATAGCATTGCATATCGCCACATATAAGGGCAAAATTTTCGGTTATCTATATTTAAATCCCTCCACCATGATTCCTCGAGTCTCCGTCGCTCAAATCATCTGGTGTAGTTATTTAAATAGGGGCAACTGTAATACCCCAAATTTTACCCTTATATTTAGTCAGTCATTTCGCATAGCATCTCATCTGTGCATCTGCTAACCACTATCAAGTCATGGAAGTGTTTGTTTTGCAGGATTGGTTCCAGGGGTATTTTGGTCATGTTACGTGGATTCCGCTAATTCTTTGAAGACGGGCTGTTACCAAGCTTTGAGGCATTTGAGACACTATTTCTGAGGCATGGTTCAATTATATCAAGGCGTCATTACTACTGGAAAATTGGTCAGAAACATATTCGAATGTGGGCCATCAGTTGCCCATGTTTCGTTCTAGGACCGTTTGAGCAGTTTTGTTGTGTTCATCAATAAAGCATTTCGGACATACAATAAGTGGGATTATTTTGAATTTATTTGGAGTTAATCAGGTTGCGGTTAAAATGGTCAAAGTATCGTTCATAATACTGTCTAATACGGAAAGGGAAGTGAAAGTTTAATATTTGAGAATATCATTCGCGAATGTTTATACTTTACAATTAGGAAGTGAATTCAAACATTTGTGGATTTTTATTCATAAATATTTATAATCTACAACTAAGAAGTAAATATAAATAATTTCAAAATTTGGTATTCATAAGTATTTGAGATTTCAATTGAGAAAGAAATAAGTATTTGTGGAATTTTATTTCATAAGTATTTAATTTACAATTGAAAGGGAGGAATAATCTTTGAATTTCATTCATGAAGATTCATTTTTGTGTTTACAAGAAGTGTCATTTACACTGAACATCTACTCTAAAAAAGGTCCTAAAGAATCCTAAGTGTTCTTCATGATGCTCCTTTAGTTTTCTCCGCAAATCTCCGATCAACCTGCACATCAAAGAGAAACAAAACAGAAGCAGGAAAGGGTTAGAAGTTGTCTTCGACACTCTCAGAACGGCGTCATCACTGAGTGCCGGGAGTGGCACAACCGAAGCTGCGTCCTACCCCCGTTACCGATCCGCGCCATTAGCGTCAGATCAGGTAACATCTGTTCTTATCTAAGGGGCAACCGAGAGATGAAGAGTAAAATGAAATGGGGACCGAAATGATTTGCCGAAAAGGGTCATATGCCGAAATTGGATTTGTAAAGCCGAACTAATCATAATCCGGATATGTTTCAATTGCAAGAACAATTCAGTTCAGTTTTATAAACGAGGCAACTTGGCATCAAAAAATAAAAGAACTGAATTCGAGCTCAACTTCCACAAATGGATAACCGAATAATCCATGAAACCAGCGCATTCACAGCATCTGCCAAAAGGAATCAAACAGTATCAGAAGTTGGCATAACAAAAGATATTCCAAAACTGCATCAACTCTGAACCACATAAGTGAGCCCATGAAAGTCAAATCCCAAATATGAACAGAAAGTAAAAGCTGCTACTAATCCTTATCAGAAAAAAATAGGTTAGAAACCAACTGGATCACAAAATGCTACCAAGATGGCAGGTTACACCAGTCCATAGCAGAAGGATCAAGTCCAAATCCGCAACTGGTTCCGAAAGTCCGAAGCACCGTCAAGATCACAAAAAAGAATCAGCTCAGTGCTATGGCAATCCAACACATAGGCTCAGTTCGGAAACATCATAGCCAATTTGGATTCAGACCCAGATGACGGTAGGTCTGAACCGCGTTTTTCGAAATTTCCCAATACCTAAAACACAAGCGTCAAACAACATCAGCATTCCCCAAAGTTCGTAATAGAACTCAAAGCCAAAAACGAGTCACAAGCTGCATAAACTTGAATGGACAATTCAATTCATAAAGTATAAAGCCCATGTTCATAAAAAAGGAGGGACCAAGTCCAATCATTCATGAACCACTGAACCAGAACAACAAGTGCAAGAAAATCAAGTTCAAGTCAATCAAAAATAGGAGACTAAGTGTGATTCAACAAACAATCAGAACCAGGCCAGAGCTCAGTAAGATCCCACGGCCAAAGTACCTCAAATCGCTACAAGCGTCGTGAAGTAAAGCGCCAAGCATAAGGGCTCAGTTCAGAACATCACAACCCGGTGCCAAGGATACTGAACGATATCCAATTCAGTTCTGCATCAGAAATTGGAAGAATCAAGAAATAGAGTTCAAACTTCGCAGCGAACCTGACATTAAAGTGGATGATCAAACCTCAGTTGGACCTATATCAGAAAAAAAGACAAATCAGACTATCACAAGGCAATTCAAATGGAAGCGTAACAAATACACATCTGATAAACCACAAAACAAAACCCGTATCCAAACCATATCAGTTCATAAGCCCAGAAACCGTGACTCTGAACCAAATTCAAACAAGCAAAGAACACAACAGAGATTATCAAAAGCAACTGTCAAAGGCAACCGCGGTATCGTAGATTCCCTCATCAGGCTCAGAACATCGTCATCATCGCCGTATACCCCTTCTCGGCAACTTTGACTCAACCAAAGTATCAGCATCCATACCTGTTCTGAAAGAAAAAGAGGAAAATAAAGTGAATCCTAATCAATGGTTAAACTAAATGAAGCAAGTTCGCGAAGAACCATAGATATCGATTCATCAAGTCTCGACAAGTGGATATCCACATTGGAAACTAATTCAGTCAATCCAAAGTAAGGACCAGCCAAATTGAACACGGATAACCAAATCAGAAAGGAATCAATCAATCTCACAAAGCCCTTCGAGCAGACCTGGAAAAGGAAAGAAAAGATCTAAATAAATCTGGAAATAAAATCAAATCAACCGAATCCAATCGTTTCATGAAAAAGCCAATCATCGCGAATCAATCATATCAGTAACGTGAAAATCCAGAATCCACAAAAAGCCCAAAAGAGAAAATCAGAGAGATATAAAAAAGGGTGAGATCACCTCGTTGAAACCCTAGACGAAAACGGCGAAGAACACCAAATAAAGCGCGAATAAAACCCTAACGCTAGTGGCCGCGAGAGGGAGAGAGATCGAAACAAAGCAACCCGAGTGGAGAGGATTCACCGGCGCCGTTTAAAGTCACGACGAGCAAATACTTCCCCGAAAGCTCAGTTCACATCATCGCCTCAAAGAAAACCACCGTCAAAAACGATGTAAACTCCTGATTCACGGTTTATGTGTTGTTTTTCTTTTCAGGTTGAGCATGAGAGAAATCAGATCGCGAATGAAGGCGACGAATGAGAGAAACGGCGCCGCGAAGATGAGAGGGTTCTGAAACCCTAATTTTGGCTTTTTGTTACTCACCAACCGGGTTGGGTCCGGGAGTGATGACCGGCCCAACCCCTTTATTTTCCTTCTTATTTTTTTGTTTTTTTAAATTGTTTTTATATTAAAATTGTTTTTTATATTAAAATTGTTTTTTTAAAAACCTTTTTTAATTAAATATTCAAATGGCCTTTTAAAATAAATAGCATCAGGATTTTCTTAAAAAAAAACAATAAATAGAAAAAACATTTTTTTTAAAAAGTAATAACATCAAACTTTTTTTTAAGTAAACATTAAAAGTAAAGCTTTTTTTTAAAACTATTTTTTTGAAAATTAAACTTAAATCCTTTTTTTATGTTTAAACGTCTTTTTAACTTAAATCAAAACCTTTTCTTTTAAACAACAAAAATCTCCAACCTTGCACTCTTGTCTCATGACTCGTCCAATTACCGTCTGACTTTGCCCATTAACGCGTGTGTTCATTTTGCAGCTTACTACATTGTGTTTTATCATTATTGTAATTGCTTATCGGTTGTAACCTAGCGAACCAATAATCGCGTTTACGTTTCTGCTTTTAAAATTTTGCTGCTTGCATGATTCAAGTCTCACACATTCATCAATTATTCTGTCACTACACACATCCGAAGGTTAGGTCTAGCTTTTGGTCGCCGCGCCAATAGTCCTCAAACTTCAACCCTTACACCTTTTCAACCCTAAACTTTCATACATGTCTCGCTGTGGACAAAATTACCATTCGACCCCTAGCATTAGGTCAAAGAGCCGCCGCGCTCATTTTAGGGTTTCCCGCCGTGGAATCCCTAACCTAATTTAACCCTAATTATAACTTAACAATTCAACGTAGAAATTTGGAGTTCCTACACTCCGCGTAAGCGTGTCCTTAAGACATGTTTATTCCCCTTGAGACCTTGACCGCAGTCAAGAAGTCTCTAACCTCCCTTTTGAGGGGAACTACGATTACTCTGATTCCACTCCCGTAAGGATACGTAGGCACAAGATGCGATGTCTTGCCGAGTAAACTTAGAATTAACCCCTTAGGTCTCTTTTCTCACTTTTAATCCTTTGTACATATACCTTAAGCAAATAAATAAAGCAAATAGTAAACATTTGAACAAAAGGTTCCTGTAGAGTACTACAGAAGTTTAGGGTGCTAGTACCTTCCCTAAGCTTAATCAACCCCCGAACCCTAGATCTTTCCCCGCGTTGTGTTTACGATGCAAAATAGGTTTTCCCTTTTTGACCTTTTCCTTCGGATAAATCAAAGAGCGGTTGTGAATTGAATTGCGATTCAAACTCATTAATAGTTTGTGATCCTATTTCCACCGCAACAAATCTCAAGTCAGATATTGATGTGATCAAGCTTCTGATTGATGATTGAAGTTTCTAAACTCAAGCAAAATCAACTCTTCTAACTCATGTTTCAAACAACGATTTATCCAGAAGCCATTAAAGAATAGAAGATAAGAACGAGTTTATACATGGGAAAAATAATGCATGTTACAAACCAATACTCCTTCCACTAAGCGGATTTCGTGAAGTAAGGAAAATGAGGTAGTACGATTCTTGTCTCCTCTGTATTAAACCGTTACTCAAGTCTCCAGCTCATTCATGAAGAATACCAAATCTGCCCTCCGACAAATCTTTTTTTATTGGCTATATAAAGACTTGAAGAAACTACACATGCAAAAATGTTGTCAAAATTTGTGTGAAAATTTTCTTTAAGTGTATTTTGTTTTTGACTTGTTTATACCTGCTTGTTTAGAAGCAATCTTTGTAAACACAACTTTGTAATCAAACTATTGTTTGTATTTCTTTAAGGGACCAGTTAGGTCAGAATTCTTGAGAAGACATAGACCATGTGCCTTTGTGGTTTGTTAGTCAACAGTGGTTGCTAGTGCAATTGTAATCAGTTGATTATAGTGGATTAAATCCTTAGGTATAAGGCAAAATCACCTTGACGAGTGGATTGGATTAACTTTTATATTTTCAAGTGAACCAATATAAAAATTGAAGCGTGTTTCTATTTATTGTTGAATAGCTGTGGAGCCAATCAAACATACCCCTAATACTCATAGATCTAGTATGACCATCATGCTTCTGCTGTACAAGAGGCTTTGTTAGTGGGTCGACAATATTGTCAAGCGTAGGTACTCTACATATCTTCACATCTCCCCGATCTATTATCTCTCGAATAAGGTGATAACGCCTTAGTATGCGTTTGGATCTTGGTGAGATCTAGGCTCCTTAGCTTCTAGTATGACACCGTTTTTATTACAACAGATAGCAATAGGATCCACAATGCTAGGGACTATGCCAAGTTCATTAATGAACTTCTTGATCCAAACAACTTCCTTTGTTGCATTTGAGGCAACAATGTACTCGGCCTCGGTTATAGAATCAACAATTGTTTCTTGATTTGCACTTTTCTAGCTCAAAGCGCCACTATTTAAGTAGAACACACAACCAAATTGCAATCTGAAGTCATCCTTATCTGTTTGGAAGCTAGCATCGTTGTATCCAATTACAACAAGCTTTTCCTGACCTCCATATACCAAGAGTGAGTCCTTAGTCCTTCTCAAGTACTTAAGGATATTCTTGACAGCTACCTAATTAGCATCACTGGGATTAGATTGGTACCTACTCGTTGCACTTAAAGCATACGAGACATCTGGTCGAGTAAATAACATGGCATACATGATAGATCCTATTGTAGATGCATATGGAATCTTATTCATGTGATCCCTTTCTTCCTTAGTTGAAGGGGATTGTGTTTTTGATAGACATAAACTATGTTGCATAGGTATGAATCTTTCTTGGAATCATGCATATTAAAGCGTCTCAGCACTTTGTCTATGTGTGTACTTTGACTTAGACCAAGCAGTTTTTGTGATATATCTCTATAGATCCTGATTTCTAATATATAGGCTGCTTCACCAAGATCTTTCATAGAAAAGCATTTCCCTAACCATGTTTTCACTTGTTGCAAGGTAGGGACATTGTTTCCGATGAGTAATATGTTATCTACATATAATACCAGGAAGACTATCATGCTCTCACTAACCTTCTTGTAGACACAAGGCTCATCTTCATTCTTTATGAATCCATATTGTTTTACAGTTTCATCAAAATGAAGATTCCAGCTTCTGGAAGCTTGCTTCAATCCATAGATTGATTGTTGTAACTTGCATATCTTTTGGGCTTCTTCTAGTATGTCAAATCCTTCAGGTTGTTTCATGTACACGTCCTTAAGAAGATCCCCATTAAGGAAAGAAACCTTGACATTCACATTCCATATTTCATAATCATGATATGCAGTGATAGCAAGTAAAATCTGAACAGATTTAAGCATTGCAACTGGTGAAAAGGTTTCATCATAGTCTATCCCATGAATTTGTTTATAGCGTTTAGCAACCAGTATTGCCTTATAGGAATGTACCTTACCATCCATGTCAGTCTTTTTTTAAAAGACCCACTTAAATCCTATAGGATTAACTCCTACAGGAGGCTCTACCAAGGTCCAAACCTGTTATGTGTATATGGAACCCATTTTAGATTTCATGGCTTCTAGCCACTTCTCAAACTCAGGACCAGTTATGGCCTCTGTATTAGGGAAATTTGTGAGTGTAAGTTATTAATTAACTTAACTCAAAATGAAGGAGTCTCCACCACACTTTTATTTCATCCAAAATGAAAGGAAAAAGGCGAACAAAACCTAAACAAGTTTTAAAAACAAGAACAAAAGAACAGAGACTAGGTAAGGGGTTTGGTTATGCTAAAGGAAGATGTTAGCACCCAAAACGTTTATAGTACTTTATAGGGACCCTTTGAAATATCTACGCTTTTTGGTTTGAAAAAGTTTGTTTGAAATGAGATTGAGGAGATGAGAAAAGAAGTATTTTGTAATATTTTTATGTTTGGAGAGACTTATCGCCTCATGCCTACACTATGCCAAAAAAGATCTTTAGCAGCGCTTTTTTTGGCCTTTAGCAGCGCTGCCAAAAGTGGCGCTGCTAAAGGTAAAGGCAGCGCTTTTTTTCAATGAAAAAGCGCTGCTAAAAGCTCCCTTTAGCAGCACCTTTAGCAGCGCTTTTTTATCCCTTTAGCAGCGCTTTTGTAAGCGCTGCATAATTCCCCCAACCATCCCCCCTTTAGCAGCGCTTTAAAAAAGCGTTGTCTTAGACCCCCCCCCTTTAGCAGCGCTTTTGCAAAAGCGCTGCCATAGCCCACCCTTTAGCAACGCTTTTTACAAGCGCTGCCTTAGACCCCCCCCCCTTCCAAACCAATAGCAGCGCTTTTGTAGCGTAATATTTGTGACCTTTAGCAGCGCTTTTATGTAAAAGCGCTGTCTAATGTCCTAGATTTTAAAAAAAAAATTATAAAATATTCACCCTGTTTTGTATATTTTACCAACAACCTGCTTATATTACACAAACCTGCTTATAATTCAGGCCTTTATTTCAGCACTTTGGCCTTATAAATAAAATTCAAACTTTGGCCTTAAATATACAATTCAAACTTTGGCCTTATATGTACAATTCAAAACTTTGGATACATTGTAACTCATGACTTTGTTCATAAACATTTTAATATACACATAAACCTATTTAAATATGTTACAACAAAATTCGATCCTCAGAATTACAACAACACAAATACATTCAATTCACATATAATTACAAGTCTTCCAATCCGATAACTCTATACAATTCTCAACCCAAGAATAAATTGACACCATTCCTCTTTAATTTCTTCCAATTTTGCTTTCGTGTAAGTAGCGCACTTGAATTCATCATAATACTACATAATATAACAGATCGAATAAGATTTAAGTTTAAAACTAATTACTCAGATGAAGTATTGGATAATTATCAAAATGAATCATATAACTTATATAATGAATTGATCCATACCAGGACTGAAATCTCAAGTTGACTAGAAAGAATAATTTCCCTCATAAAGCGCAATACAAAATATCCACAGTCAATACCATTGCGCTGCCGAGGACACTGTAAATGGAAAAAACAAACAAACATTTATCCAGATATATAGTTTAAATAGTTTTATCAAGTAGAAACATGCGAGAATATACCTCTACTCTGATCCAGTTGATGTTATTAGCCTTCCTTTTTGGCACCGTTGCATCTCTTTGTGCTCTGAATATTTGTATAACTCTAACATAATATAAACGCATATTTAGAACAATGTCACATAATAAATAAATATATATAATTAAAGACAACAGTATATGTCATCACTTACGTATCAATAAAGTTCCTCAGATTTTCATATTTTGTTGTATCGCCATCCAATGAATCTATATAATACACTATTTCTTTCGTCGGATTAATTGCGATCAACAACCAATGTCCACTATAAAATAAGACAACAGTTTAGACGGAAATGTTATATATATATATAGAAAGGGAAAAATCGAACAATTATAATAAATGAATTTAGAATAAAATCTAACCCATGGCGAGTGTTATATGGCAACAAGAACAACTTCTCTGTAGTCGCGCGCATAAATCTCTGCACGGTGTACTCTTTGACTGTATCTGGTGACTGGTCTATTATGCATGAGTTGACACAGCTAGCAGATAAGAATGCGAATACTGAAGTCAATTCATTCGGGACCAATAACTTGTCATACAAGAACCTAAAAAAACATAATCAACATTAGAATATTAAGTTAAACGAGCAAATTTTAAAATTTTCAATGATTTAATAAAAATGGATCGAAGTACCTGATGTATGAATGCATAACACCGACGCCCAGTTCAGAATGGTTGAAAACCTGATCAAAATCCTCCTTAGCAATTGTTTCGGGATATTCAAAACCGAAAATACCTGCCTCCATATGTATTTGACGGACGCCACCCTCAGGCACATCTGATGTTCCGACATATGTTTCAAGGTACATCCTAAATCGAGGAACAATTGCTTTTCTGGGAACCTTGGAAGTTTCAGGCATCTTACTCTTGCTGACTTGTTGCGACTGCTGATCATGAACCTAAAAGTCATATATAAGTTCAGTAATTAATATTGTATAACAAGATAGTCATGTAACTGTAGTAGTACCTGTTTCTTTGATGCAGCTGAATCGGTATCCCGCACAATAATTCTATCATCTTTTGATTTGGATTTTGTAGGAGTCTAAGATCATCATGTAAATAAGAAAATGTAGATGTAAGAATAACTTTCATGTATGAATCATAAAACATTTGAGTATTAAAAGGTTCAACCTACCTCATCATCTATGCAAATCAGATTTGCCGACCATGCCACATACGATCCTACTGCGTCTCCCACCATTGTTGCGCCTGAAATATCATCTGGTATAGGCAACAATGCACTCCCCTCTAATGCAATATCAATAGATACTTTCAAAAATCCAGAAGGGAGCGGTTTGTGGTGAAGTAAGTCTCCTAGAAAGTTATGCACCTTTCCCTTGCCAACCATTTGATGAGTAGGTGACGATAAATATAGCCGGCAAAGTGAAATGCCCTAAACAAATAATGATCAGTTAATGTGTCAATTAAGTAAAGTGTGCTAAATTAATTTCAATGTAATATATACAATTACCTCTGGAAGCTTCTGTGGACAACCGGTACTATCTTTGTCACTAGTAGCTCTACCCTCTGGAGCGCGTCTTTCCGCCATGTATCTCTCCTTATCCTTCTGTAATTCACGGATTTGCGCTTTCAATTCCTCCAAAGTCTCCATCACTTCTTTATTGGTTGGATTTTTTTTCTTTGGCTGCTTATACAGTTTGGATGGAGTGACACCAAATCCCTTACCCCTCACACGCCCAGAATACTCAGGAATATTTAGCACCCGGCTCAGTAAGCTCCTGCAATCATTGTCCTCGGCGGGAGTTATGGTCTGGGACAGAGTCTCCTGAAATATAGATAAAAACATATATAAATATATTACACACTTTTGATCAGTTACTGACAAAGATAACGTTGTACTTACACATTGTTCAAAGACTTGTTGAACTTCTTCCTGAACGACTCCATCTCGTCCCACACGAGCAGCCTTCCATACAACATGGTCCAGAAGAGATGTCGCATCACTCTTCTCCTCTTCCAACTACGCATTAAGACGGATAATAAAGCATTGTATCCTATTATATATACTTACTATTTTTTGTAAATATATTATATTAAAGCATTTATATGTACTTACTATTTTTTTTTCTAATCGTGCATATCCCAACCGGCCCTTTCTGTATGGATATGCGGGATTTGATGCCCGTTGACGATTTACGCCACTAACAACCTGAAAAAACAAGTTTATCAGAACTCCTGTACATGGAAGAAGTATATACTATTGGAAGTATATACCCGTTGACGATTTGATGCCCTTTCTGTACTTACTTCAAATTCTTTTGATCTTCGCTTTGCAACAAACGTCTCCCATTCTTCCTCCGAAATCAAATCCGCGTACTTCATCGGACGCTCTGAGTCAACAAAGTTTCCTTCAGAATCTTTTAGAAACTTGTTTGTTAAAAACGCTCTAAATCCCCTCAAGCGTTTTCCGGCCAATTGAATACAATATTTTCTCCTACGATCTTCAATATTGAAAGATCTCTGCAAACAAACACACATACATATAACAAGTTAGTATATTTAATTTAAAGACGTAAATGTAAACAATAATTAAACAATTCCAATATTATACCTGAATCTCGGTCCAAATCTTATCTTTAGCCGGTTGTAATGAAACAATTCTCCAATTATCGTAAGTAATCGGAAGTTGCGAACGTACAAGTGCTCCGATGTAACTTGTTAGCAACGCACCGTTAGGCTCAACTAACTGGTCTCTTTCATTCCAATGGACATCATACTTTACTCCTTTATCTCTCACACAGATGATTTTTTTCATAATTGTTATGCCTCTTTTAATATCGCCTTCCACGTCTTTTGTTGTTTGTTTTCCATCATGTGATGTTTCCTCGTTGCTGGCCATAATATATATACCTGTAATTCAGAAAAACCAAAGTATCAAATGAATGACATGCAAAAGACCTGTAAAGAAATCACTAACTTCTAAGAAAGCTACACAGTAGGATGCTTCGAAACGATCACAACCTTGCTCTTCACAGGTAACCCCTATAACAGACAAAATTAATAATATCATCAGCATTAAATAATTTTTCAACTAACAGTAAATATATGAAATTAACAAATATATGAAATTAACATCAACAACGAAATTAACAAATATATGAAATTATTCGAGTAAGTTAATTTTTTAACTAACAGTAAATCAACAATATTTAATCCTTTTGGTGTAAAAGAATGCACGACAAATATGATCTTATTTTTGAAAAGCTCTTGATTTCTTTCTAAAAAATTATACTAAAATATAAATCATTTTATAATACCAATAAATCATATTATTATTTTTTCTATTTTATCTATTTTCTCATATTAACTAATAAATCTCATATACATCTCATATTAACTAATTATTTATATCTTCTCATAACTCGTCAAAAGGGTTACAATATTTGTCTTTAACACAATAGAGTCCTCAAGGCAAACTCTAAACTACTCTATAATAATTTCCACAACTCAAAATGACTCTAAAGTATTTCAAACTATTCTAAAGTACTCTAAAATGCTCAAAAAACAACTATTTCATATAATACTCATCAAATGTGGCTATGTTCTATAATGCTCAAAATGACTCTAAACTATTCTATTACTTGATGTGATACTCAAAATCAATAAGATGGTTATGTTCTATAATGCTCAAAATGACTCTAAACTATTCTAAAGTACTCTAAAATGACTCTAAACTACTCTAAACTAAACTATTCTATAATACTCATATAAAACTATTCTAAACTATTTTATAATGCTCAAAATGACTCTATAATAATTATCTCCCTAGATTTGATTAATTTGAATAAGGTGGCTATGTTCTATTACTTGATTTGGTGTAGTCTCCATGCATGCATTATTGGCAACTATGACATGGAAAATAAATAAACTTCAAGATTAACAAAAACAAATTCATTGTGGCATTTCAACAAACACCTTGTATACAAAACTCAAACCAATATCAAAAGAGTAATGCTCATCAATAGTATCAACAATGGCGGAAATACCGTAACAGTGGAGGCGAAATGTGCTACTTTGTGTGTCGGACGGAGGTGGGCGTCGGACGGAGGTGGGCGTCGGTCGGACGGAGGAGTGAAACGGACGGAGGAGGAGAAATGCAAATAGGGTTCTGGTTCGCTGGAGGAGAAAGAAAAACTGAAGAAAGTATACGCGCGATTCTGCTTCTGTTTTAGTTCTTTAAAAAATTCTGTAATATATTTTAACTTAATTCTGTGTTAATTTTAATACCTACAGCAGCGCTTAAAAAGCGCTTTCTTTGAAAACCATATAGCAGCGCTTTTTGAAGGAAAGCGCTTTCTTTGGCACACCCTACAACAACGCTTTAGAAAAGCGCTTTCTTAGGTCCGACCTACAGTAGCGCTTTTTAAAAGCGCTTTCTTAGGTCCCCCTCTAGGTCCCCCTTTAGCAGCGCTTTTTAAAAGCGCTTTCTTAGGTCCCCCTTTAGCAGCGCTTTTAAAGGCCTTTAGCAGCGCTTTTAGAAGCGCTTTCTTAGGGTGCTTAGCAATGCCATATAGCAGCGCTTTATAGAAAAAGCGCTTTCTTAGGTTCCTTTAGCAGCGCTTTTTAAAAAGCGCTTTCTTAGGGGCCCCCCCTTTAGCAGCGCTTTTTCAAAAGCGCTGTCTTAGGTAGGAAATTTTTTTTCTTTTTTTTTACCCACCCTTTAGCAGCGCTTTTTTAAGAAGCGCTGCTAAAAGGTGCGCTGCTAAAACTCATTTCTGGCGTAGTGCTACGTAGCCACAAAGTGCAATATAGGATCAAAACCTCGTAGTTCGTGGTACAAATAACAAAAATGGTTTGCTGTGGTTGATTTTAAATGTAAATACAAGTTGTCATTTTAAGTAGGACACTACGACTAGTCGCCCACAAGTATAAGACAACAACATTTGCATCATCTTAGGATGGAGGATTTTGCTTGGATTAAAATCAACAAGTCTATCACTCAATATCTAAGTGAAAAATGTCAACATTTTAAATACTATGGGAAATAGGAGAATTACATCTCAACTATGAAAATGGATCATGTCTAAACTTTTGAAAAGTTTCAAATGAAAAGTGCACAACGACACAAAAAGTTTGAATGAGTTTTTGTATTTTTTATGTCTTTTTGAAATTAGTCAAAGTATGATTAACATTGATTGAAATTTATTAAATAAAATAAAGCTTGAAAATCACTTGACAAAAGTTAAGGTTTTTTTTAAAGAGGTTTAACTTTGAAAACAAAAAGGTTTTGAAAAAGGGAGAAGATTTTGAAAAATGAAGAAGGGGTGGAGAAGAAGTGACTACCCTAAAACATAAAATAAAAGTTAGAGAAGAGAAGATCTAACCACACAAAGAGCTAACACTTGACAAGAAGTCAACATAAGATACCCTATTCCTTTTGGATTTAAACCACAAGAATAATAACCAGATGAAGTAAAGCATCCGAGGAAATCCCAAATTAAGACAAAGCAAGGTCAAAGAGAGGTCCTTCCAAGGTTTAAAACCTAATTAGGCAAGTCATGTATCAAATGATTTTCATAATGCCAAAATATCAACACTTGTACATAGAAAATTTCCCAAACAAATAGACAAAAAACAACACCAAGGTCTAAGGTCTCAAATCTCCAAGAGCAAAGGGCAAAGATCCTAGAACTAAGTCCAAAGTTTGAGTCACAAAGTCCAAGCATAATGTCATAACAGTCTAGATTTAGGAGAACCAAGTCTTTTAGTGTTTAAGTATTTATTAATGTCTTAAAAGAAGTACAGTCCAAGTGGACAAAATAAAAAGAGCATAAGCATAAACAAAGGGTTCAAATGGACAAAGAGAAAATAAGATGATAATAATATGATATGAAATGATAAAAATAAAAGCGTAAAAGCAAATGACAATAAGTAAAGAGCATAAAGATAAATGACAATTACAAGTAAAGTTAGTGTTAGTATGTCAATGTTAATGATGGAGAACGATTTGTCCTTTTTTGGAGAATACTCGACCAATCCACCATAAGAATGAGAACACGAGTCCATACACCATTAAGGGAAGGGCTCCAACTCGGATTAAATCAATGAGTATGTCAACTAACTCCCTCAATGATAAGGAAACGATTTATCTCAAACCATACTATGGCAATTAGAAGATTGATAAATCACTTACAAAAACAACTCAATTCCGATTTAGGGACAATTTAGCACTATGTTAAGCAATCATAATCAGACTTATGTAGAAGCCACGACTATCTGAGGCCAATCAATAATAATGTTTGTGCTAATGTATGCTAGAGAAATGATATGTAGATCATCTTCCGAAAGCAATACCGCGCGAAACAAAAATAGATCAAGATCTCATTTTCATCAAGAACTTGAAACAAGTTCCAATGATATTGAAGATTCTCATTAATCAAAAGAAAAAAAGAGAAGAGGGGAGAATGGAAGCCAAATTGAACTATAACATTTGAATCATTCCATCTTCAAGTTTCATCACTCTTCTTGGTGGATTAAAGCACTAAACCTATCAGTAATTCAAAGCACCTAAAATGAATCCAACGATCCACTTAAAGATAGACTTAAATCAATGAAGATTTATCCAACTTCATAAAACACTCAAAGTCCATGGAATTTGAAGAGAAATTTGATCAACAAACATCATAATTCAAGGTAAAACAAAAGGAAATGGAAGAAGGAAGAAAATGAACCAAAACAGTCCCAAAACACGCCAAAAAACACATTTTGACTTGTGTTAATTGATTAACCATTTCATGTACAAATTGGTTAATTGATTGACACTAGCAGGACAATAAAAAAATTGAAAAAAATCAGCATTCATAATTCAATCATTTCTTCAAACACCTCATGATCATGAATGCAAATTAGCACAAAAATTCAAGTAAAACAACAACAAATAACACCAATAAAACACAATTTTCAAGATCCAAAGATCAAGTAATAAGAATCAACAAGACATCATATTGTGGAAGATGAATCAAACACAACAATGGTGGAATAAGAGTTTACCACTTCAAAATTTAAAAATGCTTTAAATCAACTTTAAAAACCACACTCTAAAGCCTTGACCTACAAAATTTGACGTTGAAGAAGTGTTTAAGAGGTTAGTAAGCTTCAATGAAAAGCTTACTAAATTTTAATGGAAGAAAGAGCTTTGGTGAATTTGGTGGTTGAAGGGAATTGAGAGAAATTATAGTAAGGTGAATTTGGCTATCAGAAGCTTGAAGAATGAATGAAATGAGACCTCTATTTATAGAATTTGGGCTTGGAAATTTTGGTAGTTTGGAATTAGTTTGGAATTTAATATAGGCTTGGAAATTGATTTTGGAGGCAAAATCAAGATCAAATGGTGATTAATGAGGGTGTATGATGGGAATTAATTATGATGAGGTAGGAGAATTAAAATGAGGTGATATAGAATATTCTCAAGATGAAATAAGTGAATTTTGCTTCCAAAATGCTGCAAAATTTGAATTTGGCTCATTTTTCGCAATTCTGCACGTGGTTAATGTTAGAACACAGATTGGTTCTTAATAATATCTCTATGTTTTGATGATAATCTTATGAAATTTTGTATTAAAGAATTATATACTCTAAAATTTGTTCGAGAATGTTTGCTGCAGATATTAAAGTGAATATTATTCTGGAAGCAAATTAGATCTGAACATGAAAAATATGCAAGGCTCTGAAGCGTCAGAAGCATCTTTTAGAAGATTATGAACGCTGCCTCCAGAAGATTCTAAGTGCTGTCTACAGAAGGATCTGAAGCAGAAGCTATAGAAGAATCTGAAGCAGAAACCAGAAGCATCTGAAGCATTGAAGAATTCTGTATGAAGAGTTTCAAGCACAGTTATTTCAGAAGACTCTGATAGTACTAACGCTGCCAATATTGAGGATCCGATCCCAAACTCTGCTCTGAACAATTACACGCTGAAAGCACACTTACTGCAAAGACTCTGATTCAGCAAACTCTGATGAACATTAGAAGGCTCTGATCAGTCAAGGCTCTGATACTTTGCTGAAACTTATTGAAGAAGAATTCAATGTTATGTCCGTTGGAATGACCAAACGACTCTTTCCTCATTTATGCTAGACACAAAAACACAGACAAAAATGATTTTTCTGTGCATTCTATTTCTAGGAAAGGTCATGTGATGTGAAGACAAAAAGGCTCAGACGTTTTTGGTACACAACCTTCAACGTGAAAGACTTCTTGGACCTCTGTGCCTATAAAAGCAAGACTCCATTCATCTTCTTTAGTTGACGAAATACTTGAAAGAATTCATTACAAGCTCTCATATAATTTATACTCACTTGCTGAATTCAATTCATAGTTCTTAAAATCTTAAGTGTAAAATCACAGTTGTGATAAAGCTTTATTAGAAGCAATTTAAACACTTGTATTATTATTACATTTGATTGTAAAAGAACCTTAAGAAGATCCAGTTAGGATCAGTAGTTCTTGAGAAGACTTTGAACAGTTGTTCTTAGTGCTTACTATTGTAATCAGTTGATTTAATAGTGGATTAAGTCCTTGTTTGAGAAAGACAAATCACTCTTGATAGGGTGGACTGGAGTAGTTGAGTTCAATGAACCAGGATAAAACTCCTTGAGTTTTTATTTCTAAGTTTTTTTACATACTTATTCAACCCCCCTTCTAAGTATTTTCTCACCTTCAGTTGGTATCAGAGCTCCGGTTCTGTATGTGCTACCACTTCACAGTGACAGAAAAGATCCAGTGAGAAAAACTTTCATATATATTTGGTTGTTATTATGGCTGAAACTTCAACATCTAACAGTAACAACAGATATGAAGAAAGGGACAGAATCAGCACAAAACCCCATATGTTTGATGGGGAGAAATTTGATTATTGGAAGGACAGGATATAAAGTTTCTTCCTTGGTTATGATGCTGATTTGTGGGACTTGGTCATAGATGGGTATGTTCATCCCACTGATGGGAATGGCAAGAAAGTAGACAAAAAATCTATGACTGAAGCCCAAAAGAAGGAATTTAGAAATCACCACAAGGCTAGAACAATCCTGTTAAATGAAATATCTCACAATGAGTATGAGAAGATCACAAATAGAGAAACTGCATTTGACATGTTTGAATCTTTGAAGATGACTCATGAAGGAAATCTTCAAGTTAAAGAGACCAAGGCTCTGGCGTTAATACAGAAGTATGAAGCGTTCAAAATGGAAGAATCTGAGTCTATAGAAACTATGTTCTCTAGATTCCAGATCCTTACAGCTGGTCTAAAAGTTCTGGACAAAGGCTACTCAACTGTTGATCATGTGAAGAAGATCATCAGAAGCTTGCCTATCAGATGGAGACCTATGGTCACTGCTCTGAAGCTTGCCAAGGATCTGAACAAGATCACTCTGGAGGAGCTAATCAGCTCACTAAGGAGTCATGAAATTGAGCTTGAGGAAGATGAGACTCAAAAGAAAGGTAAGTTTATTGCCTTAAAATCTAACAAATATGTGAAAGCTTTGCAGGTGTTAGAGGAAAGCTCTGAAGAATCTTCTTCTTCTGAAGAAGATGAACTATCCTTGCTGTCCAGAAGAATCAACAGACTCTGGAAGCACAAGCAGAGGAAGTTCAAGAACTTCAAAAGGCCAGATCAGCGCAAGGAGTCCTTTGGACCAAAAAGATCTGGAAAGAAGGAAGTTATCTGCTTTGAATGCAAAGAACCTGGCCATTACAAGAGTGAATGTCCAAAGCTTCTTAAAGAAAAGCCAAAGAGGAGTTTGACAAAAAGAAGAAGGTTCTAATGGCAACTTGGGATGACTCTGATGAGTCTGGATCCTCATCAGAATCTGAAGATGAATGCGCCAACATGGCTCTGATGGCAGGCATTGAAGATCAGAATGAATAATAATCTGGATCTGAGTTTGATTCTGAATCTGACTCAGAAGAGGTACTTTCTGATCTAACTAGGGAAGAGCTTATTAAAGTCTTATCAGAAGTCCTGAAAAATTATAATCAGATTAAGCTCAAATGCAAGAAGCTTAAGTGCAATCTTGGCTCTGAGAATAATTTGTTAAGATTAGAAATTGCTGAGCTAAAAGAAAATAATTTGAAAATGAAAGCCAATTTTGAAATAGCTCAACAAAACATTTTAGAAGAATATGACTTTAGCTTTCAGAAATTTCTTGCTAAAAGCATAGACAGAAGCAAGATGGCTTCTATGATCTATGGGGTTAGCAGAAATAACAGGAAAGGAATTGGATATGAATCTTCCTCTGGAAAGGATTTAAATCCAATGCCTGTTGATAAACTTGTTATTAAAAAAACTCCCTTGTACTCACATTTCAAGTTTGGTCATCTGAATGACATTAAACACACACGTTCTGATCAAAACATTCCTGTATTTAAACCAAAAGTAAGTCAGAACAAAACTGTTGTAAAAAGACAGAAGTTCAGACCAACTTTCAAGGCAGCTAACCAAAAAGGACCCAAAAAGATCTGGGTACCTAAGGATAAGATTATCCCTGTTGCAGATGTTTTTAGCAGAAAAGTCAAGACGCCAGTCATGGTACCTGGACTCTAGCTGCTCACGTCACATGACGGGAGAAAGGTTTATGTTCCAAAGCCTGGAACTTAAATCTGGAGGAGAAGTGAAGTTTTGAGGGAATCAGAAGGGCAAGATCATTGGCTCTGGTACTATTGGTAATGGTAACCTTCCCTCTATATCTAATGTTCTTCTTGTAGAAGGATTAAAGCATAATCTATTGTCCATAAGTCAATTAAGTGACAATGGTTATGATATAATCTTTAATCAACAATGTTGTAAAGCTGTTAGTCAGAAGGATGGCTCAATTCTATTTAATGGAAATATGAAAAACAACATTTACAAAATAAATCTTCCAGAACTTAAAGTTCAAAATGTTAAATGCCTTTTTTCTGTTAATGATGAGCAATAGGTCTGACAAGAAGATTGGGGCATATTAATATGAGACGTATATCTCAGATTAATAAACTCAATCTGGTCAGAGGACTTCCTAAGTTGAAGTTCAACTCAGATGCTCTTTGTGAAGCTTGTCAAAAAGGAAAGTTTTCAAAATCTTCTTTTAAATCTAAAAATGTTGTGGAGGAATCTATACATGTTAGTTTTGATGATAAGCTTGGCATTGAAAAGCCAAAGCAGTTTGAAAGTTCTGCAGATAGAGAAGTAATTCTCACAGACTCTGAAGGCTCAGAGGCAGACAACGCTCAAGTGAAGGAACCTGAAGCAACGCCAAATGCAATTCCTTTAGCTTCTCAGATGAACAACTTAAACATTTCTGAAGAATCAACTGTTAGAGGATCATCTTCCAGAATCAAGGCCTCTCACCCAGAGGATGTGATCATTGGAAAGAAGGATGACCCCATTAGAACAAGATCCTTCCTCAGATCTTCTGAAGCATCATTATATGGGTTGGTGTCAGTGATTAAACCAACTTCTGTGGATGAAGCTCTGCAAGACAATGACTGGATAATTTCCATGCAAGAAGAGCTCAATCAGTTCACAAGAAATGATGTGTGGGATTTGGTTCCAAGACCAAAAGGATTCAACATAATTGGAACTAAATGGGTCTTCAGAAACAAGCTAAATGAGAAAGGAGAAGTTGAAAGAAATAAGGCAAGGCTTGTTGCTCAAGGTTATTGTCAGCAAGAAGGAATTGATTATACAGAGACTTATGCTCCTGTAGCAAGGTTAGAGTCTATTCATTTACTCATTTCTTTTACTGCACAGAATAACATCACTCTATATCAGATGGATGTTAAAAGTGCCTTTCTAAATGGTATTATAGAAGAAGAAGTTTATGTTCACCAACCTCCTGGTTTTGAGAGTGAAAAATTTCCAGAAGATGTTTTCAAACTAAAGAAATCTCTTTATGGTTTAAAACAAGCTCCCAGAGCTTGGTATGAGAGATTAAGCAATTTTCTTCTGGAGAAAAATTTCATCAGAGGAAAAGTGGACATAACACTCTTTTGTAAAACATTTAAGAAAGATATTTTAATTTGTCAAATATATGTGGATGATATTATATTTGGATCTATCAATGTTATGCTGGGAAAGGAGTTTGCTCAATGTATGCAGGAAGAATTTGAGATGAGCATGATGGGAGAATTGAGATTCTTTCTGGGAATTCAAGTCAACCAAACTCCAGATTGCACTTACATTCATCATACCAAATATGTTAAAGAGCTTCTGAAGAAGTTTAACATGACTGATAGTAAGATGGCAAAAACTCCCATGCATCTAACAAGTACACTTGATAAGGAAGAGGTAAGTAAGAAAGTAGATCAGAAATTCTACAGAGGTATGATAGAATCTCTTCTCTACTTAACTGCTTCTAGACCTGATATTTTATTCAGTGTATGCTTGTGTGCAAGGTTCCAATCAGATCCTAGAGAATCACACTTAACAGCTGCTAAGAGGATTCTAAGGTATCTGAAAGGTACTTCTAATGTGGGTTTGTGTTACAGAAAATCTGATGATTTCAAATTAGTTGGATTATGTGATGCTGATTACGCTGGAGACAGAGTGGAAAGAAAAAGTACTTCTGGAAGTTGTCAATTTCTAGGAAGAAATCTAATCTCCTGGTACAACAAGAAGCAACCTATAATTGCACTTTCAACTACAGAGGCAGAATGTATTGCTGCTGATGGATGCAGCACGCAGATGCTCTGGATGAAAAGTCAGCTAGAAGACTATCAGATATTTGAAAGTAACATTTCTATCTTCTGTGATAATACTTCAGCTACATGTTTGTCTAAAAACCCTATTTTACACTCTAAGGTAAAACATAGAAATTAAACATCACTTCATCAGAGACTATGTTCAGAAGGGTGTTATAAATTTAGCCTTTGTTGATACAGATCATCAGTGGACAAATATTTTCACAAAACCCCTTACTGAAGATAGGTTCAAATTTATTCTGAAAAATATTGGTATGGATTTTTGTCCAGAATGATATTTATCATAAGCAAATTTCTCAGATGCAAAATGTTTAAAACTCTGAAGTATTTCATTTGTAATTTATTTGATTTCTTGATTTATTATTATTATTTGTGTGTATCTGAACTAACCAATCTTAGAGGATCTGAACGTTGGCTAACGTTTCATTTCTCAAGAGAATTCAGAAGCACATGCAAGCAAACACGTGTCACTCTGAATCTGAAAAGATGGCGTGTACACTACTGAAGAGACATTTGAGGTATTGTTTGAATAGTGAAAATCTTGATTTTCCCCCCAAATTTTATGAATCAATTAATGCTTTGAAATGATTTTTATTCTTTTCATTAAATGCCATTAATTGCTATGTGAGAACATGCTTTTTGGGACTGTTTGTGTGACCTATTTCTTTCTCTATAAATACCACATTTCACACTTTTCACCTCACAGACAATTTTATGCATTTCTATCTTCTTTTTGCTCTTCACAAAAACCCTAAACCTTCGTCCAAATCATCTTCATCTTCATAAATGGCAACTTCATCCTCTACAACAGCTCAATTTCAATCATCTATGGCTGCAGTTACGTCAGCAAATATGGGTGTTACTCCATTTAAGGAACCTGAGAGGACATTGTTAACCCCTGTGGACAAACTTGAAGTTCTCTGTGAATCCATGGTGGAATTTGACTCTCTAGCTGAAAATGGGTTTGAGTTACGTTCTATAATTGATGCACTAGGCTGGGTTAAGTATTTTGACAGGTTATTTGGACCAGTATACCCACATCTTGTGAAGGAGTTCTGGATTCATGCTTCTGTTTATCCAAAATTCATTCTATCTTCTATTTTGGGTAAGGAGATCATCATCACTGAAGATCTCATCAGAAAACTCATAGGGTATGAGGAGACTGATGGAGTGTGTCATCTGCCAGCTGGGCGTGTGGATATGGAAGAAGTTTATGAGGAAGTCATTACATCTGGACAGGCCTCCAACAAATTTCTATGACTGAATTGAACCATATGACCCTATCACCCCTTTTAAACCTAAGCTTTCCATCATTCTACCATGTGTTCTCCAAACATATATAAAAGAACTGCCAAACATGATTTCATTAGAACCTCTATTATCTGATAAATCTGCTTTAATTCCTTACACTTCCACCTCATTTGACGTAGTTTCCTATGCATAAAATGCAAAACCATTTCTGATTAATGCCTTAATCAGATCAAAATCTATCACTTCATCTGACTCTCTATCCATTCCTTTCTACCCTCGCCCTCTGATCATCATTCCAGAATTCACCATTCCACCTCCATCTCAACCCAAGCCATTCACCTTGGAAACCCTTCTGAAACCAAAAACTAGGCTGAATGTTGATAATTTATTTGCAAATTTTATGAAATAAATAAAGATGCATTTAGGATATGTTCAGAAGAGATGTTTGTCAACAATGGATGCAAATGAATCTGATGATATCTGGAATAACTTCATCAACAAATTCAATACTGTAGCCTCAAATCTGAAGAATGTATGTTCTGATGATGCGAAGCTCAGATTTGTTGAGACTGCTAAAAGCATGATCTGGAATGTAAAAAGATCAGAACCATTGCTTCTTGAAGATGTTGCTTCATCTTCTGAAGTATTTGCTACAAAAGTGACTGCTGAATCTGCTTCTGAAGAAAATCCTCTGGCTATGACTATTGTGGAACATCCCTCTGGATCTGTTGCTCATGACTCTGCATCTCCAATGGAAATTGACTTTGTTCCTGCTTCAGAATCCGCCCCACCTTCTTCATCTGAGATTAAGAAAGAGAATCCAGATTTGAAAGATAAGGTTGCAGTTTTGGAAGCTGGACAATCTGAGATTAAGTCATGGATGGCCAAGCAAGACCAAAAATCTGAAGACATGGCACAATGGATGTCCAAACAAGATCAGAAGAATGAGAACATGGCTAAGTAGATGACAAAGCAAGAAGAGTCTTCATCTGAGATCACTCACCTGTTGAAGATGATTATGTCCAAGCAAACCTAGTTTATATTTTTTTTGTATCTGATGTTTGTGCACATGTACTTGAATTTATCTGATGATTTGTCTGTTTTGCTATGAATGAATGAATGAACGACTCTGCTGTTTTCTCTACATGATTTATCTTTTATGTATTTCCTTTTATTTGTCTTTTAAAAGTTTTACTTTTTGATTATGACAAAAAAGGGAGAGAAAATGGATCTGACTGTTCAAATAAACTCTACCTAAATGAAAATTCAGACATATAAATTATAACTAACGTAAACTCTTAGTGTTTCAGAAAAATTGATAAATCAGACATATTCTTTAAAAGAAACTCTAAGACTCCCAGATCATATTTAACCAATCAGACTCTGACTCTGAAACATGCAAGATCTAATTTTTGTAACAATCAGGCTCTGATTCTGAAAAGAATACTCATGCAAAAAGGGAAGTTTATATTCCTTCTTAGTATTCAATTCAGGGGGAGATTCTTCATCTCAGGGGGAGTTATAATTATATTGTTTATTGGACAAAATTTCCTATGTTTTTGTCATCATCAAAAAGGGGGAGATTGTTCGAACACAGATTGATTCTTAATAATATCTCTATGTTTTGATGATAACTCTTATGAAATTTTGTATTAAAGAATTATATACTCTAAAATTTGTTTGAGAATGTTTGCTGCAGATATTAAAGTGAATATTATTCTGGAAGCAAATTAGATCTGAACATGAAAAATATGCAAGGCTCTGAAGCGTCAGAAGCATCTTTTAGAAGATTCTGAATGCTGCCTCTAAAAGATTCTGAGTGCTGTCTACAGAAGGATCTAAAGCAGAAGCTACAGAAGAATCTGAAGCAGAAGCCAGAAGCATCTGAAGCATTGAAGAATTCTGTATGAAGAGTTTTAAGCACAGTTATTTCAGAAGACTCTGATAGTACTAACGCTGCCAGTACTGAGGATCTGATCCCAAACTCTGCTCTGAACAATTACACGCTGAAAGCACACTTGCTGCAAAGACTCTGAGCAAACTCTGATGAACATCAGAAGGCTCTGATCAGTCAGGGCTCTGATACTTTGCTGAAACTTATTGAAGAAGAATTCAAAGTTATGTCAGTTGGAATGACCAAACGATTATTTCCTCATTTATGCTAGACACAAGAACACAGATAAAAAGGATTTTTCTGTGCATTCTATTTCTAGGAAAGGTCATGTGATATGAAGACAAAAAGGCTCATACCTTTTTGGTACACAGCCTTCAACGTGAAAGACTTCTTGGACCTCTGTGCCTATAAAAGCAAGACTCCATTCATCTTCTTCAGTTGACGAAATACTTGAAAGAATTCATTACAAGCTCTTATACAATTTATACTCACTTGCTGAATTCAATTCATAGTTCTTAAAATCTTAAGTGTAAAATCACAATTGTGATAAAGCTTTATTAGAAGCAATTTAAACACTTGTATTATTATTACATTTGATTGTAAAAGAACCTTAAGAAGATCCAGTTAGGATCAGTAGTTCTTGAGAAGACTTTGAACAGTTGTTCTTAGTGCTTACTATTGTAATCAGTTGATTTAATAGTGGATTAAGTCCTTGTTTGAGAAAGGCAAATCACTCTTGATAGGGTGGACTGGAGTAGTTGAGTTCAACGAACCAGGATAAAATTCCTTGAGTTTTTATTTCTAAGTTTTTCTACATACTTATCCAACCCCCCTTCTAAGTATTTTCTCACCTTCAGTTAATCGATTAACCAATTTTAGGCATAGTTTGGTTAGTCGATTAACACAGTGAAAAAATGAGAAAAATAGCTTTTTGCTGTGCTGTCTTGGCTCCGACTCAATTCTTTTGACTTGTCAAAGAATGCATGGAAATAAACACATGAACCTTAGAGTCTCTTAAGCAATAAACAATCAAATCTTAGAAAACTCTTAATCAAATGATTTTGAATTATTTGCATATCAACTTTTACTTTTTTAGATGAATTTCATTCGAGCTGAGGGACTATTGATTGGTGTTCTTGATTCAAACCTCTTCCTGAAAAGGAGTTAGTAAAGGAAAAAAATAAACATATTTTTGGTATTTTGATTAGGGTTAGTAAACATGAACAATCAAATAAAAGCAAATAAATAAAAAACATAGGTGCCTGGTGATCTCCCTAAAAAACAAACCCACAAAGGAAGGCAAGAGAACCAAAGCTTGTGATCTTATTTGTGGTATGAAATGCTAATGATATGTGGGATCTTAGGAGTAAAAAATCGGGTATTACGGCCTCTTGGTATATTACAGGCTCATTTTGATCCATGAGTAATACACCACCTTGATCAGTTACGAGATATCCATATCTCTGTGGTAGGTGACGTATCTTGCTCGACCTACGTTGGTCTTGTTTTACTTGAGCAGGTTGTTATTCCACAAATACTTGTGATTCCTGATTTAATTCCTCCATAGGTGTATCAATGCTTTGTGATTCTTGAATTTCTTCAAGCTCTACTGATTTCTTTGGAAATAAAGTCATTTTCCAAGAAAATCCCAGTTCGAGCGACAAACACTTTGCCCTTAGAAGGATTGTAGAAGTAATACCCTCTTATTTCTTTAGGATATCCCACAAATATGCATTTGTCAGATTTAGGCTCAAACTTAGTTGAAAATTTTCATTTCATATAAACTTCACAACCCAAATATTCATGTAAGACATATGTGGTTTCTTACCACTCCATATCTCATATGGTGTATTTTCAACCTTTTTAGATGGAACATAGTTAAGTGTGTAAGCTACTGTTAGAAGTGCATGTCCCTAAAAGGAGTTTGGAAGATCGGCACGACTCATCATGGAATGGACCATGTCTAACAAGGTTTGATTTCTTCTCTCAGACACACCATTCCATTGTAGTGTTTTAGGAGGAGTGGGTTGGGATAGAATCCCACACTCTTTGAGATGGTCATCAAACTCTAGGCTTAAATATTCACCGCCTCAATCTAATCAAAGAGTTTTAATATTCTTACCTAGTTGGTTTTATACTTCATTCTTGAACTCCTTGAACTTTTCAAAGGAATCATATTTGTGTTTCATTAAATACACATAACTATATCTACTGAAATCATCAGTAAATGTGATAAAGTATTGAAAACCTCATCTGGTTGGTCTGTTCAATGGTCCACATACATCAGTATGTATGAGGGCCATAAAATCATTATCTCTTTCACCTTTTCCTGTGAATGGAGACTTTGTCATCTTTCCAATTAAACAAGATATGCATGTATCATATGATTCGTAATCAAAAGAGTCAAATAGTCCATCTATATGGAGTTTAAAGACGTGCCTCTCATTTATATGGCCTAAGCGGCAATGCCAAAGGTAACTTAGATTGAACTCATTAGGTTTCATGCTTTTAGTATTAATGTTATGAATTGGAATTTTAAGATCAAGGACATACAATCCATTGTTCATTTATGTAGTAGCATAGAATATATCATTCAAATAAATGGAGCAAGAATTGTTCTTTATCATGAATGAAAAACCAAACTTGTCCAAACAAGAAACATAAATAATATTTCTGCTGATTCGTAGGTCAATACATAAGTTCCTACAGCTAAAGCATCAATCTTTGCTTCATTGCCAACTCGTAGGTCAACTTCACCTTTTGCCAAATCTCTAGTCCTTTTTAGCTCCTACACATTAGTGCAAATGTAAGAACCACACCCAATATCTAATATGGATGATGCAAAAGTAGATAAATTTATTTCTATAACAAAAATACCAAAGTTGAAGTCTTCACTCCATTCTTCTTATCTTCCAGGTACTTTGGGCAATTTCTCTTCCAATGTCTAGTCTTACCGTAATGGAAGCAAGTGTCCGCCTTTGTTATACCTCTCCTAGGTTTCAAAGCATGAGCAGTAGGTTTGGGTATGACAACTTCCTTGCCTTTCCCTTTACCACCCTGCTTTGTGGGCCTTTTATTATATTTGAGGACAGTCCTCAAGTTTCGGTGCCAATCCAGAAAATTTGTCCGAGACAATTTTTCTTTATCAGGGATTGATCGCAAAATGTTTTAGAGGTGTTTATTGTCATGGTAATTTATATAAAATGTTGTGAAGATATTAGTATCATTAAAACATATTCAATTAGGCATTTAATTAAATATGCTCCCACTATTTTACTTAAACCAAATGACCCTTATCATTTGATTTGGAAAATCTCGTTGGAATATTTTTTAGTAGATCGAGATCCATATTTCACTTTGTTTTAAGTCAGCATTAGGCTGATTATACAAAACTCGATTATTTAGGTAAAAACTATTTCCAATTGTATCTAATACAATTCTCGAATATTCTTAGTTGGGTGAATAACTCCTTATTCTAATCCATCATATGGATCATTCCCAACTCTTGCTTCTAAACGTATATAATCTTATTATAATTTGTTTAGTTAAGTTTGACCCATTGTTTTAGAAATTGGATATTACATTTATCCCATCGCACCTTACCAATATAGAACATGCACCTCGCGTTAGGCGAAACCTACATTATCGATACTAGTCTTGATGAGTTATAAAACTTGGAAAGTATAAACTTAATATTCAATATTGAGGAAATTTTCAATTAGTTTAATTTCACCGGCTTATTTATCATATAAATTGTCTCTCACATGCATCAACATACATATAAAATATGAAACAGTTATGACCCCTAGCGCAATTGTTCTCTCAAGCCAATGAGAGAACCTAAGCTAAACCTAATAACGATCTATGCTTTTCCAAGCTAGACCTCCATGGTTATCCTCCTTTGATATTGTCTTCTTCTTTTCTTTATTACATTACATTAAAGAATACTCATTTTACATCATTTTACATACGAGAGAGTGAGATGAGAAAAAAAATTACATAAAGAGTGTATAAAGAAAGGCACGACACGCATGCCGTATTTAAAAATATCAAAACAAAATATAAAAAAAAAAGACTAAGGCCATAACCGTTCACCACAAGAAAACAATAATAAACATATTTTATTGTTATTATTATTATTATTATTATTATTATTATTATTATTATTATTATTATTATTATTATTATTATTATTATTATTATTATTATTATGAATTTAAATTCTGTTAATTAAATAAATTAAATTAAATTTTGGCAATTGATCATGAGTGGCGTTTCTACTATCCGATTATTAATGTATACCAAATTATTTTAAAATAAATAATAACAACAATATGTTATTATTTAATTAAATAATAACATGATACTTTATCATGTTCTTTTGAAAATTTTTAATTCTAAATATACACAATAACCGTGAGGTAACCATGAATAAGCATTTCGGTACATGAAAATTGTTATAATAACTTTTATTATAATTATTGTAGGGTATAGGTAACATCTCGTTACTGTTACTGTAGCATGTGTATGTATTTTACAATAAGAACAACAATATTTGTTATTAATCATAAAACAAAATAAAATACTTATAATAATAATAACAATTATTATCATTATTATAATACAAAATTTTGTAAACCTTAAAATAACTCTTGACAACACAACTCTTGTGCCGTCAAAAACTCTAATGCAACTCACTCATACTATCAAAATCGTAATGATCGATTATTCAAATCGATTAATTAAAATGTCATTGCTTCACCATACAAATGTCGGATTCCGAAGCAAAAAAACATTGACCAATCATATAAAATACAATCATCACAAAAATTGAATCGATGGAATAAAAGACATATTAAATATATTGTCATTGCATTCGAATTACTCATATCTTATATCAAATTGATCCATCACGTTTGTGTAACTTATGAATGATCGATGTATCGCTGCTTTCCCATACAAAAGTTGGATTCCGAAGGATAATCAACATCGAATCATCAAAATCATACACAACACATTTCAAGAAATAAGATATTTGACAACGACTTTTAATTTGTTGACAATAATATGCATATAACAACGACTAATATAGGTCGTTGTAATAAGTTATTTTTTCTCGACAATCTAATTATTATTGAGAAAAGTGACTTATCACAACAATAATTATTGTCGCGGATAAAACTTTTTGATTGCATACCGCAATGATTAATATAAGTCATTATAATAAATTTTTCTTTCTCTCAAATATCACATTAATTGCCAATGAAAATGGCTTATACCCAATAGGAACTATTGTCATTAAAAATAATATAAGTTTTTATATGCATATAGGAGCGACTTTCATTCTAATAAATTATTTTTTCGTAACAATTTTATTACTGTTGGTAAAAATCTATTATTTCTAAAAATAACTCTTTATTTACAAATATTTAAAAAAAACTGATTTTTTAAAAAGTATTTTTTTAACACATTAGTAAGAGAGTATTGCTGAAAAAATTAATAATACTTAGAATACTTATTTTAAATGTATTGAATAATTTATATATATGCTCAAATCAAATATACCAATTATTCAATGAATTTAAATACTTTTCAATTGAGATAACACGATCGGAATGAACCGCTCCCAACCTAAATCTCTCATAATCCAAAACACGACCACCCTCCATTCTTCTCTCTATCAACGATCCAATCATTCTCTCAACTCCATGTCTGATTCACGCTCTAAGAATCAAGAATCACTCTCAATTCTTTTATCACTTCATGCTCTCAAAACAACTCAGAACATTTTCACTCTCGGAGCCGGTGTTCACACTACAAGAAAACATGAAATTAGTCAGGTGAAATTCACCTCGCAAATGCATATATTACCCTGCAACATTACTTTTGTGAGGTGTATAAAATGCCCCGCAAAAACGTTAGTCGCAAAAAGTTGTAAGGAGAAAATCATGCCGCAAGTTAGCCAGGTGTATTTCACCTCGCAACGTTGCTAGATGAAATTCACCTTGCAACGTTGCTAGATGAAATTCACCTAGCAACCCGTTTCTCAAATATATCGGTATCCAACGAGCAGAGTAGAGCAGAGAAAAAAAGCATAAAATCGCGAGGTGAATTTCACCTGACAAATTTTGAATATTCAAAAGTTTGCTGAGTGAATTTCACCTGGAAATTTTTTTAATTTACCAAATGAAATACACCACGCAACGCAAACTATAAATAATATAATAATAAATAAAGTATATATATATATATATATATATATATATATATATATATATATATATATATATATATATATATATATATATATATATATATATATATATATATATATATATATATATATATATATATATATATATATATATATATATATATATATATATATATATATATATATATATATATATATATATATATATATATATATATGTGTGTGTGTGTGTGTGTGTCTATATATATATATATATATATATATATATATATATATATATATATATATATTTCTAAATATTAATTTTAATATTTATAATAATATAAATATAATAAATAATTTTAATTTAAAATTAATTAAAAATATTAAATTCATAAATAATTAAAAATATTTAAAATCATACTTAATTTAAAAAATCAATAATTAAATAAGTTAATATTTCTAAAATCTATATATTTACACAAATAATAAATCAAAATCAATACTATTATTTACTTCTGAAAAAGCGAAGAAAAAAATTGAAATTTACATATACCATAAAAACTATCACTAAAATATACTACACAAATCTAACTATACTATTTTTATCATAAAAACTTTTTTAAAAAAATTCAAGCCAGCTCATACAACCTATTGTGTAATAACAAACAATATACGTACCTTAAAAAATGAATTTGATGAATATCTTGATGCAAATCTGAATCCAGAAAAAAAAAATTGAATGAGATGGAAGAGATTTGGAGGAGTTCGGAAAGAATAATGTGAGACAAGTTGGAAATGAAGAAGAGAACGTTTGGAAGAAGAAAGAAGAGTGAGAGATGGAGATTTAATGTTGAGTGCTCTGTATTTATAAGGAGTTTGTGAGGTGAAAAACATCCGAAAAATAATTTTATTGTTGGGGCTTGCGAAGTAACATTCACCTTGCAACCTTGTGCCAGAAAAAATAATAATTCAAAAACGGTAAAAAGTACCCACAACGTTCACCTACTCCTCTGCAAAGTAATTATGATGTGACCGTTGGGGTTTGCGAGGTGCTTTTCACCTGGCAACATATGTGATTCATTTACCTTACGAAGTGTCATTCACCTAGCAATTCTTGTGTCAGAAAAAGAGTTAAATCCGTCACCGGCCACCGTGACTATTAAAAATTGCAACATTTAATTTCTCCTTAATTTTTTAAAACTAAATTGTAGGTTATTTTTCACTTCGCAACTCTCTTTTTAAAATTTTCAAATTTTCCTCCATCTATTGCGAGAAGGAAAAACTTATTTATTTTAAAAAAAAACTATGTTGCGAGGTGAAAAACACCCCGCAAGTGTATTTTTTTGTGAGGTAAAAAACACCTGACATAGTCATCTGGCTAATTCAAGTTTTTTTTGTAGTGTCAACACAAAAACATTCACCCTCGTCTGGTATAAAAGTTTATGTATTTATTTTTTAATGAATATTTTATGATTTTCTCCTTAAACTCGGTGAAGGGAGCAAAATCATAGCAATGTTGAAGAAGAATGGTTTCTTACTTTTACAGTGAATTAACTATGAGAAGTATATTCTTTAACAAATATTATGTGGGTGTTTATCAAAGACAATTATCTTGTCAGGTTCTCTTATTTCTTCTCAACAAGAACTCATTTCTTATTTACTCAGTATGCTAATATATTTTCTTTGTGTAAGAATTATGATAACTATTAACTAAGTGCTAAAATATCTTGCTCAATTAAGGGTGATGAACGTAAACTCATGAGAGTCATGTATAAGAATCACAATCATTAATATTTTAAAATAGTTAACGAGATATTATCTATTCTTGAATACTATGAATTCTTTATTTTAAACTCGTCATTTCATATCTCTATCTTAAAGTCTTCTTACACATTAACGGAGTTGAGAATCATAGTAATGGTAATTTAAATTAAAAACATGAATAATATTAATTTTAAGAAATTAAAAAATATAATTACATATTTTTTAAATAATATAAATTATTGGAAAATATAATTTATGCTAATGATTTTTGTGGTTGAAGTATAAAAGAGATAGCAACAAATTGTATAGTTGAAAAAAATAACTTGTGACAATATATTAAGTCGTTGGTAAAAGTATACTTTCATAATGACTATGGTTATTGTATTCTATCAAATAAGACAACAATAATTATTATTGTAAAAACATTAGTTATGACAGCGATATTAAATGTCGTTGCAAAATTTTTTGCAACGGCACTTATACCAACGACATACAATGACATTTTTTTCGTTGCAAAAAACTCAATTCGCAACAACTTTGTATTTTTCTCAAGAAGTTTTATCGTTGCGAAAACACATATTTCTTGTAGTGCCATGATATCAAAATTAATTATTTTTATTATTTAATTTATTATGTGTTTTAATTGGATTAAATCAGAAAGTACAGAAAATAAACATCTACCAGATTCATGGTTTCATAAGTGTCTCTAATACCATTGAAGAGAAATCGCGATACAAAACGCAGCGGAAAATTAAAATTTTTCCTTTAATGATCCTTACGAATGAGTATGATCAGTGATAGAAATAATTACCTCTTGTGGTGATTAAATTTTTTGATGCAAATTCGGATGAATGATCACGAGCGTTGAATGAAGAACAACGCCTCTACTGGATCCACACGAACAGAGTGCCTTCAATCTCAACGCTAGCTGCTATGAATGAAGACTTTGATTGTGAGAGAGAAAGAGAGAAAAACAGTCAGGATTTCACCAACTGAATTTCATCAAATTTTAAAACTTCTACACAAGGGTTGTATTTATAGAACCACTTGTGTGGACTGCAAGCTAAAAAACCCAACTTAAGTGCACCATATAATATTATTATTATTATAATAACCATTATTATAATAAACATATTTTATTATTATTATATTATAATAACTATAATAATAATAATAATATTAACTTTTATTATTATATTATACGATGTTCCATATTTCACTTAAGTACAGTGTGTCATACCCTAAATTTGTCCTACCTGTTTATTAACAAGTACTTATGTTAATTAACGGTTTTTCTTTAGATGGTCATTTGACCTATGGTCAGGGTCCTCTAAAAGATAGGTCATGGAACCTTGTGTATGTGTATATTGATTATGGGCTTTTGCAAGGAGTTTGAATTCAAAGCATGGTTTGTTGGTTTTAGTGGTTTTGGGCCATATTTCAGGATGAGTCCGAGTGGCGTACCAACGTGATGTTAAGATTATTTTGTCATTTGGTTAATCCAAGTTTGAAGTGATTCAAATATGGGTGAATGAATTTAAAGGCATATGCAAGTAGACTTTCAAAGGGCTCATGTCATAATCGTCATAAGATGCTAAGCCTATGTTCAAGAATAATTTCATCTTTCAGAACACTTATGTCTAAAAGCAAATTTGTTGGGCCCATTTGGAGGTTTTAACCGTGCATGGAAATTTTCAAGACGACATCAATTGTGTCTAAGCTATGAGGTCCAAATCAAGTCACAATAGTAAGATATTCAAATTATGGCTTAAAACGTCCAATCATAATTGGTGCTTTTGCAAGATAGGTTTTAAGTTATGATTGGAAGGTGATTTTTTTTAAAGCTTTGGCCTTGTTTAGTGATGTCAAGTTGACAAATCATGTTATGGTTCTTCGAAGCTTGATGAGATTTCCCAAACTACATGGAAAATCATGTTATAATATAGATCATTAGTGCACAACATAGAGTTGTCAAATTGCATTTCAAAATGAGAGACAAAGTTTTCAAAGCATAATTCATATATCATTTGGACAAGGAGTATCACACCTAATTGGCAACATTTTTATTTAGCTGAGTTAAGCTCATAGTTAAGTGTCAAGGTGGAAGACATAATATACATGAGAAGTAATATGCTACAATTCACAATATAATCTTTCAACGCTTATCGCCTGCCACAACAATTCGAATGCCATTTAAAATGGGCCGCAAGATTGTTTTGTCCACAAATGGAGAAGTCACAAAGTCATGTACCCTCCGCAGCACTATTAGTATTTTGTATAGGCCCTAAAACCTTACATAAGATATTTCAAAGACCTTCAGTGCACCACTTGAAACCAAATCAGGATAGCCTATAAGTGGAATCCCAAGTCATTTGAAGCTTTCCAAAATTGTCCGCAGAAAAGCTGTTACAGGAGCCAAATAATGAAGCAGTCAATCTGCAAGAAAAGAGAAAGAAAGTGATTCACACCTCACAAAACTAATTACAAAAAAAGAAGCAGAATTTTCACATACTACAGTCCATAAACTTACCCAAGCTTGCCGGCACACCACGAACTCTCCACGCAATGCGCAAACGTATGCAACAATATAACAACTTCACAAAAGATTTCAGTAACAGAGTTCACATCTAATAAATCACAACACAGCATGAAGGACAAGTCGTGTTTGTGCATTACAACAATTCACCCACACCATCAATTATACAACAGCAGCACCTTTAATCATGTCCACAAAAGACCAAATACACAACCTGTGCCAATGTATAACCCTAATAGAGTTTTATCAAGAAAGCCATTTCCTGCACAATGAACAAACCATAAACAAAGCATAGTATCATTTGAAATTCTTGTCATTTATAGCCTGTAAAGAAATCAGAGGACATCAAATACAGACCTTCCACAACAGACAAAATATTTTAGCCATACAAGCCATTTTGTAATAAGGTACAACAGCTGCTACACGAAACCCACACCAGACAACTACTCTGCACAACCATACAGCTAGTACCACAAGCCTGCAACCCTGTACCTGCAACAGCAGAAAAAGCAAAAAAAAATAAAAAATTCACAAAACCATGCTTATCACAATAAACCAGCAAGCTTGTTCCTAAAGTAATTGCTAAATGCATAAGAGGCACCACAAGGGATTTCGTACGAAAAGTGATGCACAACCAAAATGAAACCATCCCACCTCATCCCTTCATTTTTTCGATCCAAAACAACATGACTGGCCTGCATAAATTACTCATAATATAAAAGAACTCCCGACTGAAACCAGAAATTTTCATTTTGGGAAGAGGTTCTTTCTCATCATCAGAACACTCATCCCATAGCCTTGAAAACCAAACCTCCAAAACTTCTTCCTATTGTCAAAACCATTAACCCTCTTTCTTCTTCTGAAAACCAACAACAACAACCTTGTTTCTTCCCTTCGACCTCCGCTCGTTAAACCACAACATAAACCACCTACACAAATAACAAACCTTCAAACCTGAAACATACTAACTCGAAACCCCTACCCTAAAACTTTGTTCCTCTTTCTTCTTCAAATATCAAAACCCAAACCTCCAAAACCTCTTCCTATTTACTTCCAAAATTCTTCAACCTTAATCCCTCAACCTGCATAATCTCGCTCAAATATTCAATCTCAAAAGCTCCAACAAAACTCAAAACACCTTCATATCAGAACTTCAATCTCACTTCATTTTTCCTCCAGTTTTTGACAGAAATAATCTAATACTCATAAACCTTCTTCTTGCTTTAAATCCTAGCCACAATAACAACTTTAACCTTCGACCATTCTTCCATCATTAAACCTCAATAACCCCTTTTCACTCTGCTTTTTTCGAAAACAAACAAATTCCTTAACTCCATCTTCTGCCATAAACCCTTCAAACTCTTCTATCTCCATCGAACCAACCCGCTCGAAACCTTCAACCAAACAGTAACAAACCGATTCGAAAAACCCTTCAAAATCAAAACTCAACTGAAAATCCTCTTCAACCAAGTCCGAAAACCCCAAATATCCAAAACCCAAACTCCTTCTTTCATCATTAACAACAACGAAACCTAACTGTTTCTCACTTCAAAAACCATAAGTTCAGAAATCTAACAGATCCAGAAAGTGAAGAAGTGAGAGATAAAGTGAGAGTAAAATGATTTGGTGCCATCACAGACCTGACGGAATACGGGAGAGACGCGAAGAAGGTTGGGCTTTGAACATTGTTGCGCCGCTGTCGGTGATGACAATGAAACTTCGTTGTTTTCCTGAAGTCGCATCCTTGGCTGTGTATCTTCTTTCATTTCTTTTATTTTCCTTGTTTCTTATTTTAATTTTAATTTAAACTAAGTGAATCGGTGTTGCTTCTGAATAGAGGGTTTGAACGGGCCTAAGGGCCATTAAGAGTATAGTTATCTTAGTTTCTCAAGTTTTTGCTGAAATTTTGCATTGATATTGGGCTATGAGAGTCCATTTAATTTTTTTTAAAATCAACACCCCTAAATCCTTTTGACCCCCTCTGCATTTTCTATTTTGTTTAGAGTTTTTATCATAGTATTTGTTTTGGTAAATGATTTTTGATGTTGCAAAAAAAAAAACTTTATTAAAAACTTTGCTAATTTTTTGTTACATTTTTAAATCTTTGGATCTTTTTTTCATTTTACCGTTTTGGGTCGATGACGAGACTTCCGTAAACCGTTATTGGTCAAACTATTGATAATAACGTTGGATCCGAGACCAACTTCTTTCAAACTCTTCATTTTTTATTTTTATCGGTTATTACTCATTTTATTCATTTTTATCACTTTTTGGTCTATGACGAATTTTAATAATTATTATCTGTCAAATTATTGATAGATGATGATTTATTCGAGACTATTTCATTTTCTATTTCACTTTCTATTCCATTTCCATTTTTATTTCAATTTTTGGATCGATGAAGTCGTTTATTCGTAAGCGTCGCATATCGAAGTTGATAACCTTCTCGATTTCAAATATATGGGGAATGACCATTGGGGTCATTTTCCTTACTTTGGGATCGTGATAGGCTATCTTCGATTAATCGGCATTATGTTTGCGATTAAGATGAGATCTCATTCTTTCGTGTCCCGATTCGATTCACTAAACTAACCAATAACTTTAATTTCTGTCAAATATTATTGTGGATATTATTGTTATATTATCTTGCCATATTCATAATTGTCATATCATATTATTCATTCTCACTCACATATAATCGAAAACATTAATAAATTATCGAAATCCTAAAAGCCTAATTGGTGGACTGTTGTATCATTGGTTATTTGCAGGAACCCTAATTTTGAGTCGTGCCCGACTTTGCTCAAGGCGTAGTTTAGGACACAATGCACACACATGGCTTTCTCTTGGGCTACCTGTCAATGAGACCCCTTTATTTCGTGCAATCACGTGTAACTTACATGTATCCCTCTCCCATTCCGATGTATATTTCACATTTCTTTGATTATTAGTTTATCTCCTAGGAGCACCCATAGGGACTAGAGCGGATCAAACTATTTTCAAACTAATTCTCGATTCGTCATCGAGCCATTTTCAAACACCCTGTAAGTCGAGTGCTCATACGCATTCGCCATCAACCTATTGCACAATTTGACCCTTGATGCGTAAGTCAAGTCGGTCTCGTTTTTTCAAACCATTTCCATTCCAACACGTTTTGCACGCGATAATAAGTCAAACCCTTGATCCAACGTCAAGTGGATTTTCATAACAAACTATCAATCAATTAACAACTATTAAATTATTTTCGAGGTGTAAAAAGTAGGTTCAAGTCTTTGATCTTGCTTTCGGTTGTTTAGATGCGAGTTATCTTATTCGTGTGTGAGCAATTGACGCCTTTAAATAACATTAACAACTCGACAACATTCAACCATCTCCAACTACTCATCCTTCCAAACTCCATTTCAAACTTTAACAACTTTCTTTTTCACAATGAAAAAGAGAGGGTTCCAAGTCTTTGGTTCGCTCTCCCGACTACTTGGGTCCGAGAAGACTTTCTTAAGCTTCAAGTAGTCGTCATCCGATCAACCTCACCCATTCAAACAACCTTCTTTTGCAATGAAAAAGAGAGAATTCCAAGTCTTTGCTTCGCTCTCCCGATTACTTGGGTCCGAGAAGTATTTCTTAAGCTTCAAGTAATCGTCATCATTTCAACTTCACCCTTTTTAAACACAACCTTATTTTTCACGATGAAAAAGAGAGATTTCCAATTCTTTGGTTCACTCTCCCGATTACTTGGGCCCGATAAGTCTTTCTTAAGCTTCGAGTAATCGTCATCCGTACCCACTTCAAATCCAATTCAAACCTGTTTCTTTCATGGTTGTTACCACGAACTACGACTGCTCTGATTCTTCATTCACTCTTGAATGTAAGATACGTAGGCACAAGATTGCGATGATCTTGGAGAGCACAATCCCCTCCATCTTCCGTTTCCCCCATCCTTTCTCATAGTCGAACTACGAGAGCTCTGATTTCTCATTCTCGTCCGACTGAGCATACGTAGGCATAAGGGCCACAATCCTTGGCGAGAACCCTATCCTCTAACCATCCCCTTTCCCCTAGCTTCTTTATCCCTTTATAGTATCGTTTAGTATTTAGTGTTGAGAAGAGAAGAATTAAGCTTAGCTAACATCCATCACAACTCGAATTAAGAGGTTCCCGTTGAGTACAACGGACGTGAGGGGTGCTAATACCTTCCCCTCGCGTAACCGACTCCCGAACCCAGGAATATGGTTGCGACGGTCGTGTTCCTTCCGCTTTTTGGGGTTTTCTCGATATTTTCCTCTCCCGTTCATTCAGGAAAAATAAAGTTCGGTGGTGACTCTGTCGAACCGCATTTCCGCGCCTTTTGCGCGAGGGTCGTATGTACGAATGAATTTTCGAGGTGCGACACACGGTACAATGTTTCTTATTTATTTCATCTCTCATCAATCTGTCCTTATGTGTGTGACCCTGTAGGTTCTCGTGACATTGACAATTATATTAAATAATATATTTAATATAATAAACAGTGAGTGGTATCTAGCAACACATCACTACTACCCACGTCACAAAAATGTCATGTGATATAACAAAACCTTTTGTGATAGTACTTGTGTATACAATTATTCTTTTACCCTTATGTCTATATTGAACACAAGGCATATACTATGTCATCCTTGTCCAGTTCAATATTGACCCTTAAACATTTACCCTGTTATGTAGGATGTGCAAATTCTATCTAGGTCACTCATGTTCCTCAACATGCTTTGTGGAGTACCCACCAATTGTCTTTATAGTCATCCAGTTACGGACAATGTTAGGTCAGTAATAAAGTATTCGACTCTACATATATGGTTCATAGTGATTTCAGGTCGAAGTGTGGTTGATATACACCACTATTACCATGAGAGTAACTTATGACACTTTACATAACATTCTATGTAGTACTCTCATAGCGGGTCAATCTAGTATAAATATTACTCCTAATATTCATACCTATGTTAAGACTTGATAACTCTTTATCCATGATCCATGAGATGTGATCATCAGTCTATCTACATAATAGCCTTAGTGCTTTAAAGTTATCCCACTTCACAGTAAAACTCGGCTACAGATACTTTAAGAATAATGTTCTTATGTTTAATGAGATCTCATGATTAAGTCACACTTAATATTTTATTAAATGGACTAGATATTATAGGGACTTTATTATCTTGGAAAAACAAACATAATAAACAAATGACTTTTATTATTAATAAATAATTCGATACAAATACCAAAAGCAATGGCCTTTAGGGCTTACACCAACATATCAATGGTGAGATATTTGAATGTAACTCAACTGGTTTTATTTTTTGTAATATCAAATTTACTCGGTTTACAATTAATAGGCGATCAAAATTTTCACATTTGAAAGAGAAAATAGAAAATAAATTGTGTAGTCCAGTGGCACAACTCATCTACAAAAATCCAGTCTTTTTTTTCCAGACAACCAAGTTATGTTTTATCAGCTAAAGATCCGGGATGCTGGATATGTTCATAATATGTTTCTCATTCATGAACATTCTTGTTTCAACGATATTGAGCTCTATATTATATAACAACAAAACCCATTGTCTCAGCTCGTTGATCCTTCATAATTTTTTTGTGAAACGGACGACGATGAACAAGCTGAAGTTGACAATGAACAAGTTGAAGTCGATGTTGTTAATGAGGAAAACGAATAATATGCGATGTTAGTTGATCAAATGGTGAACCATGCCACTGACGACCATGAGCAAGATCCATTGCCTGCTAGTCATGTTTATTATCCATCTCAACACATGACAACCTTGAACTTGGGTACAGATGAACCATCGCCAGATATATTTTACAATCCGTATATGCAAACATAAGGATCATTAAAAGAGGGAGACGAATTTCGCAGAAAAGAAGATTGTGTCAGAGCTATTAAAAATATCATATGGAATTATCAACTGATTATAGGGTCGATCGAACTAATGTGATGAGGTACAAGATATTTTGTCGTAATGAGGTTCTCCCATTCCGATTGACAACATCTTACTGGAAGAGGAGTGAATCTTGGAAGATAGGGTCTATGGTTCCAGATCACACTTATATTATCATTAATCTGATGCAAGATCATCGAAACTCAACTCTTAGTTAATATATGATGAATTTTTTTGTCATTAGCGACAACCCGTCGTTGAAGGTGACTACAATAATATCGCATATCATTATACAATACAATTATGCTCCCTCGTACAAGAAGGCACTGATAGCTAGAACTAAGGCAGTTGAAACATTGTTTAAAAGTTGGGAGGAGTCGTACAAAGAACTTCCAAAATACTTTGTGGCACTTAAGCATTATGCTTCAGGGACTGTTGTCATTTTGGAGACCTTGTCGACATACACCCCATACAGGACTTGCGTTAGTGGAAATGACATATTCCATTGAATCTTCTGAGTGTATAATCATGCATCAAAGGTTTTTATTTTTGTAAACCTATTATACAAATTAATGGAACATGGTTATACGGGAAATGTAAATGAACACTACTCATGGAAGTGGCCTAAGATGACAACATCAACATTTTTCCAATCGCCTTCGCTCTAGTTGAAGGGGAGATTGCTGGTGGGTAGAGTTTTTTCCTAAAAAATATTTGATTATACTTTGCTCCTCAACCTAACTTATGTTTGATTTCGGATAGACATGCACCCATTGAGAGTGCATATAAAAACCTAGATAACGGATGACAGGATCCTCTTTCAATGCATGTCTAATGCATTAAACACATTGCTCAAAATTTCATGCGGGAGATAAAAAAAGACGTTGTGGAAGAAGGTTGTGAATGCAGGGTATTCATTAACAAAACCTTCCTTTAAACACTACCACGATGACATCATATTAACAAATGCAGATGCAGTAAGGTGGATCGACAATATTTTATTGGACAAGTGTACCAGGGGATACGATAATGGACAACGAGGGGACCACATGACAACAAATCTCGTGGAATCAATGAACTTTGTCTTCAAAGGCATATGAAACCTTCTAATAACCGCTTTGGTGAGAGCAACCTATTTTAGACTCGGGTCACTTTTTGAGATCAAGTTCAAAATGGAGTCCGGTGTTACCATCTGGGCAGTTGTTCAGTGATAGTTCAGTGAAATTCATTAAGGAGGAAGCTGGCAAAGCTAACATACATGTGATTACAGTGTTTAACCATAATAAAGGTTGGCTAAGTGTTACTGAATCAATGGATCACAATGAAGGGAGGTCGTGGAGATACTATTGAGTGGAATTAGATAGAGGTTGGTGCAAATGTGGAAAGTTCCAAGCCTTTCGTATGCCATGCTCCCATGTCATAGTGACATGTTCAAAGGCTCGGCAAGACCCCTCCAACTTACTATTTCCCGTTTACAAAATCATAAACCTATGCAATGTCTACAACACTAGCTTTTCGGTGAAATATTCTGGCATCTGCATATCAAAGGGATATATTCTGGCACAATGAAATAATGCGAAGAAAGAAAAAGGGTCGCCCTAACAACACACATATTCAAACTGAAATGGATACGACGGACAAAATGGTGAAATCATGTAGTTCATGTCGTCAGCTCAAACACAATCGTACAAACTATTTCAATGTTGGACCAAGCATAACAACATAATTTTAAATGTAACCGTTTTGCTTTATATCAAAAACAACTTTCATTTCATAAATATCATAACATTTGGTTACATTAATTTAAAAACAACAACTAAATAATAATTTAAACAATTAAACAGCAAAACAAATAAATACAACGACTAAAAAACTTTACTATGTGATTACAACCATCTAGACAATTTTCTGAGAACTATACATCATCATGTGAGCCTCTCTGTCAGTTTTAGCATTCTCCTAGAAACAAATTTCTCCATTTTGGTTGAATGTGGTCACAAGCCTTTGAATTCTTCTGATCTTTTCACCCTCTACAATGTCTCCATTTAACCAACAAATCAATCTCTTGTTAAGATGTTCGAACGTCTATATATTCCAGAGTTGGATCTTCATCGGAGGCATTACTGCCGAATAAATTAAATCAACATTTCTCTTTTGGATATAAGGACACATATATGAAGATATTTTGAAGAAAAATAGATGGAGATTGAAGAAAAATGGAAGGAAATGGTAAGAAGATGTGTGAAAAGTGAAGGGGGAATGAATGCTGTATTTATAGAAGATGGAAATAAAGGAGTAACCCCATGTAGTGACACATGCTCTTGGGGGATGAAAACATACACCACATGCATTGACGCCATGTATGTGCATGAGCCATTGTGAATGATGCCTCCTTATCCTTGAATAATGCATGCGCCATTTTGAATGACACCTTCTCTTCTTCTCCAAGCAAAATATGATTAGTTTGGTAATTAGTTAGAAATCATGGCTATTTAGAAAAAAATTAAACATGAGAATCAAAATTTTAGTTAAATTTAAATATAATTATTTGCATGAATATAATTTTTTTAAATTAAAGTAAATTGTGAAATTATTCTCTTCATAAAATACAGGGTCGACCCAACGTGTTATGAGGCCTAAGATAGAATTTGATTTAAAATACTTTTACAAATAATATTTAATTAAAAATAAATTTTTTAAATAGATAATTTTTAAAATATTTTTATAATTAATGTTAATTTTGATGTGTGTAGAGAATTTAAAACCAATGCTATTGGTTATTGAATTGAAAAATATTTTTAAAATGGTAAAATTAAGATATTTTAAAAATTAGTATTTAATTAAAAATTAAATAAAATTTTTAAATTAATAATTTTTATAACTTTTTACACAATAGACAACTAAAGAATTTAAAACCAGTGTCATTGATTATTGAACTGCAAATATTTTTAGCTTTAAAATTATAAAACTAAGATAATAAGAATTGAACACAAATACTATACAATAGAGGAACAAATCTTTGCCATTTGATGTATTTCATTTGTGTTATTTGTTTTAAAAAATATATTAATTATATGTAATTTAAGACTTATTTTTTTAACATTTGAGACCTATTTTAAGGTTTAAAAAAATGAGGCCTAAAGCCATTGCCTCAATAACCATGGGCTTGGGTCGACCCTCATAAAATATTCTCATATAAATTAGGCTTAATACCTATTTTTGATCCTTTAACTTTAGTCAATGTTTCTATTTGGTTCTTAAAAAAAACGTTAGATAGTGGTCCATTAACTTATACTTCATTACATATTTTAGTCATTTCCGTTAGTTTTGGTGAAAAACGTTAAATTTTGATTAGTTGAACATTTAGTTGTTGAATTGGAATATTTATTTATTTTATATTAATTAAAATATTATACATTTGATCAAGCTAGTGGCACAAAAATTATTCCTATGTGCAGAAATTCAACACTCTCTCATGAAAGAAACTCTTTCTTCCATTTCTTCTTCTTCTCAATTTTCACCTCAATCTCTAAACCTTCATCAATTTTTCAACCTTTTCCCCTCTAAGATGTAGAACAAACCCAAAATTTCAAAAATTGAAAAAGAAAAACAACCACCTATTTTAGTTGTGTCACAGAAAATAGAAGATAAATTAGCAAGGAAATGGTGTTGTTGTAAGTTCCAGTCTTCAATTTTCTTTTAGTATTTTGGAGAAGAAAATATGGATGAACTAAATGGAAGATGGAACCCATGAACCCCAGAGTATTTTTAACACAGAAATTGAATGTTGAACATACCATTTGCTTATCTGACATGTCATCTCAGCCATAATTAACATTTTTCACATAAACTAACGGTAGAGACCAAAAGTTAAGGGATCATTATGTAATGTTTTTTTAGTTCGAAGAGCAAAACCAAATTTCGCTCATAATTAAGAGATCTAGAAACTAATTATGCCTATAAATTATAATCCTGATTAAGAACAAAAAAAATAAATTAGTAAATCTCAAATTTTCCAATGTTAAATTAATGTTAATTAGAGCATCATAATAAATTAACCATAGTTAAACTAATACTAAATATAACTTTTAATTGTTATGCCACGTTCGAACTAGCATATACATAACCTTAAGAAGACATTAACTAAATTATTAATAAGTAACTATATGTAAAAAAATTAATTGATAGTAAATAATTAAATATACAGATTAATTTGCCACCTTAATATCATCAAAAACCTTTTTAAATTATTCATAATTTTATGTATCAATTTGAAGATGTTACATTAACAACAATTAGCTACTTAGTTTAAGGTATATATTATTGGAACAAACAATAAGGAGAGGAAAGATTGTGGTTACACTTTTAGGATAATGGATAAGTCAATTTCACAAGAGTCTTCTCCACCACATAGATACAACAAAACAAGGCAATAAGAAAAAAAGTTTCATTTTCTTTGCAAAATCCAAGCCAACAATGGTGTCCCTGCAGAATTCACCTACACTTCACCGAACTCTCTTTCAGAACTCTTTCCCTCAGGTACTTTCTTTTCCTCTCTAACTTGGTGTAGTGTAGTTATGTTCATTCTTATCTGAAAAGGGTGTGTTGCAGAAACATGGTAGTGGTTTTCGTTCGTCTAGAAGAGATGGCATTTCCTTCATTGTTAAAGGTTCTCATGAAGCTTCACATTCTTCAACCGGGTTGATTTCTCAAGGTTTGTGCTTTTGTCTATTGACCTTGAATTGACGGTTATTGTTATATTGTATTTATCTATGATACACGGACGCCAGAAATACGACACTGATACTGGTAATAATTTGAAAAGATAAATAAATTATTGACACACTTTTTCAGAGATGTGGGTGACACCTTTTTCCAGAAGTGTCGATGCTACGTTATCCGTTTTCCGCCGCAAATACTTAAGATTGAATATGTGTTTGATGTCTGATAGATGTCAATGTATGCGACATGTTGCAGACATACAATTATGATTATTTTCAATTATGTTATTTTCTCAAATTATAACCGGTGTTGAGGTTTCAATGTCAGTGTCTATGTCAATGTTTTATACACCGTCGGTGTCAATGTCAGTGTCTATGTCTATGTCAATGTTTTGTAGAGTGCCTGTGTGTCTGTGCTTCATAGAGTAGGACTATACTACCTTGTTGCTCTTTGACTCTTTCGGTTTTCAAAGGACCGAGTATTTCACCCGAGCTTAGTGGACGAACTTGCATCCATGGTCATTAGTCTTTCTGTTTTAAACAACTTAATTAAAGAAGTATATCTATTTGGTTTTTGATCCATTGTGATGCATTGACAGATGAACCAAGTAGGCGCCAAATGATCGCCATTGGAGCTACTGCCCCGTTAGTCTTTTTGTTCGACCAACAATCGATTTCTTGTAAGATTTCATTTTAAGCAGTTATTTACCATCGCTAACTTTCATAAATACCGGTTCCTGACATCGTGAGGATATATATATACTCTTGATATGGCTCAGTTGCCGCAGAATCAGGATTTCAACCGGTTGTCGATAGAAAAGACGGATATTCGTTTGTCTACCCTTTCGGGTGGCAGGTGAGCATTGTTGTTATAAACTGTCCGCGTCTTGTTGAAGAGTTTCTCCTGCAAATATAGCGAACTTTGATTTTAGCTCCTTTTTTTCTTTTATCATGGGGAGTGGTCAGGAAGTAGTGATTCAAGGTCAAGATAAGGTGTTCAAAGATGTTATCGAACCGTTGGAAAACGTCAGCGTAACGATGATCCCAACTGGAAAACAAGATATTAAAGAGTTCGGATCCCCAGAAGAGGTTAGGCTTATATCAATGTGAGTATCCTTGATTCTAGATAGCGAAGAAACATCGCATTCCATCGTGTTCTTAATTTGTTTTCAGGTTGCTGCAACTCTAATTAAAAAGGTTTTGGCTCCTCCAAACCAGAAAACAAAGATAATCAAAGCAACCGAGGTTTGATGTCTTAAATCGATTCTCCTTGTTTTTGTACTCGTTGCTCTTGTTGCTCAATGTCTTATATCTATCTTTTTATAGAAACAACTTATACATAAGCACTTATATAATAAGCACTTATCCTAGCTTGTTCCATCTGTGTAACCCTCCAGCGTGATATTGACGGAAAAGTATATTATCAATTCGAGTTCACTGCTCAGGCTCCAAACTTCACTCGCCACGCCCTCAGCGCAGTCTCTATCGGCAATGGTACGGTTTTTTTAGATTCTCATTCTGAATTTTTGAAATGTTGAAGTCATTAAACGAAAAATTAACCATTGATCGCAGGTAAGTTTTACACGTTGACGACAGGAGCAAACGAGAGAAGGTGGGGGAAGATGAAAGACAGATTGCAGACCATAGTAGATTCCTTCAAACTTTTCAATGTTTGATGAAAATCAATGGTTGTTTACATAGAGATGATAAACTCTTCGTCGGCAAGAATGTTCATTTTTGAGATTTTATCTGTTTGTAATTTGTTAATAGCGATATTCATCAATGGCATACCTTTCTTTCCAAGGTACATAAGAACTCTTTCCAAAAATGGAAAAGAAATGGAAATTTAAGGATAATCTTTCTGTGATACACTCTGATCACTGTTATAAGCAAATATTTTCTTTTTAAATTTATTCAATAATAGATGTATATGGTCTATATATAGAGATTAAATACAACAGTTATTCAACGAATCTAAAAAGAGAATCTTTGCTTATAATAGTGAACAGAGGGATTATCAAGCATTAATATCCGATTAATTTTAGTGTTGGAGTGCCTGTAGATACGCCATCACGAGTTGTATGATATGTGATGAAGATTGTAATGAGTATTTCAATTTCATGTTCAACTTATCTTTTCTCTTATTTAGTTCAATGGTGAGACCTAGATGTAGGGTGAAAGGTTGATGCATGAGAACTGGTTTGGGTGAGACCTGGAACCTAGATGTAGGGTGAGACCTGGAACCTCGTACCTCTAATTGACACTTGACAATGTTTTTAAATTCCAATTTAAACTCTATTATAATTTACCTTCTTAAAATTTTACATTAAAAAATTACTCAAAACTTCTATAAAATCTAATAGTTATGACAAAATCAAGTAGCCATCATAGCATTTACTGGCAGGAAAACTTGGGAATGTCCCGGACATTTATCGGTTGAAAAAATTCTCTTAATGTTTCTCGAATTTATATGAAATTTGTTGGAATGTCAAACAAAATGTTGCAGCATAATGTTCAATAGTGTTTAATGTGTATATGTTAGAATGTAATTGGCTAATAGAATAACTAACTAGAAGTTAGTTACAAGGTAGTTATCTATGAATGTAATTCATTGTTATATAAGCAATTGATCATTCATGTAAATAAATAGTTTGAAGATGCATTTTTCAATAACAACTTTCTCTCACATTCTAACAAATGGTATCTAGAGCACTGGTTGATGATTCATGTGTGCCTCTTTCATTCAAGAAACGCAATTTGGATATCGTGGTGAGAATTAGGTTTTTCATAGAATCTACGATCATTAGTCCCTCATCTCCATGGCTGATTCATCAAAATTCTTGACACCAGCAATTCTCAAATTCAATAGATTCTACGATCATTGGGTCATGCTTATGGAGAATCTTCTTAAATCCAAGGAGTATTAGGAATTGGTAGAGAAGGGTGTTACGGTTACAATACTAGATGCAATGTTGGAACAAAGAAAACTTGCAGAAGAAAGCAAGCTCAAAAACCTCAAGGGCAAGAACGATTTGTTTCAAGCAATTTATCAAAGAATTATTAAAACAATTTTGAATCACGAGACATCCAAAGATATATGAGATTCCATGCACAGGAAGTATCAATGGTCCACGAAAGTGAAGAGGGGCCAATTGCAGGGTTTGCATCGAGAGTTTGAAGTTATTTGCATGAAGAATAAAGAAACAGTTGATGAATATTTTACAAGAACTTTAGCTATTGCAAACTAGATAAATGTTCAAGGTGAGAAGATGAAGCAAACCACCATTGTTGAGAAGGTGTTGAGCTCTATGGCCACAAAATTTAATTATGTGGTGTGCTCTATAGAAGAATCAAATGATGTCACAACCTTGTCCATTGATGAGCTACAAAGTAGTCTCTTGGTGCATGAGCAAAAGATGAAGATCACTCAAGAGAAGGAGGATGACATGTGTTAAAGATTGCAAGTTATGGATGTGGTGGTATCAACAATCGAGGTAGGAGACGTGGTGGCTTTTGTGGTTGTGGAAAAGAAAGATTGAGTAGATATCAAATCCATTGTTATAAGTCCCACAAGATAGGGCATTATCAAAGTGAATGTCCAAGTTGGAAGAGAGCGATGCCAACTTTGTTGAATTCGAAGAAAGTGAAGAGTTGTTACTTGTGGCTCAAAAGGAAGACACAAAAACCAACAATCAAGTATGGTTTCTTGTCTCAGGATGTAATAATCATATGGTTGGAACAAAAGAATGGTTGTTCAATTTTGATTAAAGATTTTGCGAATCTGTCAATTTAGGGGATGATTCCAAGATGCAAGTAATGGGAAAGGGAAACTTGAAGTTTCACATGAATGGAATCACTCAAGTAATCACTAGTGAGTATTACTTTCCAGGATTGAAGAATAATCTTCTAAGTGTTGGTCAACTAATGGTAAAGGAACTAACAATAACGTTCAAAGATGGAGGTTGCAAAGTACATCATGCTAATAGAGGATTGATCATGAACAAAAAGATTTGATCCAACAAAATGTTTGTTGTGTAGGCACCTGTTGTTCTTCCCGTGTGCAAGAAGATTTCTTCAGATAATATCACACACCTGTGGCATTGCAAATATGGCCATTTGAGCTTTAAAGGCCTTGACGTACTCTTCAAGAAGGAGATGATGAAGGGAATGCCTAGTTTTAAGGACCTGGAGGAGACTTGTTCAGATTGCTTGATAGGAAAGCAACATAGAGAAGCCATACCAAAGCAAGCCACATAGAGAGCCAAGGAAAAGCTTGATTTAATCCACTCAGATGTGTGTGGACGTATCAAGCCTGTATAAAATGGTGCAAGTAGGAATTTCATTACATTCACATATGACTTTAGTAGAAAGACATAGATTTACTTTTTGCATGAAAAAGCTGGTGCTTTTGATGTTTTTAAACAATTCAAAGCCTTGGTAGGAAAAGATTAAGTACTCTACATCAAATGTCTTAGGACGGATAGATGATGAGAGTTTACATCAAATTCCTTTTGTGACTTCTACAGTCTTCATGGCATAAAGAGGCAATTGACAACTGCCTATATTCCACAACAAAATGGAGTATCAGAGAGAAAGAATAGGACTCTGATGAATGTGATTAGAAGCATGATGACAAGTAGAAATGTTTCTAAGAGCTTTTAGCCTGAAGCGGCTAAATGGGAAGCGTGTGTAATCAATAAAAGTCCAACATTATTTGTGAAGAACATGACTCCAGAAGAGGCATGAAGTGGTGTAAATCCCTTAATGCATCACTTAAAAGTGTTTGGGTGCATAGCTTTTGTACACATTCCTGATGTGCACAGAAAAAAACTTAATGTTAAAGATACAAATTGTGTTCTTCTGGGAGTTAGTGAAGAATCAAAGGCTTACAAGCTCTATAATCTTGTGAATAACAAGATCCCAATTAGCAAGGATGTGATATTGTGAATGACAAAGAAGATAAGTCTCAATCAACTAGCGATGTTGATAGAGAAGAAGTAGACATGGAGAGTGATGAAGTTGAAGTTATTGATGATGATGTGCATGTTGAAAATGATAGCTCTCAACATGAGAGAAGCAATGTAGAAAGTGCTAGCGATGATAGTGCTATTGAAGAAGAAAACAATGATCAAAAGAAAGAGCTTATAAAGCCAGAAGTGAGACAAAGAAGAAGGCTAGGGTACTTGAATGACTATGTTACAACCTCGGAAAGGGAGGAAGAAGAGAAGCTACACAGCTTAGCAGTGTTTTGTAGCAGCAATGATCCTCTCAATTATGATGAAGAAGTCAAGCATGAGAAATGGAGGAAAGCTATGGACTTGTAAATTAAAAGTATTGAGAAAAATTATACTTGGACTCTAGTCAATCTACCACCAAGAGCCAAGAAAGTTAGTATCAAATGGATATACAAAACAAAATGCAATGAAAAAGTGGAAGTGGAGAAATACAAAGTAAGGCTTATGGCTAAAGGATACTCACAAGAACATGGCATAGATTACAATGAAGTGTTTGCTTCTATGGTAAGATGGGATATTATCATGACTTTCTTAGCACTTGTATCATGCAAGAAGTGCATTCCTGCATGGTGAGTTGATGGAAGATGTTTATGTAGATCAACCACTTGGCTATGAGAAAGAAGGAAGATACAAGGTCTATAAGATGAGAAATTCACTCTATGGCCTTAGCTCCAAAGGCCTTGTATAACAAGATTAAAGCATATTTCAATCAAGGGAATTTTGAAAAATGCCCTCGTGATTATACATTGTTTGTGAAGCATATTGAGGGTAAGATATTAATTGTCAGCTTGTATGTAGATGACCTAATATATACAGGAAATAATCAAAAAAATGTTTGAAGGATTCAAGGAATCAATAAGGAAGATGTTTTCCATGACATATATATATGAGGAAGATGAGATACTTTATTGGGGTGGAAGTAAAGCAAGAAAGTGCATAAATCTTCATCTACCAACAAAAATATGCCAATGAAATACTCATAAGATTTGGCATGGATCAATGCAATAAGGTTTGTAATCCTCTTATGCCAGATTACAGGTTGAACAAGGATGAAAATGGTAATCCAGTTGATGCCACAAGCTACAAGGATATGGTGGGAAGCTTAATGTATTTGCATGCTACCAGGCCTGACCTTGCCTATTCAGTATGCTTGGTAGCTAGATACACGGAGAGACCAACTGAGACTCACCAGGCAGTTACAATAAGAAAATCTTAAGGCAGCTAAAGGGAACTATGAACCTAGGAGTTTTGTACAAGATGAATGATGAGATGGTCTTGCAAAGATGGTACAATTGAGATGAAACATTGTAGCACAGTAGAGCAACTTGCAGACGTGCTAACTAAACCAGTAAAGCTTGAGTCTTTCAACTACATCAAAACAAGAATTGAAGTCTGTGCCATTTAAGTCTTGCTCAATAATGTGCATGAATCTAGTGTCTGTATCATGTTATAATCTGTCTCTTTTGCTAGTTTCAGATTAGGGGATTGTATGTTGGAATGTTAAACAAAATGTTGCAGCATTGTGTTCAACATGTAAATGTTAGAATATAATTAGCTAATAGAATAACTAAGTAGTAGTTAGTTATAAGGTAGTTAGCTATGAGTGTGATTCCTTTCTATATAAGCAATTTATCATTCATGTAAACAAACAACTTGGAGGTGCATTATTCAATAACAACTTTCTCTCACATTCTAACAAAGTTCAGTATACTAGATTTTTCCAAAACCTTTGAAAATTCGATAGACACAATTTTGATTAATTGTTTGCCTTAAATGGATGAAGATGGGATGAATGGAGCTCTGAAACATTTTACATATGTCAGGAAAATTGGCTTGATGCCTTTCTCTATTGTATTTCATATTATATATAATAATGTCGGAAATTGTAGGTAATAATGACTAATTACAAATCATAATGACTAATTACAATTCATAATAACTATCCTTTTATTATATGAAAGCAACTTATTCACAATAAAAGTAAAGATCAATTTCTAATTAACATTCCCTTCAAATTGAAGCGGCTGGTAAAAGAGCATCAATTTTCTAACAAGAAATTGGTGTCGTGGACCTAGAACTGCCTTGGTAAGAATATATGTGACTTGCAACTGAGTACTAACATAGGGAGTGATATCAGTCGGTCATCATAGCCATCACAGATTGAATGACAATAAACTTCTATATGTTTGGCTCATTCACGAAAAATAGGATTTACAATAATTTGAACGGAACATGTATTGTCAGCATAAAGGGAAGTTGACTTTCCTTGAGAAAATCTATGTTCAGTCAAAAGACCATGAAACCAAAGTATTTTTGAACAAGCAACAGACATGTCACGATACTCATATTCAGTAGAGGATTTAGAAACTCTTGCTTGCTTCTTAATTTTCCAAGAGATCAATGAAGAACCAAGAAACATATACCAACCAACGATATATCTGCAAGTATCAGGACACCCAACTCAATCATAATCATTATAAGCATTCAATTGAAGAGAAATTCCAACGGGAAAGAATAATACATGGTTAGAGGTTCCCTTCAAGTAGTTAATTATACAACGAACCACAACCAAGTGAAGATGGCAAGGGGAGTGCATGAATTAACTTACTTGTTGAACAACAAAAGATATGTCAGGGTAAGTAACAATCAAGTAATTAAGGCTACCCACAAGTTGTCGATACAATAAGGGATCAGGAAAAAGACAACCGTCATCACAATGATATTTAAAGTTAACCTCAAGGGGAATATATATTAGCTTATCCAATTCGAGGCCATCCATAGAAATCAAATCTGTAGCATACTTGTGTTGACGGAGACAAATGCCCATGGATGTAGAATGAACCTCAAGTCCAAGAAAATAATGTAATTTACCAAGATATTTCATTTTAAATGAAGTCTGTAATTACTCTTTAAGTATCTGAATGAAATCATGATCAAAACCAGTAATAACCATATCATCAACATACAAAAGAAGTAAGACAATACTTGTATATGTGTGATGAATAAATAGAGAGGAATCATATTGACTATGAGTAAAATAAAACCCAAGAATAGTGAACAAAATTTATCATACCATGTTCTGGGTGCTTGTCTCTAACCATATATGGAGAATGTAAGCTTGTAAACACCCTTATATGAAGAGAACATGCCTTGAGAAGGTGTCATAGAAATATCTTCATTCAGGTCACCATGAAGAAAATAATTCTTCACATCCATTTGATGAAAAGGCCATCCATTAGAAGCAACTATAGATATTACAGAGCGAACAATTGTCATTTTGAAAACTGGTGCAAATGTCTTATCATAATCAATTCCATGTTCTTGTTTCTTTCCTAAAGCAACCAAACGAGCCTTGTAATGGTTGAGGGACCCATCATAATTCAATTTCACATAATACACCCATTTTCAACCAATATGTTTAACATTAGGAGGACAAGAGACAATATCCCATGTGAAGTTCTCTTGAAGAGACTGAAGTTCCTCATTCATTGCTTTTATCCAACAAACATCTTTAACAGATTGTGAGTAACAAGTAGGAATAAATATACTAGATAGTGTGGAAGTTAAAGAAGTATGTGAGGAATCATACCTGTCTGGTGAATATCTATCTGGTGCTCGAGATATTCGACCAAAATGTCATGGTTCAACCAATACAGGATCAGGTGGCAGTTCATCATCGTGAAGGGGAGTGGGAACCTGTTGTCTGTGTTTTTTTTTGACATATACATGACCTAATTTACAACGTGTTAGAGATTAAGGCATGATAGAAAACTTTGGAAGACTAACAATATCATTCATGGTAGGAGAAACACATGGAAGCATAAACTGGTTATCAAAAATTCTCACATTTCTAGAAACGTGAAAACGATGGTAAGAGGCATCATAACACACGAAGCCCTAATGAGAGTGACTATACCCCATAAATTCACATTGAAAAAATTGTACTCCAAAATTATGCCTTTCAAATGGAGGTAAGTGAACAAAAACACAGACCCAAAAGTATGTAAAACACTATAATCGAGATGAACTTTAAAAAGACGAAAGAAAGGAGAATCAATATAAATAACCGTAGAAGGAAGACGCTTGATCAAGAAAATAGTTGTGGAAAGAGCCTTCTTCCCAAATCAGGATGGTATAGAAGGTTGGAGAAGCAAGGTGCGTGTTACATCAAGTAAATGACGATTCTTACATTCTGCCATGCCATTTTGTTAAGGGGTGTTGGGACAAGATCGTTGGGACAAGATGCCTTTTTGTTACAGGTATTCCTGAAACTCATGAGACGTGTACTCACCACCAGAGTCAGAGCAAAAAATTGTAACACTTGCTTGAAATTAAGTTTCAACATTCGTCATATATTTCTTAATCATAGAAAACACTTTAGACTTAGAACGGAGAAAATATATCAAAGTAAAACGACTATAATCATCAACAAATGTGAAAAAAATATTTATAGTGAGCATGAGAAACTACAGGATACATTCCCCATACATAATTATGAATGATATAACATCCTAAACACCAGAGTCAGAACAAAAAATTGTAACAGTTGCTTGAAATTGAGTTTCAACATTCGTCAAATATTTCTTAAACATAGAAAACACTTTAGGTTTAGAACGGAGAAAATATATCAAAATAGAATGACTATAATCATCAATAAATGTGACAAAATATTTATAGTGAACATGAGAAACTACAGGATACATTCCCCATACATAATTATGAATGATATAACATCCTAATATATATATATATATATATATATATATATATATATATATATATATATATATATATATATATATATATATATATATATATATATATATATATATATATATATATATATATATATATATATATATATATATATATATATAATTGAGGAATATTAGAAAATAATACAAGGATGTGACACCAACATAATCTTCGACTTTTATTTCGAAATAGAGATTGAAACTCAAACATAACAATAAGGTAGAATTATTTAGTTTAATACTAAATAGAAAACATAGCAAAACAAATCCCAACCCAAATATTACAATATCAGAGCTATTATTTAAGTATAAGCTAATGGCCAGATTAAGATCCGACGAAACATAAATCAAAACAAGCTATGGAGGTGGCCATCTACACCATCTTCCATAAACAACCAACAACCATCACTCCTCAATCTCGACTTGAGAACCATCTGCACTTATTCACATAGATAACAAATAGGAACAGGAAAGGGGTGAGAAATACACTCAATAAATATTAAGGGCAAAATAATAGCAAGGATAGTCAATAGCACTCATCTACTCAAGACACACTATAAAACATCATAATACACATAATAATGCAAATGAAATATTTATCTCCTCTATTCCTATGCATGTGGTACCATCGTCAGATTTCAGAGTTGTATTACCGAGAATCCTACATCACCGGACCGAAGTCCTACAACGCCAGACTAAATTCGTAAATCGTGAGACCGAAGTCACAAATGGCCAGACCATGGTCGAAAGATTTCCAGACCAAGGTCGAAAAATCATTAGACCGAAGTCTCATCCTTACTCCTATATATATGATACATGACAATGACAAAAAATGAAAATATATCCATCGGAATCTCCATGTCCTCCACACTGGTTACAACAACAAATTCAACACTGGTTCTCATGAACGTAACACTACATCAAAGCTCAACACTAGTTCTCACAAACCTAATAGAACAAGGCTTAACAATGGTTCTCACGAGCTTACAACAAAATCAGGGATCGACGCTGGTCCTCCCGAACCTAAACATATCAAGACTTCTTGATAAGGCTAACACTGATTCATATGAACCTAAACCATCAATATTCAGCATTACTTACTAACGAGTTGGCTATCGATTAAATTGCTCACAAGCAAACTAAAACCATGATTCGTAATTTAGATTACACTTATATTCCTCAAAACACTAGACTTACATTTTTAGAGTTATTTTGCACAAGTAGATATTTTAAGTACTCATTCACAAGGTATGATTTATTGGGAATAACCTTAAGGATTTCCATAATAACTTTATTTCTTATCAAATGTTTCTCAAATCTCTACAACTCTAACATACAGATAATTCAACTCAATTTACTTAAATCAATTCAAGGATTTCCTAAACCTTTGCCCTTCTGAGTTACTTTTAGGACTCTAAACCTTTGACTTAACTCTAAAGTTGTCTCACTGTAATCAATAGAGTTAAATACTCTAAATTTTCCCACTATAATCGACAGGGTTACATACTCTAAAATGTCAAAACGTGACATATTCAACATAAGGCTAATAGCACAACCCCAAAATCCAAAGGATCGGCGAAATGAATGGAAATGTCTCAAAAATTGAGGCATTTGACACGAAAATCAAGGAACTCGAAAATTGTACGGGCAATGACCCGCAAACCGCCGCCGCCCATTTTTCTTATCATTGTGACTCTGCTACCTCTGTACCTCTGTCCTCAGGCCAATTTTCATTTTTAATTGACGCGGCTCCGCCGCCACGTGGCTGAGTCTTGATTTCAGAAAATTCTCATTTTATATCGGCGCGGCTCCAACGCCACGCGACTGACTTCTGGTCAATTTTTTATTTTTTGGCCGATTTTTTTCCGACAATTTTTGACATTTTTGTCATATTTTGACTTAGTCAACTTTCTACAACTTATTTGACTCAATTTGACTCATTTCAACTCAACCTAAACCCTCAGATGTCAATCTTCATCAACAATATTATTCTAACTCAACATCAACTCATATCCATACTTAGCACAAATCATAAATAAACTCATACTCATAACTCAACACAGATAAACAAATCAATCCACACTCATAAATTAACACAAATTATAAAATCAATTCATACTCATAACTTAACACATATCAATGAATCAATAAAGATATTTAGGCAATTTATCAATAAAAATCATGGCGTCCATACATATATCCATAAATCATCATGTTTATCAAATTACTCATGCAATTTCATTCAGTCCTATAGAGGTTAAAGAATCCTCACTATCCCATTGCTATAGCCAATTTATCAATTAATTCCTCCTACCTCAATTTCATAGAAGAATCTTTGAGTTTCTGCTAGTTAGGGTTGCCTCTTGACTGCTATTGTTGCGTCCTTTTCTCCCCCTGTCTACAAAATAATGTGTTTCTGAATTCCTCTCTCAACCCTAACCTGCCTATTTATATTTTATTTTTTGTTTTTGTTTTCTAATTAAACCCCCTCCCCCCTTTATTCTTCATTATTCCTCTTTTTACCCCGCCTCTATTTTGTTTATTATTTTTCTAACAAATTCTTAATTTACTTAATTAATCACCTCTATTTATTTTATTTAATATTATAAATATTTCTATATTAATAAATTAACATCTAATAATCAAGAAATACACCGACAATTGAATTTTTGAATAAAAATAAAAATTATAAATTTTGGTGTGTTAGAAATCATCTCAAAACAAGTGGAAGCACGTTGAGCACTAGACGAAAAAGGAAGTGATTTACTTTTATCCAATTCGCAAATAAAACATGAAATAGAGGCGTTAGAAACAACATTTTTATTTCTCAACAAACCAGTTTTACATAAATGAGACAAAACAATAGTATTTGGGTGACCTAATTTTCTATGTCAATCATCATTAGAATTCAAAATATTATTATAAGAAAAAGATAAATAATTAGAAATAAACTGGATTGAAAACAATCTTCCCACTTTAGGCCCCTTCACGATCACCTTCCCTAACATCTTCTCATGCATAAGACAACTAGCACAAGAAAAATTGACATTATAAATTTTATCAACTAATTGTCCAACAGACAATAAATTGAAAGCAAAACCAAATGATACAAGTACATCCCGAAAATCATATTTTATGTCACCAAAATTAGTGATAGGTAAAGTATTAACATTAACAGTTTGAATTTTCTGATTACCATGATAAGACTGTAAATTGTGCAAGTTCTTAATGCTACTCTTCATGTGATTGGATGCATCAGAATCAAGAAACCATGGATGTAAAACATTAGAAAACTTACATTGAACTTTCAAGGCTGAAAGAGAGGAAAGTACCATTTGTTGAATCAATTTAGGTTGTAGTGTACCACCATTAGATGCACTAGTAACAGACAGACTAACTGTAGATTATGTAGTTGCATGAAATGCTTGCACTGAACTTTAAGTTGGTCATGGAGGACATGTGGGATAATTAGATATAATATGACCTTGTTGCTTGCAATAATTTCATCTTTTTACTACAATTACGAGAATTATGTCCAAATTTTTTTGCAAGAGAAACATTGAACCTGACTCATATCACGACCTTTACCTTTATTCTAAGCAGCATATGCAACTGCCATAGGCTCAAAAGAGACAACTTCATAAGACATGGATGCTTGAGTAATGAGACATTTTCCTCCTTTAGAAATTGCCCAACACATGTATCCAAAGAAGGGACGGAATTTCTATTAAGAAAAGCACATTTAACAACTTCAAATTCTAGGAGAAGTTTCATGAGAAACTGGTCTTGGCTATTTGTGTTATAGACCTCTTAGACAATTGTGAGAGAAGTGTTGGGAACATCAACATTTTAAAACTTCCCAACTGTAGCTTTTTGGTTCACATTATCTGGAAAATTGGCTTGATGTCTTTCTCTACTATATTTCATATTATATATAATAGTGTTGGTAATTATAGGTAATAATGACTAATTACAATTTATAATGACTAATTAAAGTTCTTCATAACTATTCGTCTATTCTAGAAAAGTAAATTATTCATAATAAAAGTAAAGATTAATTCCTAATTAACAATGTATTTCTTCACCACTTTAGATGTATGTTTTACTTCTTTTTTTCCAGTTCATTTGAGTTTTATAAAATTATGTAGGTTTATCATTAATCTATTTTATGTTATAATTGATAGATATTTTTGACCCAGTTATAAGTATTATAATGGGCACAACTATTGGATAACAATACGATATTATTGAGGTCACCATTTTCTATGATACATAAATGGAGTAAGAGGCATTCACAATAAACTAGTGTTTAGTTATGAGAGAGGATAAAATTATAAGAACACAAAGTCAGTTGTTACTTGTAGAAAAACGGTCGAGTACTTTATTTCAGTTGAGATCTATGCCAAGTGGTGGTGGTAGTTAGAACGTAAAGGCTATATGTGGTATTCACAACCATGATTTAACTAATAATTTAGACAATAATGACATACTTGGCCGTTTAAAAATCAATGAAAGATAATTTTGTTAGAACAGGATTTGTTCTTGACATATTCTCTTTTAGTTTTGATGATAACAAAAGTATTAAAATAACAATGGTTTATTTGATGTGTGTTTTTTTTTACGCATGTTCTTGTTCCTGTACATAAAGAATTAGAATTTGTTTTACTTAAACATACTTTGGAGTTGCTTCATTACTAGCTTCTGGTGGCAGAGTCTGAAGAACAATTTCTAGTGTGGCTTGACGCAGACTCTAAGATGAAGGCCTTAGCACTCAAATGAGTTACTATACTTGGTAATTATATATCAGCATCTGGTACCATTCAGAGTTGGTGATAAAGTTGTGGGCTTTCCGTACTGCAGAAAGCAAGTTGTATTGTCTTATCAGTTTGTCAGCTAAAGTCTACAAGATTGCAAGGCTCAAGAAAAGTTGATATGCTCTACGAATGTCTGCTCCCCAACGGCTCTATCTGTACAAAACCTCTTGAAGACTCAAAGGTTAAATATGTTACACACTGGATTCAAAATCTGTTGTGCATCCATCTTTAACGTCTCTTGTACTATGGAGTAAAAGAAAAGACACTTGATCAAGTCACTTCCTCAACAACTAGTTTCTGGAAAGGCTATATATATGGCTGAAGATTCAAGTTTGAATCTTAACAAGGATTCTTCTAATGAAGGAGTAGCAAGATCAAACAATTATCAACTTTATGTAATATGCAAATTTTTTGTTTTAGGTTGTAATTGTAAAAGCCTTAAGATTTCTTACCTCTATATAAATTAGAAATCTTAAGTGTTTTAGGTCTTCGTTATGGTGATTTCTCGTACCACTGATTATTATATTATGTATACCTTGTTCTCTATTCTGATGAGCCTTCAATAGTTTAGATTAAGTCTTCTGCTATGTGCTTGAGCAAAAAATCTTTTCTCATTGGGATTCAAGCAACAAGTCTTGAGCCAAGATGCTTAAGCCACGTAAGTCTCATTGCTTAAGTACTTGAGTTGTGAAAGTTATATTCATCTAGTCTGATTGAGCAAGGGGAAGTCTCCATCTAAGGGGTGTGAGAAAGAAGTCTCGAGTGCGACTTGAGCAAGGGAAGTCTCAGTCTGGATGGCCAGAAGAGCGGGTGGTTCGGCCAAAGGATGTGAGCAAAGGGAAGTCTTAGATATGTGTTTCAATCAAATGGAAGTATAAACCAAAAGATAGAAGAGCAAGTGGCTCAGTCAAATGGTGTGAGCAAAAGTTAAGTCTTAGACATGTGCTCTAAGCAAGAGAAGTCTCAGACAGTTAGTCTGAGCAGTTGTAAAAGTCTTATGCAGAAGCATAAGCGATTGTAATCATGAAATGATTATAATGAAAAGATCTTGTGAGGAAAGGGGTCTGGACTACTCTCAGTTAGGGTAGGAACCAGTATAAATCTTTCGTACCTTCTGTTGTTATTTTATTTACTTCTGTTGTATCCGCTGCCAAACAAATTAACTCAGAATTTGAACATCAGTTCTAATTCTGAAACTCTGATCAGAAGCTAAATTAAAAGAGAACGTGAAACACATTTCAACCCCTCTTCTTGTGTATTTTCAAACCTTCAATTAGTATCAGAGCATGGTTTGTGCTTAATACTTAACAGTGGCACAAATAATTATCCAATAAGAAAAATTTATTTCTTCTTCAAGAAGGAATCAAATGCCACATGAAAAATATCATATGGCTTTTCCTACCATATTTGAATGGATGTTTCCACTGAATTTAAATGATGGAAAATCTAAACATATTTTCAACTCTTTAGACTTGATAAAGGGTTGCTGAAGCTCTATAGAATATCCTTGAAAGAGGTATTACTATAGAAGTTGATGGTGTTAAAGATGAAGAGGCAGTTGCATTCTAGTAGACGCATTATCTCATTTCTTAGTATATCAACATCATTGATATGTCTAATGCTTAGACTATCTTTGAAATATTATGCTTGGGTTTGTGGGGATCAATCTTTGAAGCTTAAAGTAGTTACACTTCATCTAATATTTTCAATCAAATTCTGAGAAGATTATTCCTTGACTTAAATCTAAAGTCACAATTTTTTTTATGTTTACATCTTGAATCTGCCGTGTTCTAAAGGTTTGTCTTGCAGTCTTCAAAGGAAAGAAATGAAGTTATATGATGAAAAAATATTCAACAGACCACCTTCTCTTTTTAGCTTAAGTTCTTTGGAATGACTAATGATAAGAAACTTAGGTTTCTTGTCAGAAGGATTTTCATACTGGCTGAATGGATTGTGATATTTTTTGATAGAAGAGTAACTTCAAAATCTTCTAAAATATTTATATTTCAATTGATTTCCCAAATCTTAAAGCAAGAAGAAAACACTACCAGAACCTAATATCATATGCTCTTCATTGTTTAATTTTATGAAGCTGGTATTAGTGCAAGATGCAGATAAAAATGAGCATCTATATTCTGAAATAAAAATCAAGTATTAAAAAGTAAGAGATGATGTCAAATCTATCTTGCTTCAAAATATTTGATTATATAGAGTTTGTTCTTTAAGGTGATATCTTAAGAAACTTCATTGCTTCTTGGTTGAGGACCATCATGGAAGTTGTTTTAAAAGATATTTCTATGAGAAATCTTCAACTTCTCTTTGAGTTTTGTCAGTTGTACTAAGACAGTACTTTGATCTGCTTTATGTCAATTTTTGATAGCAAACACCATTGGATTCTGAGCTTGTCTATGATTTCAGAGTCAAAAGATTTAATCCCGGACAATGAGATTGGTGACATTTCTTAGAACAAGATTATGTTCCTATCATATCTCATCCTAGACTTATACTCCTGAGTGATTTATGATCTTACTATTTAGAATGAGATGTAAGGTATATAAAAGTTTGTTTGTACTTACATGTATAGTTTTATAAAAATATGAGTATCATAATGTATATGCAACAGATATCAAAGAAAGAAACAAAGGCATCTTCCATAAGGTTGTTTACAACATTTATTGGAAGAAGAGCCAACGCCCCAGATTCAAGTACCGGTGGTACTGAATTTGGTGAGAGTAGTGGAATCAATGGTTAGACAACCATTGAATCATAATCCACTCAAACCTGTATTCAGCCTGTATTGGTCAAGTATAAATACAAAGTTTCTATTAGATCTATAGAGAAGTTCTTTTAAAAAAGAGAACTTCAAAAATCTTTAAGAGGAAACTCAGTTGTATTTGTCTGCATTGAATGTCTTATTAAGCCAGATGATGATCATATTTATGGAAACAATTTTCTCACTTTTTGAGATGATATTGTTGTTTGTTAGCTGTTTAAAGAAGATAATTCATATTCATATATCACTTATAACTCTTGTTTGAAGATAAAGTGTTAGTTCTGAATAGAATTTTAGAAACCTATGACTGACAGTTGATATCTCTGTTTAAGACTAGTTCTACTAGACTCTGATGGTTGATAGCACTGAAAGTTGTCAGTTTCTTAGATTCAGAAGAAGATTTTTTACTTTTGATATAGCAGTTTAGTAAAACGTTTTCTAAAATATTTTATAATACTTAAATTTCCATAAAGGTGAAACTCATCTAGTGGAATTAAAATATTTGTTGGATAACAACCTTTGGGTAATGATGTTTTCTCTTCTAGTACTTGCTATTAATATTTCCTGCCTTGTGAAACATTATTGTGTCCTTTTTCTAACAAGGTTCTTACTTCTGTAAGATTCTTGTTCAATTTATTTTCTCTTTTCTTCTTCTTATTATTTTTCTTCTTTTCCTATTGTTTGTGTGCTGATCAAACCAAACTTGAGATGAGTCCTTCGGTTAATTCTCCTTTGAATCAGCTAGTTATCATCGATAAAAAGTTTATGGATTTTAATGAGTTGCTTAAGATTGGCTTCAACTTCTAGAAGATTATGTCGGAACAAGTATGGAATATCTACTTTGAGATGCTATATGGTTTCACTTATCCAAATCTTGTCAAAGAGTTTTGGATAAATGCCTCTATTGTTGAGCCGAATTCTGAGTATACTACTCAGTTTAGAGTAACTGGTGTTTCTATTATAGTAACCTCTAAAGTGATTGCAAATTTTATCAATTGTGAGGAGATTGGAGAAATACCAGGAACTCTTGTTTGGGAACACTATCTTCCTACTTGGCATATCAAATCTTCTTCATGATGTTGTTGTTTGGAGTCAGATTCTAAATTCAAACTTACTTCTTAAGGATAAATATTTAGACCAAGTGGACCCTATTGAAAAAGATCCGCTTCTACTTCTTGATTAAATTTTGAAGATTGATCTTTCTCAAGTTATGTTTGACCATCTAAAGAGGTCTATTTCTTCTTTTCAAATGGGAAAGACCTTATCCATACCTTTTGGACAAGTTATTTTTGAAATACTTTTTCAGCAAGGGGTTAACATAAGTTCTGAGGCTAGTTCTTCCAAGATTTGGAGAGATAAGTTTGAAGTTATCTATGAAATATTCTGATGTTAGATTTCTGCATAGTTATGCTTTGTGTCGTTGTTGAAATTTTTGTATTAAGCATCTTATTAATAAATCCAGAGTTTGTTCATGATTGTGTTCAGTTCTAATTGATTAATATTTATTCTTGTTGTTCAATGAGAATCTGAAATGGTTAAAATAACTCAAATGTTTGCAACTTATTTTATTAATAAAAAGGAAGCTATTACAAGACAATTGGACTTTCTAGTCTAATGGATGAGCCCTTAGGAATTCCCTAGGATCATATGACATGTCTAGATTATCTAAGAAATATTGCCATTCTTCCTTAGTAAACTTTAAAGCCTCATTTCTCAATTTATTTCTATGTCTGGATCAAGAAGACTTCCTTCTTCAGTGTGTCTTCATAAAAGATGCTGAAGAGGAGAGCACTTCTGAGGTTGTCTGCTTGCTTGAAGATCCTTCAGCTGCTGCTTTGCCTTGGTTTTCTTGAGTTGTTGCATTCAGTAGTGTTGCCTTCCTGAAATCTCTCTTTGGAACCCATATTTGCTTTTGCTTATACATCTTGGTGTTTTTGGTATTAAGTGATGATGGAAGAAAGCTCAATAGAGTCTTTTTTATAGACGTGTTACATACATTGTCTTGAGTTTAATATTATTTAAGTTCTGATTAAATTTTATCAGTGCTCTAATAATGACTCTTGGAAATGTGATCTAGTAGTCTAATCTATTAAGATTCTATGAATTACTATGAGTTTATGTTTGATATGTTTTAACTGTCATTTCTGTGTCAGTTTTACTTTAATGTACTTTCAGAAAATCTGAAAGAAATGACTAGAATGTACTTGCATGCTGAAAAGAATTCTTGGTCAAAATAAACTTTTTCATTAATTAAACTGAGGGATTACAGGTTTTTTATTAAAAAAAGGTACAAGATGATTTCTAGATGAGATCCCTAGCTAGAACATCTCGTGCCCGGCGGCGTCCACTATTGTCATAGTTTACCTCCTCATCTTCAGAATTAATCACCTCTTCCTCTTCTATGGCTGGAAGTGAGCAGTAGAACTACTTATTAACCCTTTTTTTCTTCCTTGACATCTTCATGCTTCTTCTCCTTGGCTTCAAGGCAGCTACTGTTAAACCTCCTTCTGAAGGTCATTCAGGTGCTGCTGAAGTAGTCTCTTCATAAGCAAGTTGTGATGAAGGCAATGGTGCAGTTGTAGAGGACTCAAAAGCAGCTCGCCTCTGAGGGGATTAGATTGCCAATCTTGTAGAGCTCTCAGTTACATTTGTTACCATAAATGTATTATGAATCTCAGTTGACGACTCCATATCTTTTAGTTGATGATCGATGAAAATGACTAAGGAGTAAGATGCTTTTATAATGACTTATCTGGATACCAAGAGTCTAAAATTATTCCTTATTTAATTCTTGGAATAAGTAACGACCACTAAGACTTTAAAGCATGCAATTTACAAACCTTAATGAATCTTATTACTTGATTACTTTTCCTCTTTGGAAACTGATCCAATAATGATGATCTGAGATACATTTAAGCAAAGGTAAGTTTCAACCAGAAGACAGAAGAACAGGTGGCTCAGTCAGATGGTGTGAGCAAATGTTAAGTCTTAGAGATGTGTTATAATCAAGGTAAGTCTCAGACAGTTGGTCTGAGCAATTGTAAAATTCTTATGCAGAAGCATAAGCAATTGTAATCATGAAATGATTATAATGAAAAGCTCTTGTGAGGAAAGGGGACTGGACTACTCACAGTTATGGGAGGAACCTGTATAAATCTTTTGTATCTTCTGTTGTTATTTTATTTACTTCTATTGTATTCGCTGCCAAATGAATTAACTCAGAATCTGAACATCAACTATGATTCTGAAACTCTGAGAAGAAGCTAAATTAAAAGAGAACGCAAAACATAATTCAAACCCTATTCTTGTGTACTTTTCACACCTTCAAATTTGTGAACAATGTGATAAAGTGTCACATGACACTGATGTTCATAATGTGTGCACTAAAAGATAAGAATCTTGAAAATATTACAAGTTTCACACAATTGTACAAAGCAATGAGAGGTCCAAATACATAAATGCAACATTTGATGAGTATAATTCATAACGAGAGGAATATGTTTTGGACAAAAAACAAGGACTTGGATGTTGTATGATACATTATAGAAACATTACTTCACTAAAACTTCTAAATATGTTTTATTTAGTTCTGATCTAACTCCACATATAAAACCAATTGGTACCACCTTCTAATGCTTAATAGTGTTGGTGCCACGTCAACCGATTTGACATTCTCAACTGGGTTTGATTACTTGGAACATGAAAGGAAAACTAATTTCATATTGGCAATGGAGAAGCTGAAGAAATTGTTCACATTCGAGAAGTTTTTTCCAAGGTTATAGTGACTGATCAAGAACTTGAGTTGATGGATATCATTGAAGTTATTTTTATAACCACAATCCACCTTTAATGAATTTTTCATATTGCCGAAAATGTTGGGGGAAATACAAGGTTCTTGTTAAGGAGAATAAACAAGAGTTTTTCAATATGAGAGAGTGAGAGACATTTGAATAAAACTGTGTGTTTGAATAACACTATGGAGATTATATTATATAGTGATATTTACATGAATATACTATGGTATATTCGATTCTATTCTAGATAGGCTAAGGAATGTTCTATGAAATATTATATATATAAATATTGATTCTTAACAAAGACCATGTGATAAAATTGTGGAATAAGGTCATGTATTGAAAGAAGGTGGTTGAGTATGAGCGACACTTACAATATATTGATGTTTTCTCATGCATAGCTGTCAAAATATTTTTAGGGTGAAGCATTGAGAACTGCGTGGATTTAATCAATCTGTCTCTTGATGTTCCACTTGATGGAGATGCTCCAAACAAAGTATGAATAGGGAAAGATGTCTACTATGGTGACTTAAGAGTGTTTCTCTAAGGTATTTTGTTTGCATTCCAAGAGATGAGAGGTCAAAGCTTGATAAAAGTTCTAAACAATGTTTGTAGGTTATAGTCATGAATAATTTGATTATATATTGTGGGATCGAGATGACAAGAAAAGTATGAGAATTGTGATGTTATATTTTTTAAAGATCAAACTGTTGAATTTTGATAAAATAGAGAAGTTAAAGTTTGATGCTAGAAGTTATATTGATGGTGTGCCTAAAGTTTCTAGTGAAAACTTTGTTATTGGGGAAATATACAAATAGATGATGAGAATATAACTAATGACCAAAAATCTTATCATGATGATTTAGTTGAAGAGGATCTACCTAAACCACTGATTGAGCTTGAGTCGGGAAAATTCAAATGAATCGTTCCTGCTTTTCAAAAAGACCATTTTCAATCTTAGATTATTTAATATCTACTTTTCCATATTATACTTTTATAATCATGTCATAAGTACATAGTATATGGATAAGTTTATCTTTTGTGCATTATTTCCTCTCCATTGAAAACTCCTTGTGTTGTAATTGAATAAAATATAATGGTAGTTAAATTGGTAAGCAAATATTTATTACAACAATGAATAATATAATATTGAATATATGAAGTATAGTTACAAGAAAAAGTTGTATGCAAAATGCTTAAAATTTTGATTGTATATCTAAGTAAAATACATAGAATTTTGATTGTATATATAAAAGAAACGAGAGATTATATTTAAAGGAAACAAAAGATTGCATGATTTCTAGTTATATACAATTATAAATGGAAGAATTATGTGTTGGGTCCAATCACGAAAACAATAGTGAATAATTGAGAGATAAAGAGAATGAGAGAACTAGAGTGAAAATATGATATTCTAACATAAATGACCCAACATGAATATTTAAATTATCATACAAAATAATACAATTAAGCAACTAATGAGAAAAACAAACTTTCCAAAAAATACAAAAATTGGAAGGGGTGTAACCTGTTGCACATTTACTGCAACATGTTGCATTGACTTGAATTATATTATTTTCTCAACACACCACTTTAATTCAAGTCCACCAAGTCTTCCATAATCATGTGCTTCTTCAACCTCTTGAACACTTCAACTGCTACTCATTTGATTAGAAAATCGATCACTTGATCTTCACTTTTGCAATACTTCAACATTAATTTTCCTTCACTTACAAGCTCTTTTAAGTAGTCAAATCTCATATATATATATATATATATATATATATATATATATATATATATATATATATATATATATATATATATATATATATATATATATATATATATATATATATATATATATATATATATATATATATATATATATATATATATATATATATATATATATATATATATCATGTGCAATGAGATTCTTAGTAAGATTTATAGCAAAAATATTATTTATCATCAAAGTCACAACTTCATACTCCTCGCTCCACAACTCCTTCATCAAATTCATCAACCATACAACTCGACACACACACACAAAGATGTTGCAATGTACTCGGCCTCGCAAGAAGAATGCGTCATAATTGGTTCATTCTTAGAACACCGGTGTGTCTCCGTACATAAAGATATGTCCAACAATGGATTTTCTATCTTCTTTATCTTCACACCAGTTTGAGTCGGTACAACTGATCAATTTTCAACTTCTAGTTTTATTTGTTGCTGGAAATAAAAGTCTTTTGGCTTACCCATAAATTTACTCATAATGTAACACTAAATGCCAAGTCCGGTCTCATATTGCACAAGTACCGTAACAATCCAATCAGCCTCTTGATATGCATTGGATTAATATCTTGTTCGTCTTTATTCTTTGATAGTTGCAATCTTGGCTCTGCAAGAGTAATTTCCACATTACAATTCTCCATTTTGAACTTTTTAAATATCTCAAGAGCATACCTCTTTTGATGCATGAGCCCTCCCTTTTCAAACTTATGATAATCGATGCCAAAGAAATATGTCATGAGACCAATGTCACTCATTCCAAACTCTTTCACTAAATCACCCTTGAACTCAGTAATGAAATATACATTACTTCCTGTAATCAACAATCATCAACGTAGAGACATAGGATGATCACTCCTTTGCACGTATCCTTCTTCGCATGCACACCATATTCGGATACACATTTATTAAATCTTATCTCCTTTAGAAACCCATTAATTCTTTTATTTCAAGTTCTTGGTGCTTACTTTAGCCCATACAACACCTTATTTAATCTATATAACTTGGATTCCTGATTTTTTACAATAAAACAAGGAGGTTATTCCATATACACCTCTTTTTCTAAAGGGCCATTCAAAAATGCAGATTTAACATCTATTTAGTAGATGGATCAATTGTTGTTATTTGCAATACCAACAACTGGCCTAATGGTTTCAATTTGAGCCACCGATGCAAATACTTCATCAAAGTTTATACCTTCACTTTGTGAAAATCCTTTTGCAACTAATCGAGCGTTATGCTTGATTATCTCGCCCTTTGGGATTTTACTTCACTTTGTACACTCATCTTACACCAATTGGCTTCTTTTCTTCCGGTAGATCAACTAGTTCTCGTGTCTTATTTTTCTTAATTGACTCCAGCTCCTCCTTCATAACACATATCCACTTTGGATCGCTCAAGGCCTCCTTTGTTTTCATGGGTTTGGATTCATCCATGAGCGTAAAATGGACGAGATCACCATTGTCATTAACTTAATTATTCGGGAACAACTCATAATCTTGTAGTCTTGCGGGAATGCCTTTTTCCTGGTTGATCGTCTCACATTTTCTTCAACTTAAACTTCACCGAAAGCATTTTATACATTTTCAAACACTGCAGAAATAGTTCCAGCACCATTTGAATTAAATTATGCATGATGTCAGTCCTTCAATTCATCAAAAATAATGTCCTTATTAATTACAATTTTTTTGTTAAGTGCGTCTTAGAGTTTGTAGCCATTGGTAGAGTGAAACCCAACAAATATCATTTGTTCTCCCTTTTCATCTAACTTATTTCTAAGCTGATCCGGAACATGTTTATACGCTACCGAACTAAATACCTTCAAGTGACTCAGGTTTGGCTTGAATCTGGACCAAGATTCTTCGAGTGTAATATTTTTTTTCCAGCTTCTTTGTTGGACACATATTTAACTAATATGCAAATGTGAACACCGTTTCTCCCTATAACTCTTTCGGAAAATTCTTCCCTTTCAACATGCTTTCTACCATGTTCATAATCGATCTATTCTTCCTCTCAGCGAATTTATTTTATTGAGGCGTATAGGGTGGTACTACCTCATGTACAATGCCCTCTTAATCACAAAATTTACCAAAATCATTTGAGACATATTCACCTCTACTGTCTGTTTTTAGAGTTTTAATTTTGTAATCACTTTGTATTTCCACATTTGGATTTGAACTTCTTGAATACATTCAGCACCTCATCTTTTCTTCCAATAAGTAAGTCCACAACTTTCTACTAAAATCATCAACGAAAGTGAAAAAGTACTTATTGCCACTGATTGAGTCAACTTGCATTGGTACTTAAACGCCCGAATACACTACCTTAAGATCACACTTGGTTATGCATCATGCATCTTTGCTAAATATTCCTCGGTGTTGCTCGGCCTGCACACACACTGTTCACATACTTCAATTGGCATATCAACTGATGGTAGCCCGATAACAATGTTATTTTTCTGCATATTATTGAGGTCCTTGAAGCTCAAATGTCCAAGCATATAATATCATATACATTATTCCCTACTCACAGTCGTTTCAAGACATATATGTTACATTACTTTCAATTCAACTTTGAAAGTTCTGATTTGAGCCATATGAGCCTTTATGATCAAACTCCCATTTGCATCCATAACTTTTAGCTCTTTTTTCATGTGAATCTTGTTATTCTTTTCAAGCAATTAGAAAATGTTTAATAATTACATTTGATTTCCGAAATATATAACACATCTTTAATTAAGGAATGATCACCATTCTCTCTCTTGATTGATACGTTACCAATACCCTTTGTTGTGCTATCATCTGTAAATTTCACCTTGTTCTTCAATACTTAATTGATCTTAACAAACTAATCCTTCCTTCCTGTCATGTGCGTTGAACACCCAAAGTCAAGGTACCATTGGTCGGTGTATTTCGCGTCTTCTCGTGTAGTCACGATAGATTTTTAAGTGATTGTACCCGACTTTGGCTTCATTTTCTGCATTGTTTTCTGCTTCAACAATCACCATTAACAGTGCACTTTCATCACCTTCTTGCCTTGCAAACTTTGTTCAGCTTCTTGTCGATCATTCTTGTTAGCATGACATTCACGAGCAAAATGTCCAAACTTTTAGCAGGTATAACATTGGACATTGCTCTTGTCACTCTTCCATCTTCCTCCTCTTCCTTTATTATTATTACCTTTGTAATTGCTTGGTCCATCTCCTTTGTTGTTGCTGCTTTCACCCTTTTGGAATGTTGAACTATTGAAATTTAGAAGCTTTTCCCACCATTGTTGTGGTATTTTCCTCTACCTCTACTCATGGGGAACTTTCCCTTCAGTTTCTTGTACTTTCCAACAAAAAGAGCTTGTAAAGAAACTTCAACATTTTCTTTGTTAACATTCCTGAAATTTTATTCCCTAGGGAACAATTGTCGAACACGAAACTCCATTAACAGGCTCGACAAGTTAAACCTGAATAACTCAATAGAAAATACTAGATGATGGAGCATAAAAGTAGTAAATAACATGATAGTTGTTTACCCAGTTTGGTGAAACCACACCTATGTTTGAGGAAATGAGTCAACATTCCAAGAAAGGAAATTCACTATTAGTAGTTTAGTACAATTATACTTACAAGTAACGAAAAATCATATGTTGTTCAATGCCTCTTCCTAACACTACCCGATGACTTTCTATTTAGAGTCTTTTCCTGAATATGAGAACCTACTCACTTTCGTCTCAACCACACAACCCGTGATTGCAGATTACAACTCAATAATCAATATTGAATACTATCACTCAACTCTAGACAAACTTTCTATGTCAAGTTACTAAAATCAGGGACGGACCCATGTGGAATGGTGTGTGGCTGGATGCCGTCACTAAGTTTTAATAATTCTTTATATTATATAATACATATGTTGAATAAATGTTTACTAAAGTTTTGTTTACCTTCCGTAAAGATACTATGTAATTCATCTCTCAAAGTCTTGGTTTTAGTTTCATTTGCATTAATATTAGTATAATATAGTAAAACGTGATTTTATTGTGCTTTGATTTATATAACTATATAGCAATGTTTTAATATTTAACATACTTAAAACAGTCTTATGGTCACTGTTAATTTTTTTTACTATAATATATATTTAGCAACAGTTAAAAGAACTTTACGAAGCCCTCACTACTCAAATCTTTTAGGTATGTCCCTGACTGAAACATAGAGGCGTACATACAACAATAACAAGGACTCAAAAATAAACTCTAGCACGCTAAATCTTCAATATATTGTTTGGATTTCAATGTAAAATTTGAGCTCCTTATGTAGCATAATAATTATGTGCTTTTTTCCTTGGGTAATATCTTTAGTTTCGTCCATAATTAATGCAGAGTTTTTTGGATATTTGATTTGTTTCTTGGATATTTCTACCAAAATATGATTTGTTTTAATTTAAATCTTCATTTAAATCTGAATCAATCTTCGTCTGGCTATCAAGCAATAACCTAATCATATTGCTAAGTCAATTAGCAATAAAATAGAAGAGAAACTTCTCAAAATATTCGTCCAAAACGCAACATTATAGCGCCTATTAAGCACGGCCCAGAATGTCCTTTTTACAACTTAAGCAAATTAAATCAATCTTGAATACTTGGACACTTCTCTATGTTGTTGTTTTTCTAAATGCAACCAATCCAAAAAGGCAATCCATTAGAAACTACAATTCCTCTCCTTCATTCTATGCTAATGAGCCTCGAGAGAAATTTGCAACTCTTTTTTCTCATAGTTGAAAAATCTTTGGACTCTTCAATGGAAACCACTACGTTCTCGAATCTTGACGTCAACGGTCTCAAGATTTTACCAACCACATATTGCTCGGTGATTGTCTTTCCGCAAGCTTTCACTTGATTCACCAATCTTGTGATTCTTGTAGTAAATTCACTAATGGTTTCCTTCTCCTCCATTTGAATTAACTTCAACTGCCTCTTATGAGTTTGCAACATTGGCACATTTGCCTTATCAGTTCCAGCATAACTTTTCAACAAGATTTCTCAAGTCTTCTTTGAGGATGTGCAGTCACCAACCTTCTCAAAGTTATCAGCATCAACATATTGATGAATGAGATACAAAACTTTGAAATCTTTCGTCTTCTCCTCTTTATGTGCAGTTCTTTGTGCAGTTGATACACCTTCTACAAGTGAATTAACATCGTTCTTGATCACTTTAAGAACATCTTGATAACCCAACAACACATTTATCTGTTTACATCACTTGTCACAATTCTTCGCATTGAGAATTGGGAGATTTGCAGGGATACATTCATTAGAAGTGGAACGCATTTTCGCACACTAAGTGTCCGATCGAAGAACCAGACTCTTGATGTCAAATGTTGGATAAAACCTCAATCACAAAAACAATGATGAATAGTAGAGAGGTTGAGAGAATGAGAGAATTAAAGAGAATTATGGTGAAAAAAATAACATTCTAATAATAATAACCTAACATGGATATTTAAATTATCATACAAAACAATACAGTTAATCAACTAATGAAAAAAATACTTTCCAACCTAACAACCGGTTACATATTTGATACAACCGATTGCAGTAAATCTCTGCCTCAAAAATACAAAAACTAAAAAAGGTGTAACCTATTACACATTTACTACAACTGATTGCATTAATTTGAATTTATATATATATATATATATATATATATATATATATATATATATATATATATATATATATATATATATATATATATATATATATATATATATATATATATATATATATATATATATATATATATATTAACCTTTAAGTTTTATTTTTTTTAGTACTGTTGTTTACTAAAAACAGAGTAGATATGGCAAGAAAACCTGAGTTTGCTAAGGTCCGCTGGACCTGCCCCGAAATTAACGAGAAAAATCCGTTTTGATTAGGTATGGGTGTGGGAAAATTCCGATTTGTAATTGCGGGTGCGAAGGCCCGAGATGCTACTATCCACCTTCATCCTGTCCGGTCTTATGATATTTACTTTAATACAAATATTTAAATTATTTATTACACATTTATTCACTTTTGAAGAAGCAATTAAAAATTTCCATTTATACACATTTATTTCTCAACTTTATAAATAAGTTTATTATTAAAATGTCAAGTTTTTAATCAAATTATAAATATTTATTACTATTTAAAAATAATAATTTTTTTGCGGGTGGGAGCGGATACGGATGGGAGCAAATCCGTTTCCATCGGAGGCAGGTCTAAGTGATAAATTTTCATCTCAACTGAGTTTGGAAACGAAAATGAATCTGTAATAGAGAACCGAATGCGGGTTAGGAGCTAGCTAAACCCGCCCCGCCCGTTGCTATGCTTAAAATAGAGTTTAAAATACTTGTACATTGTACATCATTTAATATAGTTGAGTGAGAGGTCTTTTGAAAAGATCAAAAGTTCATGAATGAGAAGTGAATGTGAATTTCTAGAAATACTATTAAAGTCATGAAATGGAAAAAGATTAAAGAAACAATTGACCCAAAACTTTAAGGACAGTTTCACTCTGATTATTAGACTTCATGCACAAATCACAACTACTTTGTTGATGTGAATTGGAAACTAAATAATAAAATTCTTGTATTTGCCCATTCAAACCCCACATTCATAACCCCAACTAGCATTGAAAGTGGTAGAAAAGAATTTTTACGAGAATGTGGCAAACAAATAAATTATTTTTCTCACTCTAGATAACATCTCTGCAAATGATATCATGAAAAAATATTTAGAAGAGCACTTAGAATTGTTAAGTAGTTTGTTACTTAATGGAAAGTTCTTTTATATTTGATGACGTGCACACATTTTGAACCTAAATGTTTAAGATGTGTTGAAAATAGCAAGTGACGCACTGAAAAAGGGTTGCTCTTCATTAACAATGTTGATGGAATTGATACATCAAATAGGCCAAATACCTCCACTAGATGGAAATCAACTTATAGCACACCTAAAAATGCTATTAGTTATGGGTGTACTTTTTATAGCTTATGTTTGTATGTCCAAATATTGTTGAATGGAGAAGAGCACTAGTAATGTGTGAATTTTTAAATCGTATTACAATATTACAAATTTGATAACAAAATCTTCATACCCAACATTAAACTTGTATATGAGAGAAATATGAAAGATAGAATTAAGGTGAGAGATATTTGATAAGTAGATCCAATCAAAAAGCTCAATTACTTGTCATTTGCATATAAACAAGTTGATCCATGAGAAGTTGAAGAATATCAAGAATAAGTTGTTTAGGAGGAATGAAGAGTATGTAAAAAATTGTAGTCGAATATTCTCCTAATGTCATACATTCAAAACAAGCACATTATTCATCTAGAGGAAGAAATTAAAATATATTACAACCATTGTATGTATGTGGAATAAGTCATTCTTATAATTTCTAAAAATAAAAAATCACTTTAAATTAAAAAAATAAATTTGAAATACAAATCGGGCCCCCCAAAACAACTATAGCCCACAAAGGGTCATACTTGGTCAATCAAATTGTGACCCATTTACAAACTGCTTTTTAACAAACCCACGCAAAGCCCATGCCCGTTATGGACGGGCCTGTGGCGGGTCGGTAGCCCGTGTTGCCAAATGGAGGTCCTGAATAGTCTAAATAAAACCATTAAATAGTATTTGTTTGGATATATTAACATAAATAACTCATATCTGCACGACTCAAGCAGAATGATTTCAAATAAACAACAAATGTATACCCTCTCATCTAGAGATTTCTAAGGTTAATAAAAATGGCCATTGATGGGTTTACAATTTATGAGTGATGTAGAGTCCAGATGTAGCTCAAATAATAATAAAGTATATTATTGGGCAACGATGAACACCTTTTCAAGAAATGAAATCAAACAACATGGGAAACCCATTTTATCAGACTCCACCTCCTGAGTATTATGTCCCAGACATGTAACGATCCCTACCAAATTTGCAAATACAGTAGGCACCTGACTATGTCTGGTTTTTCAACTTGCATTCTATAACAGAAACTAAATTATAAAGCATATGCATAATGAAATCAGTCACAGCTAATTTCAAAATATAAACCGATCTCATGAAAATATTGTCAAAATTGAATACAGTCAGAGTAATGTATAAGGATGAGAAAAGAATCCTAACACAGGACGTGTATATCAGCTATCTTAGAATTGATGGACTCAAATAAGCAGTACAACTTAAATGATACCGATTTTGTTGGCAACATCCAGTGCATCATAATCTGGAGTCAACCGAACATAGGCTTTCTTCGTACCATCAGGCCTGCAAAAACAGAACAGATACAGTTAGTATATAAGCTGTTAACTGTTTAGTATTATGCAGTATGTAATACCAACATACTGAAGCAATATAAATTATAAACACTTTTGAGCTTCTTTTCATTGTTATGTGCATCAATTACCTGATCAAAGTGTTCACTTTCTTGGCCTGAATGTCATACATTTTCTTCACAGCATCTTTAATTTTCTTTTTGTCAGCACGGAGGTCAACAATAAAAACAAGTGTATTGTTATCTTCAATTTTCTTCATTGCAGACTCAGTAGTTAGAGGAAACTTAAGTATTTGATAGTGGTCCAACTTGTTTCTTGGTGTTGCACTAATGCGAGGATACTTGGGGTTCCTTTCCTTTGATAGTGTCTTTGGCCGGTGAAATGTGACAGTTGTTCTGATCTTCTTTGCTTTCTTCTTAATCACTTGGCCACCTGACTTCACAGCCTTGGCTGTCTTCAAGGCCTGAGCTTTGGGATCAGCCTTTTTTGGTTTGTCCACTGCACAATAATGACGAAAAAATCATTTTCATGAATCCAATATATCATCTAAGACCCCCTTTATTTCTAAGGTTTCTGGTTCCACTTCCACTAATGAAATAAGAACTGGAGTAGACACTATGGAAGTTATTCAAATGCATTATGAAAATGTATAAACATAGTGTGCAGTGTTTTTGAAAATGAATTATTTCTAGTTAGCTACTGTATTCTCTCCATCGCAATTAAAAAGGACAATTTTACCCAAATGTCATCCCAACAACCATATATTGAGTACAACAACAATAACAACCAAGCATTGTCCTACTAATACGTGAGATCGGCTACATCGTTACTCTCAAGATCTTCCTTAATAATTTCTTATAGTTTTTCTAAGTCTTCCTCAACTTCTACTTGTTTGACTCCTCTCTGTCAAATCTACTATACTCACCACATAATCTACAAGCCTTCTCTCAAAAATGCCCAAATCACATGAGTCTATTTTCCACCATAGATTCTCCTATAAGTGTTATCCCAACATACTCATTTCTGCCACACTTATCAACTTATGTATACTAACTAGCACAACCCAAAATTCCACATCAATATAGAAGCAGTTGAACCATTAATTAAGAATACGGGTTAAAAGGCGACAAAATGCATTACGCATCCAATCCAATCCAATCCTACATAATTCCCAAAGAGACAAAATCGAACAAATAAGCCCCAAAATCCATTGCACATTAACCATACAAACAAAATATCCAATATAAGTATAAAAATCAAACTATTAGAACCCAACAAAACCTACTTTACTATCATCTGATATATTATCAACTAACTCACAAATGATAACAATTACATAGGCAGATCAATTGATTATGCAGTGAAAACGAAAAACTCACCCTTTGTAGGAGCCATTGTAAATCCTAAAAGCTCCTGTTAAGAATGAAATGCGTTAGTCGCTTAAAACATTAGAAAATTAATAGAGATAATCTAGGGTTTTGAAGCTACACAAAAACAAGTCTTAGAACTAGGGTTTAACAGTGGATTTTATTATGTGACTACGTAAAAATGAAAGGGAAATTGATGAAATGGAATGAGAAAGAAATTGAGAAACCTTGAAGATTGAAGAAACGGTGGTGCTGCGACAGATAGTAGGGTTTCGAGCTGGTGGAAGAAGGTGGCTGGTATTTTATAGGTGACTCGAAGTTACGGAAATAACCTTTACAAAACTATGTACAGTTTTATCCTCTGCTATTTTGGTCTGATTTATAAATAAAAGATATATTTTGTATGTTTATTAAAAATGATAATTAAGTGTAACACCTTAAAATTTCATGAGTTTTATTTATCAATAATACATAATTAAAATCTAGAGTTAACTTGTATCTTGGTAATATAATATATTTTTTTATTCTCTCATTTATAATAAGAAGATTCTCTATAGATCTTAAGTGCACGATTTTAACCTAGATTTCGTATTTGTTCTAGCGTAACATTACTTTAATAATATAAGGTGGATTTTATTTTTCAATTTAGTAGCTTTTTTATTTTTACTATTTAATCACTCCTGTATATGTTAGGGTTAGTATGAAAATTTCAAATTAGCTAATTTTTTGTCCTACGAAGAAGACGAACATCATGAGCTGGTTTGGAGACGGTTGAAGACGCATACGGGGTTGTTTCTAGACGGTTGAAGAGGAAGCACGGTCAAAGACGCCATTGAAGCTTGCAATGTCTGAGGTTAGTTTTTTTGATCTATCTTCCAATGTCTAAGTTTCTTTTTTCATCGTCTCTTCCAAATGTCTGAGTTTCGAATCCACTTCACATGACATGCAATATTTTAATGCCATTTTTTTACCATGGAGGTGAATTTATAATGGTCAACAATAATGATATCATATATTGAGAGGGTGTGGATACAATAGTTTCCAGTCAACACATTGATAAATGGACAATGGCTTAAATTTGTAAGTTGGTTAATAGGTGGAGTTATAAAGAAGGGACTTGCAGGTGTTAAACCAATCAACTATAGAAATGCCTTCAAAGATAAACAATTGAAGGAAGCTATGGTCGAAGAGTTGCAAGCGATCAAAAGAAATAACACATGAGAGTTAGTCAAATTGTCAACACATGCAAAAGCTATTGAAGTGAAGTAAGTGTTCAAGTTGAAGCATAATGTTGATGGACCGATAGCAAGACATAATGCAAAATTAATAGCTCGAGGATTTATTCAGAGAGCAGAACTCGACTACTCTGAGGTATATGCAACAGTAGCAAGATTGGAGATTGTTCGGTTGGTGGTCCTCTAGATGAAGAGGTATATGTCACACAACCTCCTGGGTCTGTGATACAGGAGGAATCAAGGAAATTATACAGGTTGTATAAAGTGCTATATGGCCTCAAGTAGGCACATAGGACATGTAACAAGAAGATTGACTCATACTTAGTCGAATTAAAATTCATCAAATGAAAATATGAGTCGTGTTTAGGTTGTGGCACAAAATATAACAACCATTTGTTTATATTTCAATGACTTATTAGTAATTGGAAATAGGTTGGAGAACTTGTCGAAGTTCAAAGAGGTGATGAAAAAGGAATTTGAATTGAAGGATCTGGGAAAGTTGTCGTACTTCCTAGACATGGAATTTCAAATGTCAAAGCAAGGTATGATGTTACATCAAAGAATGTATGTCAAATAGATACTCAAGAGATTCAAGATGGATGACTCAAATCCTGCATCATCACTTGTCGAACCAAATTTGAAGTTGAAGAAGCATGGAGAGGAAGACAAAGTTGATGTCACTTTGTTCAAACAAATTGTTGGATCTCTAAGATATGTGTTTAATAGTCGGCCTGATATATGTTTCTCAATCAGATTAGTGATCAAATACATGAGTGAACCAAAGGTGTCACATATGAAGGTTGCAAGAAGAATTTTGAGATACTTAAAAGGATCGACAAACTATGGAATTCATTTTCCACGGGATTCTGAAAGCAAATAAGTTGAGATTACTTTCTATTCAGATGGTGCTCCAATCTCATGGTGCTCGAGAAAGCAACATGTGGTGGCATTGTCATCGTGTGAGGCTGAATGTATAACAAGATCTTATGTTACTCGTCAAGCAATTTAGATCAGATTTATGCTGGAAGAGATGGAGGTCAAAGTGAAGAAACCACCAGTGTTGTAGAACAACAACAAGCCAGTCATTAATCTTGCAAAGAATCCAATTCTTCATAGAATGAGTAATCACATTGAGGTTAGGTTGCATTTCCTAAAGAATAAGGTAAATCATGGTGAAATTAAAGTGATGCGTTGTTGAGTGAAGCACAATTGGCTTACATTTTCACCAAAGGATATAATATCGACAAATTCCAGACTTTGAGAAAGAAATTAGGAGTAGTCTCGGTCGATTATGATTAGTTAGTGCTTAGTAACTTGGATTATAAGGGGATATGTTCAGAGTATAATCCAAGTTATGTAACCCAAGTTCAAACCCTAGTTGATTAAGGTTAGGGTTTGTCGTTTGTTACTTAATACTAAAGTCACCTAATTGTACATAAATAATTGTAATTCAATTTCAATATCAATCCTAATAATACAATTACTTCTTTTTACTCTCTTTCTTGCTCATTCCTTCAACATCAAATAACATTAACACTAACAAAATAGACAAATGAGAAGGAAGAAAATGTTAAATCCTTGTATTTTTTCCTCTTATATATCCCTAAACCAAAAATACCAAATTGTCCTCCTTACTAACTTTTATTTCCTAAAGTGCCTCCTTGACACTTACAACTCACCTAAAATGAAAATTTTCACAGTAAGTGGTTAATTAACAAAGTTATGGGACATCACACCTGAACCCGTTTTAGACGGAACTCGTGCTCAATTATTAACTCTAGTTAGTAATCGGGATGGAGAATAAGTGTATATCAAAGAGTCGGTATAGAAGACGGAGAAGTTAAAACTTGTCTTTACTCCCTAGTCAAGTCAAGATGTTTGGGAGATGAGTTTCATTGACCTAATTTTCTACACGAGTTGCTTATACTATATTAATCTTATCGAAATTCCGACCAACAAGCCATCAATTAGAATTTAAGTGAAAATTAACAACTTAAAATTACTCACACTCTCTAAAAAAGAAAACAATGGGCTTACTTCATAGTTAAACTTAGCACTTCATCTAATATAGAGTTCATAAATGCATTTAACTTTTATTCATATCACAAAACAAAAACAAAAATAAAAGACATGTTATCCCTTGTATTCCCATCCATATGGAGAGATTAATCACCAAGAAAATCAATTAATACAAATTTAGTCCTTTAAGAAACAAAGTCCTAAATACATTTGTTACATGTTTATTGAGAACAAGCCCAATTTCAAACCCACATCTCCCATCTTTTCTCTCTGCTAAACCAATTATCAAGCCTTTATCAATTGACATTATCTCCACTTTTTATGGCCTTCCCCAACCAAAATCACTTTCATAAACTTCAAATCTATTAGACCCAGCCACTCCAATAATTTCATATCCTTCATTCTTCAAACTTGTAATTTTATCAAACCCATCTTTAAATCCTTCAAGAACATCATTCTCATTTATCATCTTTATTTTCTCATGAATATACTTTGCAACCAAAAACACTTCATCTTCATCTATCAAATCCAATGATTTTGTATCAACTATATGTATCCTAACACAGTTACCAAAATAGTTACTTGTTATTGCTGGTTCTAACTATTAAGATATTGTATCTAATCTAGTGGTTGAGATTGCACCATTTCATCTTGTGGATGTCATTATCTGATAGCCCAATATATATTGCATTGTAATCCCTTTGTAATAACAATCAAATAGATTGAGTATCATATCATAGAGTTGGTTATTTCACCAACTATTTTCTGTTATACTTCTCCGTGTTTTCTGTTATGGGAATTATTTCAATATGGTATCATTGAGCCTTTGAATCCATGGCTCCACGCAACACCGTCAACTTTGGCGACAACTCTAGCTCTTCTGATCCCGTTTCAGATCCAACAAGTTCATATTACGCCCATCCTAGCAATGGCCCTTCCTTTGTATCCATTACTCTGGTTCTCAATGGTTCAAACAACCACAATTGAGTGCAATCAATGCGCAGAGCCCTCGGAGGCAAAATGAAGTTTGATTTTATAGATGGAATAATTCCAGTTCCCACTGATCCATTCTATTTGAGTTTGCGTGCTTGGACTCGTTGTAACATACTCGTCCACTCGTGGATTATGCGTTCAGTTTCAAAATCTATTGGATAATCCATCGTTTTCAAAACGCCATTTGTGTCTGGAATAACCTCAAAGAAAGATTTGCACAAGGGGATCTTGTTCACATTTCAGAGCTACAACAGGAAATCTACTATTTGAAGCAAGAAAATCGCACGATAACTAAGTTTTTTTTCACATCTTAAGATTCTTTAGGAAGAATTAGGAGTGTATATGCCGATACCTAATTGTAGTTGTTGTATTCGATGTTCTTGTGAAGTTATACGAATTGCTAGATTCAATCACAATCTTATGTATGTTATTCGTTTTCTAACTGGATTGAATGAAGAATTCAATGTTGTTAAGTCTCAGATTTTACTTATAGATCCCTTACCCCCTCTAAACAAGATTTTCTCTATGGTCATTCAACATGAGCGCCAGATTAACCCCAGTCCAAATGCCTCTGATGACTCCAAGATCTTAGTTAGTGCTGCATACAATAGAAAATATGCTGCTAGAAATCCAAAATATAGGCAAAGAGTTTGCACCTTTTGTGGCAAAAATGGCCACACAATTGACACTTGTTATCAAAATCATGGAGTTCCTCCACACCTGCAGTAAAATGCCAGCTCCACAGCTCATAATGTCAACACAGATAGTCAAGATAATGCTCATTCTGTAGATGATTCACAGCATGCTCCCCAACCTTCCCCACAACTCACCGCTGAGCAATACAACAATCTGGTATCTCTTCTTTAGGCTTCAACTATTAATATGCATTCACATACTACTTCCAATCAGGTAACCTTATCTCATTCAACTGGTGTTAATTCAGGTAATATCTCTGTCCCCTCGTCATCTATCAATCATACTACTCATAATTCATAGATTATTGACTCGGGAGCCAGTGACCACATATGCGAATCCCTTCATTGATTTCATTCTTATCATGATATAAACCCTGTTCATATAAAATTACCTAATGGAAATTCTGCCATTGCCAAACAGATTGGTACCATTAGCTTTACTTCACAATTCAGCATAAAAAATGTCCTTTTTATTCCAATATTTTCTTCAAACTTAATATCTGTTTCAAAACTTTGTCATGATATGCCTTTTATTGTAAACCTCACAAATTCAACTTTTTTTATTCAGGATCCCCACTCATTGAAGATGGTTGGTTCTTCTGAATTCATTGAAGGGCTTTACCACTTGAATATGCAAGATAAGAACCTACATGCTGCACAAATATTTGTCCCTAATGATGTTACCATACCAGATAATGCTTTATGGCATTTTAGGTTATGGCAACGTTTCTAATTCTAGATTAGATTTGCTTAATTCTGATTTCTCTTTCATTATTGTAGACCACAAAGGTGTTTGTGATATATGTCACATGGCAAGACATAGAAACTTACCTTATCATACCAGTCATAATAAAGCTGCCAAACTTTTTGATCTTGTTCATTTTGACATATGGGGTCCTATTGCCTCAAAATATATTCATGGTTTTTCTTATTTCCTTATTGTTGTTAATGATTTTAGTAGATACACATGGTTAACACTCATGAAATCTAAGTCTGAAGCTCGAAAACATGTCATGAATTTTGTTTATTTAATACACACACAACATAACACATCTATTAAAACCATAAGAACAAATAATGGCCAAGAATTTTAAATTCCTCAATTATATTCATCTAAAGGCATCATCCACCAAACAAGTTGTGTTGGATCCCCCTAACAAAGTTGTTGGGTTGAAAGAAATCACCAACAAATATTAAACATAGGCAGAGCCTTACTTTTTCACTCTAACTTACCCAAACAATTATAGTGCTATGCAGTTTCTCATGCTATATACATTATGAACAGAGTGTCAATTCCTCTCCTTAATAATCAATCTTCTTATTTCCTCATGCACCAAAATTTTCCTGACCTTTATGACTTAAAAGTCTTTGGTTCTTTAGTGTATACTTCAACTCTTCATCCATATATAACTAAATTAGAACCTAGAGGTAGAAAATGCATCTTTCTAGGATATAAAATGGGAATGAAAGGTTTAATTTTCTTTGACATAAACAACAAAGAAATATTTATTTCTAGAAATATTAAACACCATGACAACATTCTTCCTTACAATCTTACCTTCATACCACCCATTTGGCTTTATCATTCACATTCCAACACAAACCCTACACCACTTCCTTTAGTGCCTACAGAACCAGAACCTATATCCCACACAGACCCTTCACCACCCGACTCTAATGTTCCTACTGACCTCATTACATCCATACAAAATCAATTGCCTGCTAGACAAAGACATCCTCATACTTATCTATCAGATTATGTGTGTAATTCCTCAAATTATTCTCACGAATTGAAATCTTCAGGTATTTCCTACCCTATTTCTGATTGCCATTCCTTCTCTCATTTGTCTCCTGCACATCATACTTTTTAAACATCTATTACTCAATGCATTAAACCTAAATCACACAAGGAAGTTAGTGTGTCTAAATGTTGGTTAATAGTTATGAAGTCTGAATTGGAGGCTCTAGATAAGAATGACACTTGGAGAACTATAGATTTACCACCTCATGTTAAACGTATAGGCAGTAAATGGGTTTTCAAGGTCAAACATAGGGCTGATGGAACCATTGAAAGATATAAGGCACAATTAGTAGCCAAAGGATACAATCAAATTGAAGGACTTTATTTTTTTGATACTTTTAGTCCTGTAGCAAATATCACAACAGTTAGAATGTTATTAGCTCCTGCTTCCATTCATAGCTGGATCCTCCACCAATTGGATGTTAATAACGCATTTCTCCATGGAGATTTGAAAGAGGATGTTTACATGACAATACCTGATGGTGTTCATTATGAAAAATTGATCGGTCGCCATTTCTACTATGTTTTCGTCACTTATTCGACATTTCATCCACGAATTGGTAATATTTTGTTTAGTCTTTTTATCGTTTTTGAGTAATTTTGACCGGTTTTATTTCATTCTCGCAACTTATGTTTTCTGGTGTTATTTTAATTTTTGTTGCATTTTACGCGTTGGTTTGTTAGTTTTGATGATTTCAGGTCTATGCGGGAAAGCCCAAAAGACTCATGCGAAGAAAATGGGAATTCTGGAAAGTTAGAGGAGTTTTTAGAAGGGAGACAATGGCCTAACATGGCCATCCGTGCCAGGAAGAATCCAAGAGAAGAAGTGTTAGTTGACGGGCAGTGGGCTGACACGGCCCGTGTCAGCAAGTCTAGAGTATGTCATCTTTTCATCTGAGATCTAGGGGGCCAACACGGCTCGTGTTGGCTTGGTCGTGTCAACTTCTAATTTTCTTGTTTCTTTGACCCTTGTGATCCATGAGGGTATTTTAGGTATTTCCCTACTAGTTGTCGCTACTGCGAAAATAGGTGCCGACAATGACAGAAGAGTCGCCACCTGTCATTATTTATCCCACACAGAGGGAAAGGAAATGAACGAGAGAAACCTAGCGAAAAGGGTAAGACAGGTCATCGCAACCATGTCCTGGGTTCGGGAGTCGGTTACGTAAGGGGAAGGTATTAGCACCCCTCACGTCCGTCGTACTCGACGGGATCCACACTTGATTGTTTTTCTCGAAGGGTTGTTAACTATCTACCTATCAAGGCTGGTTTGAAACAGAAAAGAAAAATGACTCGGCAAAGCATCGCGCTCTATGCCTACGTATTCTCATCAGAGAAATTAGAGTTAATGTAGTTCGGCTAACTACGGGTTACGGGGGGAGGTTGCTCGCCAAGATATCGCATCTTGTGCCTACGTATTCTCATCAGAGAAATCAGAGCGAACATAGTTCGAGATAAAACGGAACACAGGTTTATTCTGTTGTTTTTACCCGAGTAAAGTTAAACAACGGTTCCAGCAGTTAGGGATAATGCTTGTTTGCAGTAGAACCGAGGCTTAACAACACTCTTTTCTTCAGAAAAGGTTTCCTTGAATTAAAGGCCCACGGGGCAAAAAGAGGTTTGAACGTCTGTTTTTGTCTTTTATCGAAAAAGAAGTGTCTTTTATGAGTGTTTGTAATTCGTATCACACTAAAGACTAGGACCTAGGAGTGAATGCGTCGCATGTCACCCAAAGGGTACCATACTAAACATACTGATCATTGGAGGGAAACTCTCCAAAAATCATTTCCCAGATAGCTTAAGGCTCGTAGCATACGATTCGAATCTGCCTTTATTACGTATTTTACTGGTGTTTACAGATGAGAAAGAGAGGGACTCTACAGGGGAAACTATCAAGCATCCTACTGTTGTCATACAAGGATTCATCCTATGATTGAGGTTTGAAGAAGGATCTACCCTAACGTTATCATGCCTGGATTCAATCCTAAAGTCTATCACAATCATCCTTTCAAGGAGACTGGAAGTCCTAAGGGAACATGTGAGGAGGTATCAACCAACAACAAAAGAGTCATTTAGAAGTAAAGCTATCAAGCTAAGAAATAAGGAATGCACATGTGATGCAGCAGTACAAGCATAAGGAGTCAAACTCAACTTCTAGAGCAAACAAGCAAAAGCAACACAATACACAGGCAAGAGAGGCAAACTCAACCTTCAGCCAACTGTCGCTACTGCGAAAATCGGCGCCGGCTGAACAGAAGAGTCGCCACCGTGCGTTATTTATCCTAAAGAGGGGAAAGGAAACGCTCGAAGTAAACCTAACGCAAAGACGGGAAAGGAACGGTCATCGCAACCAAGTCCTGGATTCGGGAGTCGGTTACGCAAGGGGAAGGTATTAGCACCCCTCACGTCCGTCGTACTCGACGGGATCCACGCTTGTTTTCTAGTACGGATTGTTATTCTATCTACTCTACAGGTCTGGGGTTAAAAGAAAATAAAATGACTCGGCAAAGTATCGCACTTTATGCCTACGTATTCCCGTCTGGAACGAGAAATCAGAGTCAACGTAGTTCGCCTACCTACGGGAAAGGAGGGGAAGGTTGCTCGCTAGGATATCGCATCCTATGCCTACGTACTTTCATACAGCATGAAAGATCAGAACAAACGTAGTTCGGGCCACGTATGACACAAGTCTGTCTTGATTATTTTTATTCCTTCTGAAAAAGGGTTTTTCTGATTAACAGTCCCAGCGGACAAAAATTGCGTTTTGATGAGTTCACATTCTTTTACGGAAGAAGTGTCTTTTATTGTGTTCGAAATATTTATTGTGTTTTTCTGTTTGTTTTGAGAAAGAAGAGACGGAACTCTAACCTACGGTTGCAAAGGGAATCAAACTAACCTAATGTTATCATGCATGGGTTAAGACCTAATGTCTATCATGTTCCTCTCTTGCGCAGAGAGAAACAGAGATCCTAAGGGATAAACGGAAACAGAAACAATAGCATATATACAATAAAGCAATAAAATGCATGGGTGCAGCAATACAAGCGAGGCAAGGGAGTCCCACTCAACCTCGAACCTAGAAAACAACAGGCAAAAGCGAACAAAATTCGCTTTCAACCTAACAGGTTAAATGGCACACAATACAGTCAGGGAAATTCAAACAATACATCAAAAATTATAAACAGCAAAAATAAACAGCAAACAACAATCTTCATCAACATCTGTCTTCAAGTCATCTTCAACCATCTACAAGCTTCAAGCAAGCATCAGTCTTCATCTTCAAGCTTTCAAGCAAGGTCTCTATCTTCAATCTTTCAATGGCTTTTCTTCAAGTCTCACTCTCCAAGCTGAGGAACCAATCAAGAGGATAAACTGAGGTGTTAAGCAGTTAGTTGACCACCAAAGGTGGCAAACAGACTGCTAACAACACATAGAATGTTTCTCTCAAGAGTTCTATCTCTTAGACACTGTCACCAAGCCTTCCAAAGGAAGGGGGTGAGTGTCCTAGAGAGGCTCTGCATCATAGAGAGGGATGGAGGCAAACAAGACCTTCCATGTTTGTGAATCAAGTTTTCTACTCTAGAGCTCTGCCTAACTCCTAGATCCTATAACCTTCAACAGCTGCCAGCAAGAGATATTCCTCATCAACTCTGGAAATTGGTCTTCATTCTTTTAATCTTCAATGGGCTTCATCAGCCAAGTCTTCAGCTCAAACCCCAAACCCCAAGCAGGCCCAATACCCCACACAGTCAAACAATAACCCTAGAGAGGGCACACCACACAATCAAGCAAATACAAGCAATATACTAATAGTAATAATAGAACAGGGGGAGCCTAATATTTTCTAAGGGATCTATTATTTACCCATAATACCCCTATAGTCCCATACCCCAAAATTCAAACTACAACCCCTAAAAGAAATGATTTATTACACCTATGTTATCTTTAAACCCTAGTTTTGATTCCCCTAATCACACCTAAACAAACCATCTAAAATTTAGTCCTAAAATCATGAATTAAATCCCATATGAAAATTAAAGTCCTAAGTGAAGTACTCTAAAAAGAATGGGTCCAAAATGTAAAAGGATCTAGCTAAACTAAAATCAACAAGATCAAGTATTAAACTAAACATCATTTAAAACCTATTTAAAAGAAAAATATACTAAAAATGCAAAAATAAAATAAAATGCTAATTTTATTACATGACAATTTTCTTAACAGAAATATAAAAAAGATGCAAAAACAACCATTTAAAAATATGGAATTTTCAATTTGTTAGGAATTTTCAAAGAATTAAGAAAAGTGAATGAAATTAAAATGAATTAGATGAGGTTAGGGGTGCAGTCAGTAATGATTTGCATTAAAACATGGATGATGGGCCCAGACTGGGGGTGCGCATAGCAAGGCGCGTCTGGGCCCAGCTAATCAGAAAACACAAAAGAAAAATAAAACAAAAAAAGGTGCGAAAAGCAAATATGTTAGTTCAAAATGAATGGGCCTGGCTATTGGGGGTGTGAAAAGCAGTGGCAACTTAAGCCCAGTCTGAGTCGTTTAATGAAACGACGCGTTTTGGCGTTTTCAGAATTCCCTCGCGTTCCACCTTTGAATCCTGGCCATTGGATGCGCTTCTGAGTCAAAGTCTTGAGAATGATCCAACGGTTGTCATGTTTCTTCTCCAACGAGATAGGGTTTCACCATTATTGAACCATACATGAAGCTTCATGAACCATACTTCCACCCTCTCATACAACTTCGTTTCTCCATGAAATTCAGAGCCATAAAAAGCAAAATTGCTCTACATCTTCTCCTCTACACAACCATGGTTTCAGTTTTCTCTAAAACTCAATCTAGAGCCAAACCCGATGGATAGAAGACCTTGGTTCCAACACCTTACACTGAGATCAACCTTGATGATTCTTGCTAACTCTTACACTAATGTGTTCTACATGTTATGCTGATCATTCTAATCTATCTAGCTAAGATTAACATGCCCTAACCTAAGTGTTCTAAGTCAAAACAGTTTTGGTGCTCATGTAACAAACTCCATGAAATGCTCTTAAACTCACCAGAATTATTCATCTACCTATTCCTAACAATTCTAACCTAAAGATTCTCTATCATGCTATCTATTTCTAGCCAATTCGATAGAAAAACCAACCTGGTGTAATCTTGAAAACAGATGGAGAAATCCTTGGATTCACAGCTTGCAATGCTTTGGACTTGATCAATGGACTTGGTTCTTGGTTCTGTATGCAGAAATTCTTGCTCAAATGCTTTGGATTGCCATAACCACTTCTTTTTGCAATTTGGAGGATGAACTTGGTAGCACACGAATTCTGCTTCAATTCAACCAGATCTTGATGGAATCTTGCTCTATGATGAATGTAGATGATGATAGGATCAAGAATTTTGAAGAATGATGAAGATTTGGTAGAGTTTTTGTGTGATTTGCAAAATTGGGGAATGAGATGTAACTATGTGTTTTCAACCAAATGAATCACCAACCCATGATTGGATCCACCCTACTCAATATATAGATGCTCATGGAACCCTCTAGAACTTGTTAGAAACTTCTTGTGCACAAATCCCTTGTGTTTTGGCATGTGTAACTTCATACATAAGCAACCAATGGTAACTTCCAAACTTTGAACTAAACTCAAAAATCTAACATTGCCAATCATCTCAAAACAGTCTTTCCAATCAAAATGACCTATAATTTCATCCCATTTGGACATGGTATGAAAAATCTCATTTTTAGGTCACTTTTATTCATTAAATTCACCTTTTAATTGACCAAATTTGGAACCTTGAGCTATGAGCATTTCCAAACTTTCATAATCACTTTTATAGACTCAAAATGTCATTTGGAACAACTTTGATGTTGTGAAGTTTTTCATTTGAAGCTTCCTTGTATGAGTTTTGGGCATAGGCTTGAAATGACCTGTAATTCTCAAATTACCAAAATACCCTTTGCTTGCCAGGGTCATAAGTAGAGTTCCACAAATCAGATGAAGGCATACCATACCTTTATAGAAATCTAAGACAATGAGGAACAACTCTCATGTTGACCAGAAATCCATTTGAAAGCTCCTTGAGTGGTAAAAGTTGCTTGGAAGACAAGTAACTTTCACAGACAACATTTCAGATGCCTCAGATGACCTGTAACTTGCAAGGACCATAACTTGAGTTCTATAAATCTCCTTGATGTCTTCCACCACTCAAATTAAAGGTCTTGAGATCCTATACAAGTTTCATGTTGGCCAAGGGTCCATTTGAAGCTTGCATTTTGAATTATCGTGCTCGGAAGTTTGACCTAAATCAGGGGATTTTACACAGAAACCCTAATTTAGAAACTCCTCTTCTTCTTGATTTCTCTTGATTTCTCCTTGGCACAACACCACATCCATATCTACATGTCAAATGATGAACCCCACATCTCCCAAATAGGCCTTGATGCCTTTCAATCAATCATTTGACCTAGGGTTGACCTAGGGTTGACCCAGATGAAACCCTAGTTGACTATCTTCCACTGCAACTCTTGTGATCACATCAATGACTTGTCTCACTTTCAAAATGACTCTCAATGTCTTCCATGATGTCTATATACCCTCCATGACCTCAATTCACAGCTCACAACTTCTTTGATGGTCTTCAAATACCCTCAAGATAGGAGATAAATCCACTGCTTGATCCACTGACTTCTTAGATTTCAATTTCTTTCTGATGACTTGGATAGCCCTGAATTTGAACAATAACCTCTTGATAGGCTCATAGAGATGAGAATAGTACTTGGTCCCTTGTTGGATAACTTGCTATGCTATGCTATGCAGATGATTAGACTATGTACATGACTTTATATGCAAATGCTAATGCAATTGAAACATAGACCAAGTGAAGTAGGTTGAGCAAATTTTGGGGTGCAACACCAACAAGCAAAGCCAAACAGTAATAGACAAGTAGAGGGAAACAGACTCAACCTCTAATGCAAACAAGCAAAGGGAGGCAAGCTCAACCTTTCAATTCACTTAGGCCTAAAACCAACTACATGAAAGCCTATTCTAATGCATCACACTAGATAAACAGTCACACAAATGCAGTTAAACAGCAAAACACAGCAAATGAGCACAAGAACACTCCAGCAATCTGACAGTCTGTCTTCTTGTCCCAGTTATCCACCAAGAGAGAAAAGAATAAGGACTCCATCTTCAAGCTTCAACTTGCTCCATCAATAGATGATGTGAATTAACACAAAGATCATTGCATGATGATGGGAAGCATGACGGAAACCAAGGGAATCAATCATGGCACTCAACCACACATCTAAGATTGGTATCCTCAAAGATTTTACCTTTTGTGGTAGGCCTTTAGTCCTTCCAAGGGAGGGACTAGGCCCCCACAAAGGAACCTTGCATCATTGGATAGGAAATGGAATGCAAATCAAAGCAAACCACAACTATGAAAAGGAAGAAACTTCTAAAAGCTCTAAAACCCTAATTCTACAAGCTCTAAAAGCAACTCTCCAAAGGGAACTAATGCACCAAACTAAACCTTGAAATTCAATCTACAGAAGCATTAACATGTCTACTAAACCATCAGAAGACATTTGGAAACTTCTTATGAACTAAAGGTCACTTTTGAAGTTCAACTATGGAAGGTACTATGTTAGAGGCCACCTACAAACAGCCTAGATGTAAAATCTAACTAAAATAGTAAATCAACTCCTAAAAATCTATAAAAATTTCTAATAGGTCCTAAGGTATTAAGAACCTATGGTAAAAATATCAGATCATAATTCAAAGTTTAAGGTCACTTTCTAAAGGCTAAACTAAAAGGTGTTAAAGGAAAGGCCAAATGGGGAAAGTCCTATAAACCTAATCCAAAACTATACTTAGAATCATCTAAAAATTATCAAAAAAAATCTACAACTCTATCAAGACACGTACTACCTGCCAACAAAAGATCAAGTTCTAATTCTATACCAAGAATGAGCACAAAAATCAGAAAGAAAACTACTCCTTTTTAGCATTTTTTATATTATCAAATAAAAAGAGAAAAATTGCATTAAATTGAAAATAAATCAAAAATAAAATCCAATTGCACACAAAAATCAGGAATATTTCAAGGATCAACCATGAATTTTCACATATGTTTCTGATCATTTTTACTATTTTTACTGAATTAAAATCAACCAAGACAATTAAAGAAAATAGAAAATCAATTAAAGAATTTAAAGAAATACTGAAAATATCACAACCAGAGGATCAAATGACCAGCCCATGCATCCTAATAGAGAGAGTGTGCCATGTGTGTGCTGACTGTGTTAAGTGAAACGCAGCGCTTTGATATGTAATCAGGTGGATCTCATTGACTAACGTATATGGTGTGGTCTAATCAGGTTCATCCATTGAAAAAGTATGATCATCCAAGGCTTCAGGTCTTGCCAACTCACCAAGTCAAGGTCAAAGACTCTCAGGATGAATCTCACGCGTGGGATTGGACTACTAGGTCTATAAATTCAAACAAAATCAATGGTGTAGGACCTTTCTTCTTCCTTCAACTTACCAGTCACCGGAAAGAAGCTCCGGTCACCATCTTCCTTGCATCCGGCCACTGTATAGCATCACCAACACACACAGTCCACGAAACTCAACCATTTTTGCCAAATTTTATATCAAAATCCATCTACGTCTCATGAGTAATCCAAATCCAACTTCAAAAATCAATTATCTTGCGTGTTTAGTTTAAACCGAAGCCAAACAAAATCATGCATCAAGAACCAACGTGCACCAAACTCAATCAAAATTGTACAACTCTCTTCCTTTCCTTACAAGGAACAACATGATCTAATTCTTTTGCATTTTCATCCAAGATTCAGGCCTACACGAGCTCTAACAGAAAACTTGCATCCATGAAAATCATCACCAATCTTAGCCAAACTAAACCTAAATCAATCTAGGCTACATCTATAACCTAACCACATGCCAAATTCATCTAATACGTGCATAAATTAGGCGGAATTTTGTGAAATGAAAACCTGTTCAGAAGCTCTAATTGAGGTGTTCTTGAGAGCTCCACTTGGCTTTAATTGCTGCAGATTTCTTCACTGAATGATCCTGAATGATTCTTGATACTCAGAAGCTCTTGATTCTTCCTCTAACTCCAAATTCGATTTCCATTTCAAAGCTCCAAAACTCCAATTGTTTCTAACTGCTTCTCCCTCCCAAAATCAGCCAAAAAAACTATGAATCCACTTTATTTCTTATATAGAACAAGTTTAGATCTTAAGCTGGCCCAATCATGGCCCAATTCATCAATTTCCATTTTCACATTTTCCTCCAAAATTCACTCATGGATTTGCACGAAAATCACTCTGTTCTGGCTCCAAAATGCCTCAAATACATTGCTTGTGAAGTGGTAAAGATGAGGGGCTAGGATTCATTCCTCAATTCCATTCAATGGTGGATCTTTGTCATGTAACTTATCATAGAAGTAATCCAAAGAAAGTCCATGATACACACTTCAATTCAAAATTCAACCAATTCCATTGTCTCCAAAATGTCATTTGCAATCAAAATATGTACCAATTTGTATTTTTTTGAACCATTGTGAATTATTTTGTAATTTTCTCATTTTAATGTCTTTAAAATGTCCTTTTGTGAAATTTCTTCAACCATCTCTCATTCCAATCCATATCAATGGATTCTTGGTACCTTGTTGGACTAAAAACACCATTTTGAACAACTTTCAAGTTGGACAAATCTTCATTTGAGGTTCACAAGATAGTGAAATGGACCCATAATCCAAAAGGACCTATAATCATAACTTCCCAAAATACCCTTGTCTTGTAATCAGTGTATCTTGAGTTTTACAAATCCAATCATGGACTTCTAGGACTTTTTGGAAAGATAAGAAGATAAGGAACAACAATCATGTTTGGTCCAAGGATAGGTGAGGCCTCCTTCTAGGTAAAAAATGGCATGGAAGTTGGTTGACTTTCAAGCTCCAAATTCACATTCATCTGATGACCTGTAACTTGTCTGGCTTGTAACTTGAGTTCTATAAACCCTATCAAGGACTTCTAGTAATCAAATTAAAGCTATGAACATGCTTTACAGCATTCATGTGGATGTCAAGATGAGATGAAGATCACATCTTGACCTATATGGTCTTGAAGTTGGGTATCAAGCTTAGAAACCCTAGCTCAATAACTTCTCACACTCTTTATTCATGATGAGTTGACCTTGGAATCATCCCTTAGGCACCTCAATACATCAATACATGATTACATGGCCTTGAAAATGGGTCTCAACCTTCTTCAAATTCAACCATTGACCTAGGGTCGACCAGATGAAAACCCTAGTTGTACCAATCTTGGTTGTAGCTTCTCATACTTTGCAAAATGACTTGTTTGAGCTCCATAATGACTATCAAGACATCATATGAACTCTCTAAATGCTCTAGTCCTCTTTTAGTTGACTCAGAATCATCTGATGAACTCCCATACCCTTCAAGTTAGGAGACATGATCACATGTGACCAACCCACTTCTCTGGGGATCTTCAACTTCTTTGATAACGATATCAACCCTTGGATACTTGAATGAAGAATCTTGAATAGCTCTGTACTCTATGATAGCCCTTGACCTCCTGCATACATATCAATGCAATGCATATGGTAATGTTATGTTAAATGAAATGAAACACAAGCTAGGTATAAAAAGGTCAGGCAAATTTTGGGGTGCAACAGATGCCCCTATTCAAACGGCTTGGACCTAACTGGGTGAGAAGCGAACGACTCTCAAACAATCAAGGTAAAAGACGGTTGAATACCAACAAACTTGGAAATTTTCCAACCGCAAAAGACTGTACTCTGATTGGGGAAAATATCCGGAACTCCAGTTAAAGTCGCACGGCAACTCGCTGGTGAACAATTAATCTCAAACCTTCGTCAGGATGATCATCTGATTTCATTGTAAGTCTTCGTCCTTAAATCATCAAGGGATCACTGGTTACACGGTAACTGGTGAAAGAAAACTGGTTATACTGTCAGGCACTCTGCATCAGTAGAAGAATCATCGGTTATACAGTAACTGATGAAATAGACTGATTATGCCATCAGGCACTCTACGTCAGCAGTAAAATTCCTCTAGACTTAACGAGTCATTAGGAACGCTTGGCAATCTTTGTCGCACTGAAACATCAAGTCAATAAGGGGTCACTGGTTACACGGTAACTGGTGAGGGATATTCGATCATGCCATCAGGCACTCTGCGTCAGCAAAAGAAATCCTTTACGTCATCTCTGGCCTCGTCAGGTCACTGGACGTTTTGACAATTCATGTCAATCATACCATCAGGTATACTGCGTCAGCAGAAGAATCATCTTAGGCGTCAGCCGGACTTCGTCATCAAGTTGAAAGAAGAATTCTCGGGCATCAGCCAGATTTATCTGTTTGAATCTTACCGGGGATAACGTATCTCCGCTAGGGATTTTGAAGCATTCTCTCAAGTAACTCCACTAGGCATCGACCTCTCGTCGAAAGGATTCGTTTGACCTGATCGTCAATCCTGTTAGGGCTAAAGTCTTCTGACATCACCACTAGGCACTCACACAGAGTGGTTTCGACCACGCTACTCTGAGGAGAAGAAGAGACATGTCATCACACAAATCTGCTTTAGGGAATCAAGAATCATCCTGATCGAACACCTCTGCTGAGGAACATCTGCACATAAGAACGGTATCAACCTAGCACATGTTTGAATATGGCGTAATGCTCCATACGATGGAAATGCTACGCATTTACGGTAGATGCTATGCAATCATACAAAGATGCTACAAAATCAAATCAGCAAAATAAATGCTGAAAAGAACCATCCTGTCAAGGAAGAAGAAACCACTCGGCTGTGGAGAACTGCCAATATAAATTGGACTTAAACTGGGGAAAACGAGCCTCGAATAGCTTTTCCGCTGGGAAACAAAGTTCTACGAGAACCTGAAGTTCAAGCTCAGCTGGGAATTCACATCAGTGCCTGCTGAGGGGAAGACAACACGAACGGCCTTCACAGATACGACTGTTGGAGATACGGACTCCGCTGGAGAACATAGCATCAGCTACACAACCTTCTCTCACCTGCTGGAGAAGTTATAACTTTGTGGGGAAGAATCATCATCGACCACTGATATCAACTGCTCCGACGAGGAACAAAGCCCTGACTGGCTTCTTAGAATATCGAACCTTTAAGCGACGACCTCACTGGCGATTTCTCCATGGGAGAATGTTGCTTCTGCTCACAGGAACAACTTGACGACATAATCATGTGCTCTGACTTTGAGGAGAAGTCAAGACCTGCTTGGGGACACAATCATGTGCTCTAGGGATTGAATATGCACCGGTCAACAAAAACAAGATCATCTGATCTACTTGGGGAATCACTGGGAGACTCGTTGGAGCAGAGTTTCTACACACGGCTCAGCTGGAAGTATGATGTTCCTGTCGAGGACACATCTCTGGAAAATTGCTTTGAAGGTTTCAACCCTGCAAACAATGAACAAACAGACAAGATACCTTTCACAAAGGGACCTATCAAGGTTATCATCTGTGACTTTGTTCGAGCAAATCAATGCTTTAACCATTATCGGCCTAGGTCTGCAAGTTTATGTATGCGCATTTTAACAAAAACATCGGGCGTTTTTTCGCAAACAAAACAGATAAATGCATCAAGCAAAAATAAACATCAAGCAAATGAAATGCTGAATAGTATATGTTTATTGATAAATGAGCCCTTGAACAGGCAAAATGTTTTACAACGGATGCAAGCTCCTGAAATGAGGAAGCTGCAAAGTACAAACATAAATATACATCAGTATATACAAATGTCGGTGATGTGGTGCAGACGAACACCATGAGTTGATCCCTCCATGACCCACTCGACTTCGATACTTCTTCGACGTTTCTTCTTCAGAAGAGATTGACTTGGATAAACGGCCCTCAGGTCTTCCCAAACCACTAGGTGATGAAAGTTCGCACGTGGAACGCAGTCATTTGCTTTTTCAATCCCTAACTTTTTCCAGGATCGCCCTTTCGGGTTTTCAATCCACCGGGATACTCTTTTTTTCCAAAGCCGCCCCTTCGAGTTTTTGACTTTGCGGGTGTACATTTTTTATTTATATTCCTAACTTTTGCCCGAACCTTCTTATTTTTCTAGTTCGCCGGGATGCCCCATTTCTGCCTGGATATTCTTTTTTCTTTCCAGCGGGTCATTTTAATCAAAGTATTTTTTAACTGCGTCCGCGTTCACAGGGGACGTGAAATCTTCGTCGTCCATTGTGGACAACAGTAAGGCTCCTCCCGAGAAGACCTTGCTGACGACATATGGACCTTCGTAGTTAGGAGTCCATTTGCCCCTGTGATCGGAATGTGGTGGAAGAATCTTCTTCAGGACGAGATCACCCGTCTGAAAGCTACGAGGACGCACCCGCTTATCGTAAACTTTCTTCATCCGGCTCTGATACAGCCACCTGTATGCAATCGATGCTAATCTCTTCTCATCCATCAAGCTGAGTTGATTCAATCTGTTCTTTACCCATTCTTCCTCATCGAGCTTCACGTCGACCAGAACTCGCAAAGAGGGAATCTCGATTTCTAGCGGTAGTACTGCCTCCATGCCGTATACCAGCGAGAAAAGAGTTGCCCCAGTTGATGTGAGCACTGTCGTGCGATAACCGTGCAAGGAAAATAGCAATATCTCGTGCCAATCTTTGTAGGTCACGACCATTTTCTGCACAATCTTCTTGATATTCTTATTAGCTGCCTCAACAGCGCCATTCATCTTCGGACGATATGGAGAAGAATTGTGATGCTCAATCTTGAAGTTCTGACATAACTCCTTCATCATCTTGTTGTTCAAATTTGAACCATTATCAGTAATGATCCGCTCGGGAATTCCGTATCGACAAATGATGTCCCTCTTTATGAACCGCGCTACCACCTGCTTGGTGACGTTAGCGTACGACGCTGCCTCTACCCACTTGGTGAAATAATCGATAGCCACCAAAATGAAGAGATGTCCTTTGGATGAGGTAGGTTCTATCTTGCCGATCATATCAATGGCCCACATGGAGAAAGGTTAAGGAGAGGACATGACATTCAACGGGCGCGGCGACACATTAATCTTATCAGCATAAATCTGGCATTTATGGCATCTTTTCGCAAACTTGAAGCAATCAGACTCCATCGTTAGCTAATAATACCCAGCACATAGTATCTTTCGAGTCATAGCGTTCCCACCGGCGTGCGTACCAAATGTGCCTTCATGGACTTCTTCCATAAGCAATCCTGCTTCTCTCTCGTCCACACATCTGAGTAGCACCAGATCATGATTTCTCTTATACAACACTCCATCAGGATTGAGGTAAAAGTTTCCAGACAGCCTCCTCAGAGTCTTCTTATCCTGGGTTGACGTGCCCACTGGATACTCCTTAGTCATAAGGAAGTTCTGGATATCGTAGAACCATGGCTTGCCATCGGTGGCTTCCTCGATTGCAAAAACGAATACAGGCCTACCAAGGCGAGATATGACAATTCTTGGAGCTTCATTCCAAAAATTGACTTTGTACATCGAAGCCAACGTGGCTAAGGCATCAGTCGTCTGATTTTCCGCTCTCGGCATATGATGAAGTTCCACTCGATCGAAAAATGGAAGCAGCCTTCGGGCATAATTCATGTATGGGATCAGGTTCGGCTGCCTGGTCTCCCATTCGCCTTTAATGTGATTGACAACAAGCACTGAGTCACCGTATACATCAAGGTTTTTTATCCTCAGATCAATGGCTTCTTCTAAACCCATGATGCACGCCTCATACTCCACTTTGTTGTTGGTGCACGGGAATGTTGATCTGGCAGTGAACGGGATGTGAGACCCGTGGGGAGTCGTGATGATTGCTCCAATTCCACTTCCATACGAATTAACTGCACCATCGAATATCAACTTCCACTAAGAATCAATCTCTGGCCCTTTTTCAGGTAGTGGTTCATTGCAGTTCTTCATCGTTAAGAACATAATATCCTCATCAGGGAATTCAAATTTCATCGGCTGATAGTCTTTGATCGGCTGCTCAGTGAGGTATTCTAAAAGAACACTTCCTTTAATGGCTTTCTGAGATACGTATTGGATGTCGTACTCTGTCAGCACCATTTGCCATCGGGCAATCCTTCCTGAGAGAGCTTGCTTTTCAAAGACATACTTGATCGGATCCATCTTTGAAATTAGCATGGTTGTATGATTTATCATATACTGTCGTAAACGTTTGGCGGCCCACGCGAGTGCACAACACGTTTTCTCCAGCATTGAGTAACGGGATTCACAATCTGTGAACTTTTTACTCAGATAGTAAATGGCATGCTCCTTCCTGCCAGTCTCGTCTTGTTGACCGAGAACACAACCCATGCTATTCTCAAGAACCGTCAGGTACATTATCAAAGGTCTTCCGACAACTTGGGGAATCAAAATTGGAGGCTCCTACAGATACTGTTTTATCTTATTGAATGCCCTTTGGCAATCGTCATTCCAGATAATCGCCTGATCTTTTTTCAGTAGTTTGAACATCGGTTCACACATGGCCGTGAGTTGAGATATAAACCGAGCAATGTAGTTTATTCTCCCCAGGAATCCACGAACTTATTTTTCTGTTTTAGGCGCTGGCATTTCTTGTATCGCTTTTATCTTAGCAGGATCAACCTCGATGCCTTTTTCGCTCACAATAAACCCCAGTAGCTTTCCGGATCGTACTCCGAAAGTACATTTATTAGGATTCAGCCTCAACCTGAACTTCCTAAGCCTCTCAAAGAGTTTCAGCAAATTGACCAGATGTCCTTCCTCCGTTTGGGACTTTGCTATCATATCATCAACATAGAATTCAATCTCGTGGTGAATCATATCATGAAACAAAGTGACCATCGCTCGCTGATAAGTTGCCCCTGCGCTCTTCAGACTGAAAGGCATCAATTTATAGCAAAACGTCCCCCAAGGTGTAATAAACGTGGTTTTCTCCATCTCTTCCGACACCATTTTGATCTGGTTATAACCGAAGAAGCCATCTATGAATGAAAACACGGAATATTGAATAGTATTGTCGACCAATACGTCAATATGAGGGAGCGGGAAGTCGTCCTTAGGGCTCGCCCTATTCAAATCCCGATAATCCACACACATTCGTACCTTACCATCTTTCTTAGGTACAGGTACTATGTTGGCGACCCACGGTGGATAAGTAGTGACTGCAAGAAAGCCAGTGTCAAGCTGCTTTTGAACTTCTTCCTTGATCTTGACAGCCATATCCGGTCTTATCCTTCTAAGCTTCTGCTTAACTGGAGGACACTCTTCACGCAAAGGAAGGTGATGAACCACTATATCTGTGTCCAGTCTGGGCATATCTTTGTACGACCAAGCAAGAGATGTCACTATACTCTCGAAGCATCTCGATCATCTTCTGCTTGACATCGCTCTGTAACGCAGCCCCTATACAAACATTCCTGATGAGTTCTTCAGAACCCAGATTGATGATCTCAATATCCTCCTCATGAGGCAGAATGATTTTCTCGTCCCGTTTCAACAGTCGAGCCAACTCTTCTGGAAGATCTTCGTCTTCGTCAATCTCTTCTTCAGCTTGATACATCGGGCAATCAAAGTCGAAGTGAGTCATGGAAGGACCTGAATCAGTGTCATCTGTAATATGAACCCTGCAACGAAAAGGGTTAAGCATGAAAATGATGTGCAGGTTAGCACAAACCACATTGCCATTTTACTGTTTTTCAAAACAAAAGTAAAAACAGGAATAACAAAGATCACAATATTTGAATGCAAAGAAACGCCTTTTGATTTATTGGAAAAATGTATGTACATAACCAAACAAGGCCCTGACAATAAAACCGCTATGCCCCGAGTAGGACATAGGGTTGTACAATGATTGGAAAAAGTAAATCATTACTCTTTGCCTGTCACTTGGATGACATCCTAGATGGACCAGTTGTTGAGGCCCTGGCCTGGTTTGCACGGTTGAATCCACGCGTCCAAGTCACAGTCGCTATCCCCTTCGTCTTCAGAAAAAGCACTGACTTGCTCAAAAATCACTCCTCCTTTGATCTGTCCTCAATTTTCTGACTAAACTGCAAAATCCCTTTGTCCATCAGGCATTGTACCCCCTCAAATAACTGTTCACAGCCATCTGAGTGGTTCACGCGTTCGAGGCAGAATTTCCCACAACCTGGGAAGATTCCTCCCTTCATCAGCTTAGCTTTAACGAATCTAAGCGGAGTCTTCAGATCTCTGACATCAGTCACTAAATCTGAATCCATCTCTTCAAGGATCGCACTAACCCCGGCTCCCCCGTGGTTAGGCATCGGGTTCTTCAAAACATTAGGAATCTCGTCAGAGAAGTCGATAATCTTGGCATCAACCAAGTCTTGGACTTTATGCTTGAACGCCTTACAGTTTTCAATCGTGTGGCCAGGTGCCCCCGAGTGAAAATCACATATCACGTTCGCATCATACCCTGCTGGTGGCGTCCCTGTCACGGGAGCCAAAGTCCGCTTCTGAACAAGCTGCATATGGAGCAAAGTTTGTAGTAACTGAGCATATGACATGGGTGGAGTCTCAAGGTGACGATTTGTCATCGGTGCTTTACTCTGGTACCTTCAGTACCCTTGTTGATTCTGCCGCGGCTGCTGCTGCTGAGGTTGCGGAACTGCTGGAATGGTGATGCTAGCGACCTGATGACGTTGGCCTTTCCCTTTTCCTCTAGAATTGGACACTTAACTTGTCTCACCCTCTCTTCTTTTGCCACTAAAGGCCTTCTTCCCTCCAGCTGAAGATGAATCTCCTCCGAGAATCTTACCAAGTCTGATCCCACTTTCTACACGCTCGCCCGTGATAATAAGATTGGAGAAACTCCCCGACATACAACCGATCAATTTCTCATAATAAACCGCAGGTAGTGTTGCCACAAACAAGTCCACTAACTCTCGTTCAACCATCGGTGGTTGAACTCGGGCAGCCAACTCGCGCCAGCGCTGGGAGTACTCCTTGAAACCCTCGTCGTTTCTCTGAGATAGACTCTGAAGTTGGACCCGGTTGGGTGCTAAATCACTATTATACTGATAGTGCTTCATGAATGCTTCAGCGAGTTCTTTCCAACTGTGAATACTAGTGGACTCCAAGCCCATATACCATTCAAGTGACGGACCTGAAAGGCTATCCTGGAAAAAGTGCATCATCATTTTCTCATCTTCAGAATGAGCTGACATCTTCCTATAAAAGGACTTCAGATGAACACGAGGACAAGTAGTGCCCTTGTATTTGTCAAAATCAGGTGCTTGAACTTTTGTGGCAGCTTAAGGTCGGATATCAATCCCAGCTTGCCCATATCTAGGCCCATCGAATTCAGGTTTTCAAAGCTTTTCATCTTATCCTCAAGAGCCTTGAATCTCTGCTGAGCTTCGGTAGTCAGTTCACCTTCTACCCCCCTCATTGAGAAAATGTCGTCTTGACGATCCATGTTCGAGTGCTGGTTGCTATGTCCAATGACAATCCCTGCAGCTTCATAGTCCCGGAAAGTTTCCCACTCCCGTATTACCAACATTGGCAACAACATTGTTACCACTAGCTCCCATATTACCAACAGCAACCCCAGTGGTGCCATTACCTGCCCCAGCTGGGCCAGTACCTGCTCCGGTGTTCCCAACTCCAATCATGTTGGGGATAACCAACTGTGGCCCGTAGTTATCAGCCCTAGGAGTTTCAACTCTAAGAATGTTGGTAGTCTCTCCTCCATGAAGAACATCATTGTCATCGATGCGTGCAATCAAGGGCTGCACTAGCATTCTGAGCTGATCCTGACCGTTGATGACCACTTGCATGAGGTCCATGAAGCGGTCCATCCTCTCTTTCATCTCTTGGACATCAGCCTGAACTTATTCTATTGCTCGGATTTGATTAGCTCTTGTGAGATACCGGTGAGGTGGCCTATGATCAATCCTGAAATAAACCTGCAAACACAGATGGTTAGATAAATATGCTCGAGGCCTATGCTTATGAAACATGCTCATGATAATGCGAACACGCGTCTATGCTTTAGGAAAATCCCCCCTTCGATTCTAGTTTCTGAGACAAATAAAGTCTGACATCCAATCATGGAAAGAAAGCCTCATATATATATCTGGAAAGCCACAAAGGCAGCGTACAACAGTAGTCACATACAACTGAAGCCAAAAGCGTAACCCCAACCAACAAGCCTGGTGGTGGTCAGCGTATCAATGCATAAAAATACAAGAGAATACAGTAGATATCAAGTGCGGCTACAGGCACAGAAATCTTCTAGTAAATCTCGTGTGTCTGGATGGTCAGGCTTGTTGAGCAGTCCTCTGATCAGTCGCTCTCTCTTCCTGATAGTATCCTCGAGATCCTCAGCAAATTCTTCACAGGTTCCTTCTCCAAAGCAGGCGTCTAACTTGCATCTCTTGGAGTCAGCCCTGAGTTGGCAATCCTTCAGGTTTACCTTGGTTTCAACCAATTTGTGTTGAATGTCTCGACAGAGTGAAACTTCAACCTCAATCTTCTGGTCTTTAGTCTCGAGTTGAGTCTTCAACTTGGCTATCTGCAGCTTCAGCTTTTCCTCTCGCTCTTTGTGACTATTCATAGTATTATTCCACAATTTCTCGAATTTGGATATCTTCAGATACGCCCTATCCAAGTCTTGCTTCTTAGTAGCAAGGACATTGTTAGCAGATTTGAAGTTTATCCCCAGACGCTCTCTAGACTCAGTCTCCTTGGTCATATTTGCTCCCAGACGATTTATCAACTCCGTTTGCTTCTTGCAAGTGTACACGGCTTCCACTTTCTCATGACGAAGTTGTACAATCTCTGCTTCCAAAGCTTCATTGGTCTTTGCTAATGCTTCTTTCTCGGCCAGAAGCTGGTTGTACTTCTGTATATCCACTGTTGTTGGCTCTTCAACTTTAGGGACACAAGGAAGTGTAGCTGGAGGAAACGACAATAGAATCATCTTCACCCTTTCCTGTATCCATAGCCTGTAGGGGTTATAGGCGCGGCTATTACTTTTTTCCAAAGAGGCCTTACCTTTTCTGTTGAGGTTATTCCAAGCATGCTCGAGCCTGGCTAACATATCACTGCTCAACGAACCTGTGAGGTACAGAGATTCCTGCACCTCCTCCTCTCCAGGAGCATCCAACAATGCGTACCCGAACTGTCTGATCAACAAAGTTGGGTTGTAATTGATACAGCCCTTTCTTCCGACAAGAGGAACATTGGGAAACCCACTGCAACTATATACGATCTCAGCACCCAGTCTGTCTCTACTAAACCAAGTAATACTCTCTGCTGTCAAACCCATCAGGCGTTCTGACCAACTCATAGTACTTGCTAAAGTGACAAAAGGGGCCACCTTGGGCATATGGCTATCAAACCATTGGTACAGTAGCGGGACACATCATGATACATTTTTCCCTCTCCTGTTCTCATTCTTGTAGTGCACTGAATGATACATATCACTGAGTAGGGTGGGTACTAGATTACCCAAAGCAAAGATGTGAAACGAATCCAAGTCAATGAAGTCCGACATGTTTGGGAACAAGATAATGTCGTAGATACAGAGGGCGAGAATAACGTTGAATACGATCCAACATCTGTCCTTAGCACACTGTTGAGCCTTCCCAACCAAGAATTGCAAAGAGAAACCTGGTATCTCATTCCATTTGGTCAAACTTCCCTTCAACTCTGAAGCATCAAGATGTAGAGCAGCAGCTAGCTTAGCCATATCAGGCTTAGCGTCTGTGTGGTGAAATGGCATCCGGTCACGGATAGGCACCTCTAACAATGCTGAATACTCCTCCAAGGTGGGTGCAAGGATAAAATCAGTAAACGTGAAGCATCAGAGCTAGGGGTCGTAAAACTGCAGCAGGGCGTACAAACCATTCAATTCATGTGTTGAGGGCTTGAAAACAAGATCAAGCAGCTTCCCATACGTCTTCCTGAAATCATTCCTGACTTCCCTATCAGCCAAACGGATCAGACCGGACAGAATGATAACATCTGGAGTGGGCAACTTGTAAGCAACAGTCTTCCTCAAATCTTCCATGTTGACGGCGAGCAACTAGATCACTAGAATCTCAGAGGTGAATATGAACCTGCAACATAGACACGTGTTAATGAGATGCAAAATGGTAATGCAAAATGCAATCATGCAAAAATGCAGCAGGAGATCAAGGTGTTGTTGATTGGAGAAGACCAAAACTCTGCTCTGAGGAGAATACAACACATCTCTGATAAGAACTACAATTCTGCTCTGTCAAGAACAAATCTCTAATAAGAACCCTTTGATACCAACAATACTGATTCACTGTCAAGAAAACCAGGGCGTTTGAAGGTCAAGGTTTCCTGCAAAAAACTCAACCCTGCTCACAGGTATGGACCTAATACACAGACAAAGGTATGGCATCCTATGCGTTCCTCAGTGTCACAGACTTTCACAAAATGATGATACGCTCACCATTTCTGGTTTGGCATCATTACTCCCTGAAGAGGCCTCACTTAGCTAAGTCACAAATGATCGGTTCCCAGGGTCGACAACTCTCAAGTCTAAAGTCCCCTCAAGCCCAAAGGGATGGAAACAAAATCATCCATGAGAATCTCGCCTGAGTGCGGATTTCACGAGACACTAGTACATGCAAAGCATGCACGCGCCCACTAATCTCCACTCTAATGCTATGTCTCTCTCAAGCCTGGGTTTGGCTTTTCACTCATCAGAATCAGCCCACCCAACAACAGCACAATAATAATAATAATGATGCTGAAAAGTAAAATGCGGGAAAGTAAAAACTACAATACAACAAGTATGTACACAAAACCCAACAAGACTAAGCAATCACGCGTTAGGATTGACTCGCATAGGGAAACGCTGGAGTTCCCCAGCAGAGTCGCCAACTGTCGCTACTGCGAAAATAGGTGTCGGCAATGACAGAAGAGTCGCCACCTATCTTTATTTATCCCACACAAAGGGAAAGGAAACGAATGGGAGAAACCTAGCGAAAAGGGTAAGACAGGTCGTCGCAACCATGTACTGGGTTCGGGAGTCGGTTACGCAAGGGGAAGGTATTAGCACCCCTCACGTCCGTCGTACTCGACGGAATCCACGCTTGATTGTTTGTCTCGAAGAGTTGTTAACTATCTACCTATCAAGGCTGGTTTGAAACAGAAAAGAAAAATGACTCAGCAAAGCATCGCGCTCTATGCCTACGTATTCTCGTCAGAGAAATCAAAGTCAACGTAGTTCGGCTAACTACGGGTTACGGGGGGAGGTTGCTCTCCAAAATATCGCATAGTGTGTCTACGTATTCTCATCAGAGAAATCAGAGCGAATGTAGTTCGGGATAAAACGGAACACAAGTTTGTTCTGTTGTTTTTACCCGAGTAAAGTAAACAACGGTTCCAGCAGTTAGGGACAATGCTTGTTTGCGGTAGAACCGAGGCTTAACAACACTCTTTTCTTCATAAAAGGTTTCCTTGAATTAAAGGCCCACGGGGCAAAAAGAGGTTTGAACGTCTGTTTTTGTCTTTTATCGAAAAAGAAGTGTCTTTTATGAGTGTTTGTAATTCGTATCGCACTAAAGACTAGGACCTAGGAGTGAATGCGTCGCATGTCATCCAAAGGGTACCATACTAAACATCCTGATCATTGGAGGGAAACCCTCCAACAATCATTTCCCAGATAGCTTAAGGCTCGTAGCGTACGATTCGAATCTGCCTTTATTACGTATTTTACTGGTGTTTACAGATGAGAAAGAGAGGGACTCTACAGGGGAAACTATCAAGCATCCTACTGTTGTCATACAAGGATTCATCCTATGATTGAGGTTTGAAGAGGGATCTACCCTAATATTATCATGCCTGGATTCAATCCTAAAGTCTATCACAATTATCCTTTCAAGGAGACTGGAAGTCCTAAGGGAACATGCGAGGAGGTATCAACCAACAGCAAAAGAGTCATTTAGAAGTAAAGCTATCAAGCTAAGAAATAAGGAATGCACATGTGATGCAGCAGTACAAGCAGAAGGAGCCAAACTCAACTTCTAGAGAAAGCAAGCAAAAGCAACACAATACACAGGCAAGGGAGGCAAACTCAACCTTCAACCAACAAGCAAAGCCAAACAGTAACAGACAAGCAGAGGGAGACAGACTCAACCTCTAATGCAAACAAGCAAAGGGAGGCAAGCTCAACCTTTCAATGCACTTAGGCCTAAAACCAACTGCATGAAAGCCTATTCTAATGCATCACACTAGATAAACAGTCACACAAATGCAGTTAAACAGCAAAACACAACAAATGAGCACAACAACACTTCAGCAGTCTGACGGTCTGTCTTCTTGTCCCAGTTATCCACCAAGAGAGAAAAGAATAAGGACTCCATCTTCAAGCTTCAACTTGATCCATCAAGAGAAGATGTTAATTAACATAAAGATCATTGCATGATGATGGGAAGCATGGTGGAAACCAAGGGAATCCATCATGGCACTCAACCACACATGTAAGATTGGTATCCTCAAAGGTTTTACCTTTTGTGGTAGGCCTTTAGTCCTTACAAGGGAGGTACTAGGCCCCCATAAAGGACCCTTGCATCATTGGATAGTAAATGAAATGCAAATCAAAGCAAACCACAATTATGAAAAAGGAAGAAACTTCTAAAAGCTCTAAAACCCTAATTCTACGAGCTCTAAGAGCAACTCTCCAAAGGGAACTAATGCACCAAACTAAACCTTGGCATTCAATATACAGAAGCATCAACATGTCTACTAAACCATCAGAAGAGATTTGGAAACTTATTATGAACTAAAGGTCACTTTTGAAGTCCAACTATGGAAGGTACTATGTTAGAGGCCACCTACAAACAGCCTAGATGTAAAATCTAACTAAAATAGTAAATCAACTCCTAAAAATCTATAAACATTTCTAATGGGTCCTAAAGGTATTAAGAACCTATGGTAAAAATATCAGAGCCTAATTCAAAGTTTAAGGTCACTTTCTAAACGCTAAACCAAAAGGTGTTAAAGGAAAGGCCAAATGGGGAAAGTCCTATAAAACTATACTTAGAATCATCTATAAATTATCACAAAAAATATACAACTCTATCAAGATACCTACTACCAGCCAGAAAAAGATCAAGTTCTAATTCTATACCAAGAATGAGCACAAAAATCAGAAAGAAAACTACTCCTTTTTAGCATTTTTTTATTATCAAATAAAAAGAGAAAAAATGCATTAAATTGAAAATCAATCAAAAATAAAATCCAATTGCACACAAAAATCAGGAATATTTCAAGGATCAACCATGAATTTTCACATATTTGTTTGATCATTTTTACTATTTTTACTGAATTAAAATCAACCAAGACAATTAAAGAAAATAGAAAATCAATTAAAGAATTTAAAGAAATACTGAATATATCACAACCAGAAGATCAAATGACCAGCCCACGCATCCTAAAGGAGAGTGTGTGCCACGTGTGTGCTGACCGTGTTAAGTGAAACACAACGCTTTGATATGTAATCAAGTGGATCTCATTGACTAACGTATATGGTGTGGTCTAATCAGGCTCATCCATTGAAAAAGTATGATCATCCAAGGCTCCAGGTCTTGCCAACTCACCAAGTCAAGGTCAAAGACTCTCAGGATGAATCTCACGCGTGGGATTGGACTACTAAGTCTACAAATTCAAACGAAATCAACGGTGCAGGACCTTTCTTCTTCCTCCAACTTACCAATCACCGGAAAGAAGCTCCGGTCACCATCTTCCTTGCATTCGGCCACCGTATAGCATCACCAACACACACAGTCCATGAAACTCAACCATTTTTGCCAAATTTTATATCAAAATCCATCTACGTCTCATGAGGAATCCAAATCCAACTTCAAAAATCAATTATCTTGCGTGTTTAGTTCAAACCAAAGCCAAACAAAATCATGCATCAAGAACCAACGTGCACCAAACTCAATCAAAATTGTATAACTCTCTTCCTCTCCTCACAAGGAATAACATGATCTAATTCTTTTGCATTTTCATCCAAGATTCAGGCCTACACGAGCTCTAACAGAAAACTTGCATCCATGAAAATCATCACCAATTTTAGCCAAACTAAACCTAAATCAATCTAGGCTACATCTATAACCTAACCACATGCCAAATTCATCTAATACGTGCATAAATTAGGAGGAATTTTAAGAAATGAAAACCTGTTCAGAAGCTCTGATTGAGGTGTTCTTGAGAGCTCCACTTGGCTTCAATTGCTGCAGATTTCTTCACTGAATGATCCTGAATGATTCTTGATACTCAGAAGCTCTTGATTCTTCCTCAAACTCCAAGTTTGATTTCCACTTCAAAGCTCCAAAACTTCAACTGTTTCTAACTGCTTCTCCCTCCCAAAATCAGCTAAAAAAACTCTGAATCCACTATATTTCTTATATAGAATAAGTTTGGATCTTAAGCTGGCCCAATCATGGCCCAATTCATCAATTTCCATTTTCATATTGTCCTCCAAAATTCACTCATGGCTTTGCATGAAAATCACTCTGTTCTAGCTCCAAAATGCCTCAAATACATTGCTTGTGAAGTGGTAAAGATGAGGGGCTAGGATTCATTCCTCAATTCCATTCAATGGTGGATCTTTGTCATGTAACTTATCATATAAGTAATCCAAAGAAAGTCCATGATACACACTTCAATTCAAAATTCTACCAATTCCATTGTCTCCAAAATGTCATTTGCAATCAAAATATGTACCAATTTGTATTTTTTTGAACCATTGTGAATTATTTTGTAATTTTCTTATTTTAATGCCTTTAAAATGTCCTTTTGTGAAATTTCTTCAACCATCTCTCATTCCAATCCATATCAATGGATTCTTGGTACCTTGTTGGACTAAAAACACCATTTTGAACAACTTTTAAGTTGGACAAATCTTCATTTGAGGTTCACAAGATAGTGAAATGGACCCATAACCCAAAAGGACCTATAATCATAACTTCCCAAAATACCCTTGTCTTGTAATCAATGTATCTTGAGTTCTACAAATCCAATCATGGACCTCTAGGACTTTTTGGAAAGATAAGAAGATAAGGAACAACAATCATGTTTGGTCCAAGGATAGGTGAGGCCTCCTTCTAGGTCGAAAATGGCATGGAAGTTGGATGACTTTCAAGCTCCAAATTCACATTCATATGATGACCTATAACTTGTCTGGCTTGTAACTTGAGTTCTATAAACCCTATCAAGGACTTCTAGTACTCAAATTAAAGCTATGAACATGCTCTACAACATTCATGTGGATGCCAAGATGAGATGTGTAACGCTCCGATTTCGATTATTTCATTTTATTGAGTGTGCTATTTGAATTGAGTAATAATTGTTTTAATTGTGAATTTGATGTGTTAATTTAGTATGTTTTAATATTTTACCGTTTCGGAGAATTTTGGGTAAAATTTAGATTGGAAGGTATTTTAGTCTTTTGATAAAAATAGAATTGAGGGGAAAAGTATAAGAGGAAATGAAGAGGAAATAGTAAGAAAGGAAAGAAAAGAGAGTTAGAGAAAAAGAACAAGAGAAAGAGGAGGAAGAAGAGCAAAACCTAGAATCATCAAGAACCAACATCTAAGCTTTAGATTAATCGGGTAAGGGTGTGAAACTTTACTATTTTATCCATATGTATGATCATGTATGTGTTGTGTGGATTGTTTGGTAGTTTTCTACACTTTCTATTTCTAGGTTGAATTTGATTTAATCGGTAGAATCGAGTTTTAAATGGTTGAAAATGAGAATAAGTGGTAAAGTTTAAGTCGAGGGATGTTGGGTGGTGTTGCTGAGACGAGTTGGAATATAATCGGTTGGATTCGGGGAGTTTCGGAATTTTTGGACAGTTAGGGATTTCCGAGTTTGCAGGTTCGCCAGGCGAGTGGCAGCGAAGCTTCGCCAGGCGAAGCCTAGCGAGTGATCAGCGAACCAAGTCAGTAGCCAAATTCAGTCTTCGCTGGCAAGTTCACCAGGCGAAGGCTAGTGGCGAGGGTTCTCCAGGCGAATGAGTCCAGCGAGTGGTAGCGAATACTTCTAGTAGCTTCTGACTGCCTTCGCTAGCGAGTTCGCCAGGCGAAGGAGGTAGCGAGCATTCGCCAGAGGCTTCGCCAGGCGAAGGTCAGCGAATGTGACAACATTTTTCCTGTTCCTGTGTTTTCTTTTCCAATGTTATTTGTTTATTTCGGTTATGTTAATCCTTATATGAATGGATGATTTGTGTACTGTTGTGATATGTTATGTTGTGGGTAGCCGTATGGTGTGAATCCTAGTGTATGAATCGATTGTGAATCGTGGCCTTTGGGCAAATGTATGCATTGTTTGAATTGAATAAAAATGCATGGTAATTGTGATGAATGTGGAGAATGCATGATAATATATTTGCGAATATGTATGCATTTTGTGTTAATTGATCCCGCGTAGGATCTGCAGAACCTCAGGTGAGTGATGGTTTATAGTTAATTGAGTCATGTTAGCACGTGAAGCATCATGATATGCATTTGT